>JAJKFL010000003.1:14653737-15143737 GCA_021186555.1 Reticulitermes speratus | reverse complement strand
CATACTACTACTATACTACATACTACTCTACTACTAACTACAACTACTAATACTACTACTACCTACTACTCACTACTACTACTACACTACCTACTACTACAACACACTCACATACTACTACACTACTACTACTACATACTACTACTACACTACATACTACTACAACTCATACACTACTACTACTACTACACTACTATACCTACCACCAATACAACATACAATAAACCATCAATAAACAACCTTCCAAATACATCACAAAATCCAAAGAGCTAACCTCCTCACAATACATAAATGATCTTAGTTGGTCACTTACATGATACTGAACATGCTTCGTGACATACCTATCAACATCATCACATCATATCGGTAACATGTGAAACCACTAAGCGTACTTGATTATAATCCATCTAACAGACCCTTTTGTTTCTCACAATTATTTTTGTATATAAACATTATATCGTAATATAAAAACTCTGTTACCTAAAAGAAATTCTCAAACATATGATATGCAAAGCTCAAACACATATTCTTATAGTTACCGTTAAGGTCCCTATATATAAACGAATAATAAAATAAATGTTTTTACAGCCTTACTGATAATGGGCACGCGTGGCGCGTGTTAGGCACTGCGAAACAATCCGAAGTCGCTTCGATTCCGAGTGTCATGATTAATTGACTTTATCTTCCGCGCACGTGGCACAATCGACTCAGCCTCAACAAAATATACCTGATATTTCCTATAAAGGCGCCTGCGTACTACAACCTTATCACCTCATTCCGAGTCTAAATCTGGAGCCTCAACCTCCTGACCTAACCGTCACCTGTAATATGCTTACCTTTAATTTCATTTGATAATCCCGAAGCACTACAGCATCGCATATCTCATAGCCCACCCCAAATCAATATGTGAACAAACTGTGGGGACCACAAAAGAACATTCATATGTCGTATTAAACCACACCGGGCCTCAAGTCTAGTAACGGCACTGAGTACTTGGAAGGCTTCGTGATTACACTGGTGACACGCTACGTGACGGACACACGAACTGGGTGACATCTGTCAAGGTACTGATAACATCAACCCGTACTTATACTGTTAGTTTTTACCCGCACCACATTGAACCCTTTCAAGACTAAAATTCACCTAAACTGTAGGAGGTAGTGTTTTTTTTTTCAATAATTTTTCACTACAGTTACTGATTCTTCTTCTTCTTCTTCTTCTTCTTCTTCTTTGATTCCTCACGTAGCGGAAGGTGCGGGTGACTCTTTCTTTTATTCTCACAGAAGTTGGTAAATTGGTACAACTTTCAATCTGTATGGCTGATTTATGTATACTGTCAATAGAAATAAAGCTTTAATTTAAAAAAAAACCTAAACTGTAAACACAAATTCCGTTACTACCTTACAAAGTGCACAGGCCTTGTCTATTTAGATCAGCCAGTTAATGATGATGAAGGAAGAATTCGGTGTATGTTCTAAGAATACACTCTGTGTGTAAAGTAATGTTAGAGCATGTGGACCATATAGTCAACACTGGGCTTTACACGGCTTTTAAAATATAGCACTTGGCAACTGTAAAGATCATAGAAGATCAGTGGATTGGGTGGTTCGGTGGGTCGTTGCTTGATTGGTTGGTTGGTTTGGTGATTTGTTCGGTACTGCACAATATTTAATTATAACAAGTGCAGACAGTTCTGGGTATGATTCGCAGCTTGGTTGTACTGTACCATTCCGAGAAGTGAAACGCTGATAGTCTCAGAAGAGGTATCGAGAATGGAGGGAAAGAGAATGGGAAATGTAATTAAAATTAGGAATTTCAATTCATATGAAGTTTTAAATTAATATCGGAGGTGATCTTATCGATATCGAATTGATTTATCGGTTTATAAAACTTTTAAATGTTCGAGCACATAATGAACTTCAGTCCTGAACACCTGATTTTGCCACTGTTTGTGTGAAAACTACCTTAAGTAAAATCACAATGTAATGTAAAGTCCCGGTAATAATATTGGACGTTCTATTTAGATGTTTGTTATAAGATCAGGTCGTATGCTTTTCTTCTCCATTGCTAAAACGGAAGATATAGAGTATTAAATCTTAAGTCTAAAATTTTTTCTTTATAAATAGTTAAAACAGTACGATGCCGATCCAGTGGCCGTGCGGTCTAAGGCGTGGGTCTTCGGCCGTTCGCTTGCTAGGATCGTGGGTTCGAATCCCACCGGGGGCATGGATGTTTATCTCTTGTGAGAGTTGTGTGTTGTTGTCAGGTAGAGGCCTCTGCGACGAGCCGATCCCTCGTCCAGAGGAGTCCTACCGACTGTGGTGTGTCTCTCAGTGTGATCAAAAGGAATTACAACCTCGACACTGAAACGGGAAACCGGAGTAGGTAGAAGAGGACGACTAAAAAAAAAAACAGTATGATACGAAAAAGTCAAGATATAGATCAATGCGATAAATATACATCGATGCCCTATCAATCTGTCGATACCGTATCGATTTATCGACATCAAATTACGTCCCCAATTAAAATATGGATGTAAGTTTGACTGTGTCCGACTGTTTACAGGTACAGGAAGTTATCGATGCCTTGGAGACCCAGATAGATTCCAAGCTGAATGACGCCGTGCACGGAGTTCGTGTTGTGAGTGGCAACTGCTACGTATGTCTCGCCAAAGAAGACAAAGCAGGGGCCCTGTTAGAAACGGGCCTCACACTTCGAGGCGTGAAGATTAACCTGGAAGATGTGTCTCGCGATACGATAACAGTTGCTCTGTCCGGTGTCCCACATGATGTCCCGGACAGTAGTGTGGCCCGAGTGGTGGCCAACTACGGGACTGTCATAGGTGAGTCAGAAAAACACACACTTTGTACTCTACTTCTTCTTTTCAAAGAAATTAATTTGGCTTATGAGAACACCACGCTGCATATCAGTGGTTCCCAACCTCAGGTCGCGACACAAATCAGGGTTGCGGGGTGTCTGACGTAGGGTCGGGAGAGGGTTTCACGGACAACTCTATAATTATGAAAAAATTAAAATTTTTATCTAAATTCAAAGGGAATGATCGAGAAAATGCAATTATTGAAGTTGTGTTTATTAATTTTAAACATGCTGGAGTAGTCACTAAATTTTTTACATTAATGTTCTGTTCATGTTATGTAACGTTACATATATTTAGTATTTCACAAGTTTTTATTTAGAAGCAAATGATTTGTCTAACCGGCACATGGGTGAGTTATTTAAATAAAAATTTGTATCTGGCATGTTTTGTGTATGTAGTATTGTCCCAAAAAATATTGGATTTTACAAGTAACATTAAAAATTTAATTTCTTAAAATAAGTGGCAGTGTTATTGTATTGTTCAAGAAAAGGCATTAGTATTAGTTTCGATGGTAGTGTCGCGGGTCACATACCATTTGCTACTTTAGGGTCACGCACATAAAAGGCTGGGAACCGCTAATTTCTATGAATTGCATGCCCCCCTTTTCAACTTATGAATCAACGAAGAGATTCTCACGAAAGTTGGTATGAACTTTATGCCACTGAGGGCTACACAACATGGTACTTTTCTTTAATTTCTTACAGTCATTAATATCAACATGGCTGACGCGCGAATCTTTGCGGTTGGAAAGACACTAGCGTTATTTTATTTGGGTTTCTGAAATTATGCATGATAGTGCTGTAGATGTTTAAAATGGGCGTTAGCTTTTGTTAGACGATTTTTTTCAAGAAGTAAGAGACTGGAGGACGTGCGAAAATTATTTTCGGTTTGACGGCCGCGTCTAATGAACTGTTCGCTTCACTTTATGAAGCATCGATTGTAAGTCAACAATTACAAACATGGCGACGTTATGAAACTTACAGGTTATATGCGGCAAATGTGGTGTAGACGGAATCTGGATTTAAGTAACAAGTTTATCAAATAAAAAGGTTAAAGGTCAGGCTAGTCTCTCTGTGTCATGCCTGTTTCCCTCCCTCCTTACGAGAGGGGCTTAGGTTAGACGTCAGGCTAGTCTCTCTGTGTCATGCCTGTTTCCCTCCCTCCTTACGAGAGGGGCTTAGGTTAGACGTCAGGCTAGTCTCTCTGTGTCATGCCTGTTTCCCCTTACCGACTCTTCCTTGTCACCGTTCCCCCTCTAGAGGGGCTTAGGTTAGACGTCAGGCTAGTCTCTCTGTGTCATGCCTGTTTCCCTCCCTCCTTACGAGAGGGGCTTAGGTTAGACGTCAGGCTAGTCTCTCTGTGTCATGCCTGTTTCCCTCCCTCCTTACGAGAGGGGCTTAGGTTAGACGTCAGGCTAGTCTCTCTGTGTCATGCCTGTTTCCCTCCCTCCTTACGAGAGGGGCTTAGGTTAGACGTCAGGCTAGTCTCTCTGTGTCATGCCTGTTTCCCTCCCTCCTTACGAGAGGGGCTTAGGTTAGACGTCAGGCTAGTCTCTCTGTGTCATGCCTGTTTCCCTCCCTCCTTACGAGAGGGGCTTAGGTTAGACGTCAGGCTAGTCTCTCTGTGTCATGCTTGTTTCCCTCCCTCCTTACGAGAGGGGCTTAGGTTAGACGTCAGGCTAGTCTCTCTGTGTCATGCCTGTTTCCCTTCCTCCTTACGAGAGGGGCTTAGGTTAGACGTCAGGCTAGTCTCTCTGTGTCATGCCTGTTTCCCTCCCTCCTTACGAGAGGGGCTTAGGTTAGACGTCAGGCTAGTCTCTCTGTGTCATGCCTGTTTCCCTCCCTCCTTACGAGAGGGGCTTAGGTTAGACGTCAGGCTAGTCTCTCTGTGTCATGCCTGTTTCCCTCCCTCCTTACGAGAGGGGCTTGGGTTAGACGTCAGGCTGGTCTCTCTGTCATGCGTGTCCCCACCCCCCTCCTTACACGAGGGGCTTGGGTTAGACGTCAGGCTGGTCTGTCTATGCCACGCGTATTTCTCTCCCTCCTTACGACAGGGTCTTAGTGTTGACGTCAGACTAGTCTCTCTGTTACCACACGCTTCTTTGTAACCAAAAGAGGTGGTGGGGTTATAACAGGACAGATCCACAAAGTGTGGCCAAATATCCCACAATACTGAACTTACTCATGGCACTACATTGAAGTTTAAGTCAAAATGTCTACACCGCAAGCAGATCGTGAGAGCGGTCACGGGCAGTACGGAACGGAACATTTTGTACATCCCTCGAACTGCGGAATGAAAGGAAGCAGATTGTTTGCATAGCCTTGGGTCATGTGCTGGCCCACTGCTGTAATGTAAACTGTATGTTCCACAGAAGTACTGCTGACGTAATAATGGGTGCGGTATCGGTTATGATTCCTTGTTCCATGCTGCATCTAACGTACAGGTCACATGCGTCATAGTGCGTTACGTTGAAATAACTATGTGCTGTTATTTGGTTCATTTAACGATACTTCGTGTGTCTGATAGGGCGAATTAAGGCACTATAAGAGGGCAGCAGTGACGTATCTTCAGGTACCTTATTATAACTTTCTTCCCAGTGGTGTAAACAAGACTCCCGCAGACTCCACGGCTGAGGGGGGGGGGGGGGGCAACGTACAGAATACCAAAATTTGTTGTGTGTTCTTTAGACTGGACCGCATTATCTCTGGGTTACAAACAAAGTGCTTTCTACGGTGCGTTAACCTGTTCAGTTGTACAGAATTATGATGGCACTGGCGCACGAGTCATATATTTCAAATACATGATTCAGTTGACACAATGTCTTAAAAATAACCAGTATAAAAGGCGGTTATGGGTCAGAAATTGGCACAGACATACCAGAAAATTTAGTGTAGCATTGAACGTCTAAGACACGTATTCTACAGTTTGAATCATTTTAATTATTTAAGGCAGGGGTACACAAATCCTGTGCCTCAGGTCGTCATGGCGACGGTATTTTGTACGGTGGCGCCTAATATTTGTGGATATCAGTATGGAACTTGCCTCACGTCACCCTTCTGGCGCCTAGAATTTTAAGATGGCTCCTAGATTTTTGAAAAATTTGTGTACCCCTGATATGTGGTCTATTCAACGATGCTATCAGTGTCTCAGACTCTACGCCTACAAAGTCGAATAGCAAGCTGCTTAATGAAAGGGTAAACGCACTTTCTAAAAATTAGGAGCCACCTCAGAATTGTAGGCCTCAGAAGAGTGAAACTAAGAAGCACCACACTGACGACCTACAAATATTACACACCACAGTACAATTTAGTTGCCCGGGCGAATTGGCGCCCGGAATCTGTGCACCCTACTTTAACTGTAACAGGAAATTACAGGTATATGTTTAAGAAAGCGCACGTGGTAGCATCTGCCTCGAGAAATTGATAGCCACAGAAACCTCAGTCACGGTAGTCACTGTACTGACCGACCTTCGAACCAGGTATCTTTAGACTACAGGTCAGAGGAGCTACCGTTTTAGCTTACTTACTCAGTACCCGGTTCGACCCTTTGCTGAGTTAATCGCTATCCCCATATCGTGACAAAGAAATGTAAAGCTGTCCCTGTCCACGCCATGAAGGCATAGAAGGGGGAGCAGAGTTATAGCTCCACGCATTCTTAACCTCGGCATTGGATGGAGGCGTGTGCTCAAATTCACGGACCGGCCACTTTACCCCCGGGAAAGAACCTGGGTACCCAGTGAATAGGAGGCTGAGTGGGTCCCAGAATCTGAAGGTTTTGGGGAAGAGAAAAAGTCTCTTGTCTATATCGGAATTCGAACCCCGGATCGTTAATCCCGTAGCCTAGTTACTATACCGACTAAGCTGCCCTCTGGCACTAAACAAAAGTCTGGAAATACGTGCAGTTCGTCTACTACAGCCACTATTCATTCTCAGTCATCTGAGCTCAGTCCACACAATAGACTATAAACACCTGCAGATGAAGCAACATTCATAAACATACGAATCAATCGAGCAGACACGTGGATTCTATTTAACTATGTCGTGATTCATTGAGCCGAAATCTACAGACTATGTGTTCAGGTTCGCCAACCTCATCACCTACTGTTGCAAGGACTAGCGTCATAAGTCTGTCAACTCCTGCATTATCCCGTCTTGCAATTCCTAACAATTATGCGGCTACTAAATTTCACAAATTACTGACTTGTCTCTCACAGTCAGTACTAGTCTTTAGGTCACCGCGTGCCTGAGGTGACTGACCTCTACTTCTGCTTTTTCTTGAACTAGATCTGTCACAGGCAGTGGTAAAGAGTAGGTATCTTCTTTAATAAATACGTTGTTTATATGACGACACCCCCTTAACTATTTTCGTTATTTTTCTCTGATAGGCTCTTTAATAAGGTCCAGCCATATCTCACGCGGTTAAGAGAGTCGGGTTCGACTCTGGGTGACTTCATAAGAGAATTCAGGATCTGTTAGAAGTTCTGTTTTCCCCTCTTAATCATCATTCCACCAGTGCTCCATACTCATATACCACTGCGCGGTAGCCCTGACCAGGCAGCACATTGCCACATGCTCGGTCTTGAAGTTCGGAGCTTCGTCTGTGACCAGGCACTTGGCTGCTGCGCAGTGAAGAGTCCAGTTTTAGGTTTATGGTATCAGCCTCCACATAATTTGTCTGGTAGATGTGTTGATCTGTGTTTGATCAATTAAGCTTCCTTTGAAGTCGTTTGTAAAACATGTCTTTTCATTATGTTTTTTTGTACTTAAAAGTTAGTTTTCCCTGTGCTTACTTTAGCACCAAGCCACGGAGGCATATGTGGGCGTAGAGGCATAGATCCAAGCATTCTTAACCTCGGCACTAGCAGAAAGTGAATGGTCGGCCTAAACTCCCAGCCGTTTTACCTCGAAGAAAACTCCCCCCCGAATCTGTTGAATGTGAGACTGGATGACCCCAGAGCCTCTCAGAACGCTTGAGAAGAGAAAAAATATCTTGCCTGTGCCGGGAAAAGAACCAAAGTCCTCGGTTGTCCAGTCCGTAGCCTCGTCAGTGTAACAAATAAGCCACCCTGTCTCATATGTTTTGATAGGCCGTGACTGAAAGTGGAAAGACAAAAAAAAAAAAACTACGATAGCGAATAAGAAAAGGCTAAATACAGTCGAACCCGGTTACAACGACATCGTTTTATACAACATCTCGCTTACAGTCAGATATTCTGTGGTATCAGTTAATTCCTCACTGTCAACCATAACATTATTCTGCTCGGTTATAACAACACTCGTTTATAACGACACAAAATATTCAGTCCCTTTCATGACGCTATAACCGAGTATTTTGCCGTTGGCTGAGAGTGTTCGAGAATAGGGTGCTGAGGAAGATATTTGGGCCTAAGAAGGACGAGGTAACAGAAGAGTGGAGAAGACGACATAACGAGTATCTTTATGATGTGTAACCTTCATCAAATATTATTCGGATTATCAAATCAATGAGATGGGTGGGGCATGTGGCACGTATGGCAGACAGGAGTGCATACAGGGTCTTGGTGGAGAAACCTGAGGAAAAGAATCCACTTGGAAGAACTAGGCGTAGATGGAAGGATGATATTAAAATGTATCTTCAAGACGTTGGATGGGGAGGCATGGACTAGATTGATCTGGCTCAGGAAAGAGGCGGGTGGGGGGCGTTTGTGAGTGCGGTAATGAACCCTCGGGTAATATAAAATGCGAGGAAGTTCTTGACTAGCTCAAGACGTGTTAGCTTCTCAGCAGGGACTCTGCTCCATGGAGTTAGTTAGATATACTGTAGACCCTCGAAAGAACGGACTAACATGGGGAGTGGGTGGTCCGATAATGCCGATTGTCCGGTACTTCCGAATTATGTGTATATATATGTCTTAAAATGTCGCCAAAACAGTAATACAGTAAATATAACACTAATGCACACACATATACTGTACACTACTGTCCTGTTAGCACTATCACTTTGTCTGGAAGCCATCGTTAATTGGAATGTAATAAATTTCAGATAAAAGTAACAAATCCACGATCCAGGTTACAAAATGAGCAAAACACAACGCTAGTGTCAGCAAGGACTGAGCGCACGTCCGTGTCCGCCACGTAGCGGCCGCTTCGCTAATTAACAGTCAAGACAGCTAATTTCACACATTCCTATTGCGGACGAAAATTTCGGAACCAACAGATTTCGTCCGTAATTTCCGAAATCTGTACATAAGAGGTCCGTTAATTCGAGGGCCTATAGCATTGCCTTTAAAGCGAGACGCAAAGGGCGGTGATCTATTTACGGTCTTGCCAAATGTCAGTAACAAAACAGCTGATGCAAATGACGGAACTAAGGATAGAACAGCGAACTGTTAACAAAGGAAAGTCAGCTCATCGCTCCACCTTAATACCTCTGACTCTCGTCACGACTGATATTCTTATATTGTCTCGTACAGCTTATAAGGAGAGAAACTCGTAAGATGCTGAGTGTATATCGGGCATATCACGAATTTGTTCATCTGGGAAATGACGTCGTGTAGGTATCGTTCCCCCCTTCCGCCCACCCCACCCAATTTATGTTCCGTGTAAAAGTAAGTCCTTCGACGACACACAAGACTGTCTGGCCTCCCTGACACTGTAACATTCTTTCTTTCTGTTCTTGAGTTTGGTGTGACACAGTCCCTGGTAGTGCGGCCGCTATAGTGCGTTGCTGTACCAGCCCCGGATGACAGATGAAAGAGGTGCTTTAGTGCAATGATCACTGCCAAGTTTAAACCGAAGTACCGGGAGAAAACCCGTTCCCAGTGCCACTTGCCCTGAGAACACACCCGGACCTCATTGTTGAGAAGCCGACGACTAACCCGCTGAGCTGTTCTTAGCTAATTTTACGACGCTGTGTTAATTGCAAATGCCAGGCAGCACTGAACGAGGAAGGGCTTGGTATATGTGAATGAGAGATTGGTCGTACAGGAAGCAACAGAGCATTTACTGGGACAGACGAAAGAAAACCACGAATGCCCAGCCAGGATGGCCGACAATTCGGCTGAAATTCCAGCCTCAGTAGCATAAACAGGAGTACTCAACAGTACACTACAACGTTAGCACTTGAAGGTCACCACTGTGCCTTCATGATGTTAACACTGGCCAGACTTTGTATCCAAATATACACGAAGCTTTAGTGAGGCACTAAATACGAGAATAAAAAGTCTCTCTCCTTACGAGTCCTTGTTTCTTCCTTACAATAGTCACTGCAGTACACACAACAGTCTCGTAACGTGGAGAGGTTCTTATCTAAATCCTTCCTATACATCTGCCGAACAAGACAGGCAATGTACGTATAACGTAACATTGATGCGCGTTCGGGTAATCATTGTTGCCGTGCAAAGCAGGATATATCACATATTCTGAGTGTGCCTGTTCGTTATCCAGCAGGCAAAGCGCATGCGCCGTATTGTATTGTCATCTGTAACCTGTCTGGTTCTCGATTTCCACATTATGTTATTAACAGCGCGATTTTCGGAAAAAGTTATTGAACAAAAAATGTGTAATTTGATTTGTTACAATATTTTGCTGAAGTATTTCTCATTTTAAGAAGAATTCAGCCAGCTACCATAAATATACACAGGTCTCCATGTAAAGTACCCGTTATTCTTGTCAGATTTTAATGAAACTTTAATTTTCTTGACAGATTTTCGAAAAAATTCAAATTATCAAATTTCATGAAAATCCGTCTAGTGGAAGCCGAGTTGTTTCATGCAGATGGACAGAGATGACGAAGCTAATAGTAGCTCGCCGCAATTTTGCGAACGCACCTCAAAAGTACCAGAACACAAGTAAAGAGTTGCAAAACAGAGTTAACTGACGAGTCAGACGCAAGATCGGACCTCCTCACAGCGGTGCTGCTGAAGATTCAAGTCCTCTGAGAGGAACTGCACTTCCAGCGACACACTGTGACATCCCAGAACACCTCAATACTTAACGAAACAGATTTAAATTAGAACAATTGTAATTAACTGCAAATGTACTTAACACAATTCGCCCCTAATAAGAGAGTTTCTTGCTTTCTTAGTCTCACCTCTTCTACCTACTCATTGTAGGTGTAGAGGGTTATTGATGCACCTGATCACACTCAGTGACACAGATACACTTGGTAGGATTCCTCTGGATGAGGGATCGGTCCGTCGCAGAGATTTATACCTAACGAAACACAACACTCACAAGAGACATACAGCCTTCCCCCCTTAGGAATTCGAACCCGCAATCCCAACAAGCGAGCGGCCGCAAACTTACGCCTTAGACCGCGCGGTCACCAGGATCGGCATAAGAGAGTTTAATAAATAAAAATCACATATGAAGAAGTACTGTGATTAAGAGCTTACGCGCACTTAGGACAACGGCAATTTTTGCATGGACGGCCGACAACGAACATAGGGAAGTCCCGTAGATTCGTATTAGGAAGGGCAAAATTTTAAACCAAGTTAAACGATGCATTCGAATGATGCTCCTCTCACGTAAGGTATGCACCTTTAGGCACTGTACAGAATAAGCAGATCTAAAACAGGCGTGGGAGAGAAATAATTATAATAGATAGCTGCGAACTTCCTCTGGATTCGTTCTGGCTTGATGGCACCAGAATTGCAGATTACATGCACTTACTTTAATTCAGTTATAACCAGGGTAAAACGAAACACCAATAAACAATCCGGGGAACAAAAAGCTTACATTGCGAATAAGACCCAGCAACGTAAAGGAATGAGAAAATATGTAATGAACATGATGCTGGCAATGTAATTAATATGTAATGAACATGATGCTGACAATGTAATTAATATGTAATGAACATGATGCTGGCAATGTGATTAATATGTAATGAACATGATGCTGGCAATGTGATTAATATGTAATGAACATGATGCTGGCAATGTGATTAATATGTAATGAACATGATGCTGGCAATGTGATTAATATGTAATGAACATGATGCTGGCAATGTAATTAATATGTAATGAACATGATGCTGGCAATGTAATTAATATGTAATGAACATGATGCTGGCAATGTAATTAATATGTAATGAACATGATGCTGGCAATGTGATTAATATGTAATGAACATGAAGCTGGCAATGTGATTAATATGTAATGAACATGATGCTGGCAATGTGATTAATATGTAATGAACATGATGCTGGCAATGTGATTAATATGTAATGAACATGATGCTGGCAATGTGATTAATATGTAATGAACATGATGCTGGCAATGTGATTAATATGTAATGAACATGAAGCTGGCAATGTGATTAATATGTAATGAACATGATGCTGGCAATGTGATTAATATGTAATGAACATGATGCTGGCAATGTAATTCCGCATCGATAAATGCTTCCGGGTCTCCTTCGGTACCGGTTACCTTGCAGCTGCACAATTCATAGCTGTCAATCATAACTTGTTTTTCTTGGCAGCGTATTAACTGCAGTTCTACTAATTTTGAATTCCATGACATTAACAGTACACCAACTTCGTATAAGAATAGATATCAGATAATAGCAGGACACGATCATTAGGGGACTTTACAAGAAAATCTTTGCTGTCATCAGCGAAAAAAGACATATGCTCGTCGAACACAAACATTCGTTGTGTAAGTTGTGAATGGAGAACAGATGCTTGAGGAAAACCAAGAAGTTATATTATTATTATTATTATCATCATCATCATCATAATCATAATGCTAACTCGACCTATATCCTCATACATATACACAATACAAAGTCTGTAATAATCAATACGAAGGCAACAGTTCGAAGATTCTCAAATGCCTGTATACAAGCACCATGCAATACCAATACTAGCATCAGAACGTCGTAAATAGAGACTGATGGAATAATAATAGTAATAATAATGTTCAAATTTCCTCCGGTTGTAGTCTGATTTTTATTGGAATACTTCCTTCCTTTCTTAGTTTTCTGTGGCAAAAGAAGAGCCGGAGTAGCTCAGTCGATATAGTAAACAGGCTACGAGCTGGACGACCGAGGAATAGGGATTATATTCCGGGCAAGGGCAAGAAATTCTTCTCTTCTCCAAAGCGTCGACCCGTGCAACCTCCTCTTTAGTGGGTAGAGCGTCCTCTTTCTTTGGTGGTAAAGTGACCGAGGCGTTGAAGCTGACCTTCATATCGTTGTGCTTAATTAAACGTCTTTCACCTATGGCCAGGACATTACGTTTCACGATCCAAGATATCGAAATTCTTTACTCAGACACAAATTCTCTAATAGGGATATAGAGAAAAGGAAATAAAAGTATACTGAACATGGTACTTGGTACCTTGCTGTCCTAGTTCACGTCGCAATGTTAAGTAAGGTCAAGACTGTGTGTCTCAACTAGGGAACATCGTTGGGTGTTCCGCAGGACATCGTGGAATAAGTAAACAGACATATTTAATACCGCAAAAAAAAAACACAAATATCCCTTCAAATACCTCTGGAACTTTTGTCAGGCAATTACTAATACTTAAGTTATCTCCGTGCGCTACAGGAAAATTACTTCGATTTTTTTTGCAATGTAAGCGTTTTCATAGTTGGGGTGTCCTCGGAATGTGAAACATTATTTTAGGGGTTCCTCCACAGAAAAGACTTTAGGAAACACTGCTCCCAGGTTTAACGCCCTACCCGCTTGAATGATAACAGACTGAACCTTAATTGAAAGCTGCATTCTATGCACTGAACGCCATACACGTGTTCCTGAAGGCAGAACACATACCATGAGGAACTTGGTGGCCTTCAGTGCGTAAGGTTTCGGGTTCGACAAACGTCGGATAGCCAGTGCAGAATTTTGAAATCACTTCTGCAGTCAAATAACAGTGAACGTGAGATATACCAGACTGCCACTGTGGTTGCGATCATTGTGGGGTGGGGGGGCGAGGGGTAGTTTTATCTCCGTACAGGTGGTCACGTGAATTTTTGCCGTCGGCCTTGCAAGAGGCCAGAATTGTTAAAGACATCCTTCGTGAGGCACATCCGTCTAAAACGGGGCATGCCCCCTCCAAGAGACTTCGGAAATTATGCACAAAAAGAAAATGCTATATCAGTTATCCTTTTTGTTGAGGTATATATTTTCTTATACCTATTTAGATCACATATTATCAACGGAATGAAATACAGTTCAAAGAAATAATGTAATCTTAGGCTACAAACACAAGTAAGTGCACAGACATGAGGGCGGTTGCCTGTGTTTAGCGATCTGACAACGGTGTTTCTTTTTTGAAAGACAATTCACAGTGCCTCTGAAAATCACAATATTACAAATTCTAATACCAATCCCGCTCCCCGCTTCCTTGAATCAAACGGTTCTCCGCTTCTGTCAAAGTGTTGTACCCCCAATCCTTAGCCATGAGGTAGGCAAGGGAATTGGGGTCGTTCGTGTTTAACAAACTCCAAGTAGCTGAAGATGAGGCTTTCTGGTGGACGTCTGTACGAAGTCACATGCTGGACACTAATACAAGGTTTTACAATAACAGCTCACGGACAAATGATCCCATGAGTCATTGGCATATGGTTAGATACAGTTTAGCTGGCAGTGAGCTGCCCTACGTGAGTCCGAAGGTAATGAGTGCCATGGCTAGCGGGTAAGATTCTTCCAAAGGTTACAGCAAACGTCAGTAACTATATAAAAGAATCAGTAGTTACTCGTATACAATAGGTGCAATTAGGTACGCATAAAATACTCTTAAGGTACCCTGTAGGCGAAAACTGAGTTCGAGTCCCAGCCGGAACACACCTCTACGTGAGGGACACATTTCTTCTTTTTCATTTTCTGTGTCCACGCCCTAATTGGGAAAAGACTTCCTGACCGTCAGCCCTCTCGTATTTCATCCATGTCCATTCAGTCGTGACAGCTCTGAAGCTCATTGTAAGAAACATCTTTAGGGAGTTTGGTTTGACATTTTATTTGCGCTGACAAATGTATGGTTCTAACCTCTGAACAGGCACATGTGGCTTTCGGATATGCTTTGTGTGGGCGTTTTGTTCACACGGAAAACTTAATTAAGTGCAACCTACAAGAATTACGTAAAGTTTTTTTTTAATTGGTCAGCCAACGAAAGCAGGCCCTCTTTCGTTGCCCGACCAATCAGTGGAGAGAAATGTGTCGAAGGTGTCACCCTAGATGACGAGATAGGTAGAAGGACAATGGGGATTCAAAAATTTAGACATTAATTATTAGACAAGAGAAGGAATGCAAAGAACCCACCACGGACGGCAGAATTAAAGGTCGTGTTTATATAAAACGTAAGCCAAAAACAAGGATTTAAATCTGTGCTATGTGGACTGTAATTAATCATCCTTAGAGGAGTGAATTGTGAACCTAGTGTGTAGGTAATAAAGGGCAAACCATACTAACAAGTTCATCTATGTGGGTTTGATCTGAATTTGATTCAAAACTTCACTCAAAACTGTCACGCACGGTGTGGGTACAAACAAGACGCTCAATGGACGGCGACAAAACACTGCAGGTATCCAACAAAACACTGCAGGTATGCAACAAAACACTGCAGGTATCCAACAAAACACTGCAGGTATCCAACAAAACACTGCAGGTATCCAACAAATGATGATGTCGGACGGTATGAACCACAGAAAGAATACATCAGGACAATCTTGCGAGAGTAGAAACAATACACGTACGGCTCTCCAACCAAAATTACAGTGTATTCTCTCTTCTAACATCCACAAGCCATTCTCGCAGTTTCACGTTTCACTGATATAACTTCCTGCGAAAGTTACTTCAGGGTGCGTTAACGCATTGCTGCCATTTCTGCTACTATGAATTACCGTACGAATGCCAATATCCATACACATCGTGCCCGAAACCTCTCAGTTGAAGTTCTGAAGTTTCAACAACTGTAAATACCTTCTGGCTCACCCCAAAGGAGCTGGACGCCCACCACACGCACATTACGGCTTCTCTGCATCATAGTGTTTATGAGACTCGTCAGCCTACACTGCTCAGCTAGCCACGGCGTATTCATTTGGAATATGCAACCTACACAACAAATTCCAGGCTACATAAACTCCACCGCAGACACAGGGTAGTTAAATAAAGGACTAAAATAATATTATGTCATATTTATCTCAACCCTTCAGTGATGCTGGGATTTAAATTCCAACTACTACCCAGGACGGAGGAGTTTTAAATTTATTGCACCTTAAAAGCATTACCACCATACGGTGCACCGACGCCGACAAAGTGTAAAGAATTAAAAGCTTCGTACAGTGCACCGAGGCCAGCACTGAAGGGTTAAGTGTGAAAGGTGACCAAATTCCAGAAGATATTTCAGCAACTGCGTGTCAACTAAATTCCGAAAGAGTTTTTTTGCCTCTCCTTTTAAAGTTTCAGTCCATCCCAGTGTGTTTAATTTTTGCAAGCACAGCCTATACCATATAAATACACTTACAACTAATTAACACATACACGTATGTTTCGAAATTCCTTGCGCAGTGTAAGTGGTACTAGACTGGCCGTACTAAACTGTTTTAATATTGACTATAAACATCTCATAATTAGAACCTGCAGCCGATTCCGGTGGCTGTGCGATCTAAGGCGCAGGTCTGCAGCCGCTTGATTGCTGAGATCGCGGGCTCTAATCCCGCTGAAGACATGGACATTCATCTCTTGTATTTGTTTTATGTTGCGTAGGTAGCGGCCTGTGAGACCGGCTGATGACTCGTTCAGAGCAGTCCTACCAGTTGTATGTTTCTAATTGTGTGTGATCTAGAAACATCTAAGTGAGGCGGCCTAGGCCCAAATCGGGCTAGAACACCACAGAAAAAAAACACTGGAACCTGCAGCCTGATAAAACACAGCATTGTCATTATTTCCTACAAATATGGATGTCCTCTTCGTTTTGAAAGAGTATATTAGGGACCGTATGCTTAAGGTTTTTGGTATATCGTGGATATCAGGATGTCACAAGTAACTCAAATCTTAAGAAAAAAATACAGTACTGAAAATGGTAACATCTGGAGATTTTTAAATTAAAAGAACCAATTAATTAATGTGTGGCTCACTGTATTTGTTTTTTAAATATTAATGGGCTAACTCATTGTCACAGCGCATCACTGGCTACTCCGTGGTTTGCTGATATTGTAACGTCCCTCCTGAAGATGGGAGATCGTTGGCTGGAACATGTTAACCACTGTTAATTGAATATATCTTGTTCCAAACAAAGAAATATTGTTTTGTGTGGTTTTGATCTGATGTTGTTTAGGTTCTGCCATCTCTGTTCCGCAAAACGTGGGCCTGGATTGATATTCCTGAATATCAAAACTTGGTTAAAGCCATTTACGTCTTAACCAAACTTTCATCTCCTACGTGAAATGCATTTAAACGCAAGAATTTTCGGACGTGAATGCGAAATGTAATCAAACACATATGCCCCATTGCCATGATCAGGGATACTCAAATTTTCCAAAAATCTGGGAGGCACATCCAAATTCTAGGTGCCAGAACGGTACCACAAAGCTAGTTCCACACTGAGGACCAACAAATATTAGTCGCCCTGGTGCTCGGGATTTGACCACCCCTGCCCATGATTAAATTAACTTCCGTTAACGTACGATGTAGACCTATATCTTTGTTGCCCTGCGTAGTGGACTGATCCATTGTAATGGGCCGATCCCCCGTCTAAGGAACCCTACCAAGTAACTAATTACATGGAGCAGAATCCTTGAGAAGAAGGCACTAAGTCGCGTGACCAACAAAGTCCTCGCCCTTTGTGAAACCTGCAAGTTCATCGCAGTGCTCAGAAGAGCTCGCTACTGGTGTGTATCATACGTCAAATGAATACAGTACATAGATAGGCCATATTCCTTTTAAGATATATTTTATTACTATCCACCCATCTTAATCTACAAATCCTCAAATATCTCTGCCCCGTGACAAATATCTAACGTGTTAATAATCTGTCCAGGTCAGAAGCCCTGCGTGCCCTTTCTTTTTGTAGTTCATTTGGCAAAGATATCAATATCTGAACCAGTGGTGAGCAACATTTTGGGCACGAGGGGGGGGGGGGGTGGGGGCATATCAAAAGAAAAAATGTTTGCGGGCCACATAATAAACAATACCTTTATTTTTTACGTATGTGTCATTAATGATAACACCCTGTCATCAGTAGTGCCAATATTTGGGCGATATAACGTGCGTGAAATTAATCTCTAAAAACCTGAGTAACTGATAAAAAACATGTAACTAATCTAACCTAATAAGTCCTTAATTTTGCCTCTACTCTCACTGACTTTTCCCATTCCGCCGTAAACTGTGACTGAGAAAACAACAGGGCTGAAAGACGCAGCGACGTCTGTGATAGAAGCACTTCGAGACACGTGCTGTGTTGTCAGGCACTCACATTCAGCCAGCACTTTACGTTGCTGTTCCTGTACCTGTAAGCAAGGAAGCACTTCGAGACACGTGCTGTGTTGTCAGGCACTCACATTTAGCCAGCACTTTACGTTGCTGTTCCTGTACCTGTAAGCAAGGAAGCCAAGTAGCGCGGTAGTTGCTTTATGTGAGGTTCAACTGCTGTTTGTATTGAGATATGAACAGTGCGCTGTATTGTCAATAGTACAACGTGTGACTGAACAATACTCTTGTGTGACTGCGGGTAAAATACTTAATCGTCGAATTTGATACTTTGTGTGTTTCATTACTGAAATTAGATGACGATCAGCATTGCAAAGTAGAAGGGCCGCATTTTGTTCATCGCTGATCTGGACCGTACATCGATCGTAGAGGAATGAATGAAAATATGAAGCAAATTTGGAATGGCAATCGTGAAGTCACATAATGTCTCGTTAACGCCTGCCCAAGCCTTAAGTTGGACGGCCACTGCTTATGGGATATCCGCGACTGCACAGTGAACACATTTCGTGCTGTGCTCTGTATCTAGAAGCTGGTCGCTCCATTCACAATGGTGAGGACACGTGAGGAGTTAACTCCTATCGGAATGGGCCACAGAAACTATCTGATTATTTTCGAGGAAGCAGAATAATAATTTAATTTAAACGCTGCTATATTACTCAGTTAAATATTTCAACGTATAGACAAACCGTTGATTCTGTTGTTTAAACGCAGAACAACGTTGTATTCATTACGGCACATGAATCCGACAGCTGACAGGAAATATAAACATGTCCGAATGGATGGGCAGTTTATACACCCGAGAAAAATACAGATTCCATAAAAATTGACTCCTACGCGTCTGAATGAACGAAAGTGTTTTCAGCTAGCACGTAATCTGAATCCAACTTTCGTGCGTATCTGTGAACCCTCCAAAATTCTAGTGATTACTTTATGTACCACCAGGTTTAAAATGAAAGAAAAAATTCTACATTCTGCCCACACAGTGCATTTATGTGTTTTGTATGTATCTCAGAACACACTGCCATGATTTCCTTATATAAAATTAACTGGTTGGTTCTTATAACCTAGACGGAGTTTGTTTACTGCGCGGTACGAAATGAATTTGTAAATATAACTCAGCTTAATGTCGTTTTCTCAAGAGCTTATGTGTGAAGCTTTAAACATATATTATGCTAAATATATTTCCACCCATTGTCTCGTTCTCGTAAGCCCTTGCACAACTCTGTCGGTTTCTATAATATTATATTTTAAGTGGTCTTAGTTTAAGGGAAGAACACTGGCTGAGGTTATTTGAGAAACAGGTACTAACGAAAATATTTGTACCTGATACACGAAGCAAAAGGGGATCCCGAGAAAACTGGTACTCTTCAGAAAATAGTATTAGGGTGATGATACAAAGGTAAGTTGGGCAGGTACGTAGCACAGATGGAAAACAGAGAGAATACAGAAAACGGTTTTTGTTCCAACGCATTCTAAGAAAACACAAACCAATATAAAAATTCCTTTTATAAACCATCACTTACCATGACAACGTCTTGATAAAACCTGTTCTTCCACGAATAATGAGTCATACACTCTTTTGTTAGCGCAAAATGACATTCGAATTCAGAGTTTAACACAGTACAGTAAACGTAACTGGCAGTAAACAATCAGACAAATGCAGGCAGTTCTATATAACCGTTAATACAACATACTGAACAAGCAGTAACTCTAAACTCTCTTTCACGATATAAACAAAGTTATACAGTCCTGTGTAACAGTTATTACACAGTACTTCACTAGGCAAGAAAACAACAACTATCTTTCACGATGTAAGTAAACACACGTCATTAAATCCAGTTTACACACTACATGTCAATGTAAATGACCTGCTGTGAAACTGTAATGTAACTGTAATTACATTTGTCCTTATGCAGGTGAAGTGGAGCGGAGACTGTACAAAGGTGTGGACACCGGAGAGAGAATCGTGAGATTAAAGCCAGCTGATGCTGATATAAAAAATATTCCATCCACCATAAATCTAGCGGGATCAAAAGCCACTTTACGGATTCTCAAGCCAGATGAGATAAATCAGTTGGGTACATCTTGCGTTCCGGAAAGACCGAGTGAGTATAGAAAGAGGCGTATCGAAAATTGTACCGCTGACTTTACTAACACGAGTGACGTATACCACAGTTTCATGCTACAGCCGCTTCTGTCACTGTGCAGTGAAAGTAAGAGACCTACTGACTAATGACATTAATGTTATCTCTCCTTAGACAGGGAGTAGATTTTAAAGTCATTTCCTATTACAGTTTTTCTAAATACCTTTCTCCACGACTGACTGTGTCATGCATGTTCTATTTTAAACAAACATCAGTAGGCCCACATACAAGCTTGTTTCTACAGAGCGTATATGTAATCTCCGGTCTGATCACGGCAGTTGTAGCGGGAAATATCTCACATACGTAGCCTGCCTCCGCCGGGAGTTTATATTCCATATATCCCCTGCAGTTCAACTTAGTTTATTTAACATAACACATTCGAAGTGTCAACCTCCAGCTTCTAAGCAGAACTCGCATCTTCTGAAAATATTTTTTGACACATGACGGAACGCCCTATAGTAAATGGCACTGAGTTTTGTACACTTATATTTCTGTTTGTAACTACTATAAACTTGAGGTCTTCGCTCTCCTGGGATATTACGCAGCGTAGATTGGTAGTTAGTTAACGACGTTTCGGGACAACCTATCAATCCCATCTTCAAGGGTCAAGCAGTCCAAGAACAGCTCTTGAAGTTGGATCCAATAGGTTGTCCCGAAACGTCGGTAACTACCAATCTGCGCTGCGTAATACCCCAGAAGAGCGAAGATCTCATTTACACCGCGGCGGGAGCTTGAAATCACGCATACGATAAACTTACATAAACTCATTCTGATCAAGTTTCAGGAGTCACCGGCGCCACAGAAAAAGATGACAGAACGACAAAACCATCAAATACACAAACCCAAAGTGGTGACAATCCTACAAAATCTCTCGACAGTTCCTTCTCAACTGACAGGTACCGTTCGCAACTGAACGTTCGTCTGCAGCAGCCGAAACTGAAAACCAACAGGTCGATGGAAAATATTTTCGGCAGTACGGATGACAAAACGCAGCACAACACGTCCCTGCCAATTATAGACACATTCGACACTACGCCTACAAAAGCACGCCCTCTAAAAATGTCATCGGAAACCACACTATCAGAAACTCGTAACAAAAATCTTCCGTGTGAAAGACTTTTCAACTTTGATACTATGGAATCTGCCTTACCCCAAAGACTGCCACACTCGCAACAAATAGACACAACACACGTCCTTTCCACATCAGACACAAGCAATACGGAAGTGGCCACAGGAGACGGCAGACAAAAATCCAAAGAACTGGAACTTGACCAGCCTATGCAAGGAAACAGGCTTACGAAAATGCATCCCCTGAAAGAGCCTCAGTCATCTCCAGAAATTACAATAAATCATACACCCAACATTTTCTCCAAACTTCCAAATCGCGTATCAAAATGTCAAAATTCTCAAATTCTAAGTACTACAGACGATTCCACCGACTCCGTAGACTTCCATTTAACGTCCATGCCCCAGGTACAAAGCAATCCCTTCATGATAAATTTTCGAACGTCACCGAATAACACATCATCCTGTTGTAATCGGAGACCGATAACACCCGTACAAATGAATCCCTTTTTATCAAGCTCTCCGAATCTAAGTCAAGCTATTATGTATCAGGATATAGTTCCTCGCGATGAGCACAGTGTTCAGTGCCACAATCCCCCGTATTTGCCGCACTTACAAAGTCCAGCCACCATCCAACCTGACTTAAAAGTCTTACCAGCATCGGATCATCAACGTGAATTCTGTCTTCCACAAAATACAAATTCGGGAGCATGTAGTCCCTATTCTCAAGTAAATACATCTTATACACACAGTATTCAACCATCAAACTTTGCCCTCATAAGTAATGAAAATCTTTACATGCAAAATTCAGCACCTGTTTCTTTCCCAGTTACGCCGTTGTCGTTGCCAGCTACCTTCGTACCTCTATCACCCAATCAACCAGCAGCTTCCTTAGGACCTAACGGCACCTATCCCGTACCAAAAAACAATAATCTGCACGCTAACCCAAATTATTTTCCTAACCCTCCATCATCTAGCCACGGAGGGTTGCAAGTAGCCCCACCTAGCACGAATGTGCCGGGCAGTACAGGATATTTTCTGTCGAACGTATCAAACATTGCTGCACCTTCCATGACATACGTGCCCGGAAACGTGGCTGTTGTAGTTCCACCCTCTGTCTCGATTCCTGGCAGCGCAGAGTATTCTCCATTGATGTCCGATCTTCCGACAAATACACACCCTGGAAACTCCTGTACAGCAGAGTCTGCCAATCTTTCAATGCCAAATCCGTTGTCACCAAACATACCAACTGTCCCAGCGTCTCAGCGAAGTTCAAATTCTTCTCAAATCGTGGTCGGATCTCATTCTCAGCATCTTATAAGCGAAGGAAATACAGCAAAACAAGAACCAAATGACGTGATAGAAAACACGCTGGAAGATCACAGGACACAATCCATTAGCGTGCCATCTTCCCCAGTGCCAGTTCGAAAACAGACAGCACAAAGAAAAGCGTCCAGAAAGTCTAGCATATTGTCTCACCAGCAAAGTAAATCTAGCGGTGATGAAGGACCAAACCACAGCCCATCTACAGCACACAACCCTATTAATACGAACCGACCGCCGTCTCCAGGAGATCCCAAGAGGAAGGCATCACGAAAGATGAGCGCCACCAACTCCATAGGGAGTCA
This sequence comes from Reticulitermes speratus, assembly GCA_021186555.1. Lineage (NCBI taxonomy): Eukaryota > Metazoa > Arthropoda > Insecta > Blattodea > Rhinotermitidae > Reticulitermes > Reticulitermes speratus. The sequence continues at coordinate 15,120,611 of JAJKFL010000003.1, read as the reverse complement.
TCACAATGTAGACAACTCTATCAACGAGAGTTCGGCGGGATGTGCTGGAGGACCCAATGCTACGTCGTCACCGAATACAAAGCACAAAACATCAGTAGTGCAAAGGTGAGCTAAACAACAACTTACTTTGTGAACTTTAATAAGCACATACAGCACAAAACACTTTACGGAGAGTGATTCCAAAAAGCGGGGCTTTACCTACAAAACGAAAAGGTAAAGAACTGTACTCCCATTACGAGGACTAAAGTAATGCTGGAAAACTTCTAATATTCATGTTATTTGAAACTTGAATTAACTGATGATGATAATAAACCACTGTCATTACTGCTGCTACTAAAACCACCACCACCACCAATAATAATAAAATAATAATAATAATAATAATAACAATAATTCCTCAATGATGAAGCCCACTCACCTGATGAAGAGGCTGATAATCCATAATCATGTCATTTTATCATGTTCCCGGCTTTATACATTCATTTCAAAATTCCCTGATGCAACCCCCAGCAGATACTTGGTTAAAAGCCCGTACAGCGGGAGCTCAACAACACCGGGTATAGCCTGAGACGATCCCGAATAATAATAATAATAATAATAATATAATACGACAGGTCCATAATAACTGATCGAACTATAACAATAGACCGGACGTAGTTATAGGTAACAAAACCATCAAATAAGCACACTCAATAGATGTAGCAATTCCTAACAGTCACAACCTTCACAGCGCCATCACCGACAAGCTACAGAAGTATACAGACTTGAAAGAAGGGCTTATAATAATGTGGCAACTGAAAACGGCCTATGTAATACTACTAGTACTATCTACAACGGGTATTATGCCAAACAAATTACACGACAATTTAAAACTGCTTAGTCTCCGCACTTCTCTATATATTCTAATGTAGAAAGCAGTAACACTTAATACATGCTGTTTTTCGCAGAACAGTGAATAAGAATTGCTTGGTCAGTGAGACCGTGCTCTTTTGAGAACCAACTGAACTTATATGAAGTAAGGAAAGTGGATGATGATAATGATGATGATAGTATAATGTATTCAGATGTTGTAGTGAATGACCAGCAGTAACGTGTACGTACAGTCAAGGCTATTTTTAAAGTTGAGGGTCCCCACCTTGTCCACATTTTAGCAACAACTGGGAATACGCGAAAGTCTTCAGGCCTGTCTACCAGTTACGTTTTAAGCGCTGCAAGATAACCTTCAAATTACGATAGTCGTGTAAGTTCACATTTTTGGTCTTATAAATAATGCTATTAAATGAAATGCAGCAGATTATACCAACAAGAAACAAAATTAATAAAAGCAGGCATGTTACTGAATGATTATTCATACACTCCAGAAACACAGCAATTGGCTAGAAGAAAGAAGTCTTCAATTATCCTTTAAAAACTGAATAAATGTCGGTGTACATTTCGATCCATATACAGATTGAAGCTGTTGTGTCTAAACATACATTACAAAATAATTATTTTTATATACTTTGAAAGAATATTGAACGGCCTCCGGATATGGAGGGTAGCTGCGAATACATTGAATAAGCAGTCGCGGACAGCCGACAAGGGGTGGTCCTCCAGCTTGGGGGTTGGGCGAGGTGCTAACAACTCCTCACCGTAAAAAATTGTCATGTTACGAAACAGATCACAAAGCATCGGACCTGGACTGATTCATTGATAGGGACAGGTAGCGAACTCTTGTGAATGAGGTAATGAACCTTCGGGTTCCATAAAATGCGGGGAATTTCTTGACTAGCTGAGGACCTGTTAGCTTCTCAAGAAGGACTCTGCTCCATGGAGTTAGTTAGTTAGTTGAAAGAATATTACTTAGCTTACGAATTAATGTAATTCATAAGAGACATCGCCATGCAAGTATTTACCTGTATATTATTAAAAATATCATATAATATCCAATAAATAAAAACAAGGGTCAAGTACACATTGTGAGAACCATGCGAACATCTGGCCACACTTTCTTTAAGGTAATTTCAGTATAACAAATTATTATTTTGCCGGTTTCGAAGAGATTCCTTTATAAAGTAGAGACATGAGTAAGTGACGACCACACCTGCTTCCAATCATTCAAGGTTCTGTAGTCCGATATACTGCGAGCATCGTGAAACATACTCTAAAACAAATACATAAGATTATCATAAATTCATATGGCCACGGAAAAGACAGAAGTACAATAGTACAAAGAAAACTAATTTCAGCTTCAGTTGTGTATAATAATTATGTACCTCATTTTCCCAATTAATGAGGCAGAGGGGTTCATTTTTCTATCTTACATCTGCTTTAATTACATCAAAACATTTTCAATGAGTATATTTTAAAAGACACGTTCAGCGCAGTTCTAGCTGAGTTACCGAATGAAATAATTTTGTGTGTTTTGTGTGTCTTTGTGTCGTCGTACTTCTTTGTATTGCTGTAATCGGGCAATGCACTATTTTTGTGCAGGAAGTTCAGCACTGGAGTCAGTGGCGGTACCGATGCACAAGGAGGCGGCCATACGAATGTCATTGATGTCAGCCGGTCCTCAAGTTCAGGTCAGGACTCGCCGACAAAACCTGACAAAAGACGACGAGTGTCGATTTACTTCAACAATAAGAAAGGTGACTTTTACAAAAATTAATCCAAGTGACAACCGTGCGTCATTGAGCCTCACGAAGAATTCTTGTCCGAACGTGAGAAAAGCTCAGAACACAAGTTGTTTCTCCGTTAACAGAAATGGGCAATATTATATCACAAGGAAGCAATGATCCCACAACTAGAGTAACAAACATGAAAATTGGGTAGCTGTAATATATATAACCATAACTGTCCAAGTCACAAGTTTTGGCGGAAAACAAATGAGAAACCTGACAAGCAATAACAAAAAGACAATGACAGTACAAATTAATGTACGTAAATGCCTAAAACAAGTTTAGTTCCAGCAAAGTCAAACTAACACACTTAAAGTATACTGTTTATAAAATTACTTACTTAAAATTGTGTGCCGTAAGTTTTATGTTTATGTAAGTCACAAAACCAACTGACGCCAAAACCACGTATCTTTATTAAGCCTATATATACTCTGAGTGTCTAAAAACGAAGACACAGTCACTGTCCTGTATTTAATTATACTGATTATGGTCATTGTATACGTTCAGGAGGGTTCAATGATCTGTGGAGGAGTTAAAGGGATGAATGTAAAAAATGCGGTTATTTCAATGGTATATCAACCCCCAGAATTTAGATATGTCTTTTTATACCCAGAAAGTAAAATAAATTATTATTAGTATTTTATTTTGTATCTCTATGTCGTAACTTTTTACAGTGATCTCGCAGGAACATTAATAAATTACTCTCCTTTTTTTTTCATTGCGTGACGGGTGAAAATGGTCTTCTTCTCATCCTCCCCCAGCGCCTCTCAAATGTTATTAAGTGTCCCGGGTTTTAGGTTATCCAAAATGGGATCCCTAACAACACGGGTACAACGTAGTTTGTATGTACGTTAACAATACCTACTGTTTTCACAGGTGCCGCGAAGAGGCGCGATTCATTTCTTCCAAACGGTAGCAGCGCTCCTAGCGGTGGAATTCTGCCTCGCAGCTCATCCCTGGAACCCACTCACCGCTACGTTGGCGGATCTACGGCAGACGTCGCAACAGGTCACTGCGCAGGCGCAGAAACGACCACAACCACATGTAGTGACCGTGAACGAACGAACAGTGTTAGCAGCAGAACGAGTAGTGCTGCTGGGGGTCACGGATCGGGCAGGCTCAGGAAACAGAGCGTGTGCAGCGCTCGAGGAGGTAGCGGAAGTGACGTTGGCAAAGTTCCGTGGTGTGGGTGCTGGGGAAACGGTTGTATCTAGCAAGTAAACCTATAAATTTCTGTTTGATTTAAAGGATTACTTTATAAACATCTGCTTTTCTTCAGACGTGACTGTCGGACAAAAGCCTCACACGGCTTCCACATCTTTAGTATTACTCTTAATATATTGGCACCTGTAGGTACACATTTTGTCACAATGAACTGCTAAATGCTGTATATAGCCTCATACAGAAGAGATATTTGATCAGTATGCAATCATTATATTTGTATATAAGCACTTTGCAATACCCTACAGAAACGAGCATTTAGGAAGTGACACAAGAAAATAATGGTATACTTATTTAATATACAGTAACTTTTTCCTTTCCTGCTACATGTGTTATTGTATAGATGTACAAACAGTGACAGTATATACATATTTAAAAGAGGAACAATTGTTTGAGACGGCTGTTATTTAAGAATGTGAAGGGTTTATTACTGTAAATACTTAAATACATAGCATTTAAGACTACAGTATTATAGACGAATGAATCAACAGTGTTCCTTGTGCATACTCCTTAAGAGCAACAATGGAAACGTTGAGCAAGGATAGCAAAAGGCGGTGTTCAGTTCTGTAAAAAAAATATGCAACCCAATATTGTTAAAAAAAACAATGAACATAAGTTGCAGAAAGTCCTCCGTACCGCACAGTTAACACAGTCCATCTCCATTGTAAAAATCAGTTAAGGCGATGTAGGGAAATAACTGCTCTGTGTTCTGAGAACTATACAAAACACAGAAATACAATATCTACGTAGAATTTCGTACTTTTATTATTAAACCTGCTAGCAACCGCTGGGATTTAAAGGGTTAAAATATATATCGCGTTTCAATTGTAGTCTGCTAGAATTTCAAATCGGTGAAGAAATATAAGCATAAGAAACCTAATGAGAGTACAGAATTATTTTTATAAAATTGTAATATTGGTACACAGGGTACAAAAAATTAAGAAGAAAAATACTGCTTTATTGTTAGGTTTCCTACACCATTGGTCACTACATCAATGCGAAATATATCACAGTATTAACAGTATAAAGATAAAAGTACTGTTGTTATTGATAAGGAGATAAAATGTCACATAAATAATATGGTAAGACTTGATATGGAATATGTTTTATTTTCGAAGAAGAAAAAAAATTGCGAACCAAAACTGCATTATTCTGTTTGTGAAATAAATCCATTCATCCATCCATGAAGAATATATACTACCTACCATAATGACGGGTGCCAGGTTTACTAAATGTGGCAGGTAGACTTGATGCCTATGGTAGGAAATGTAAGGCGGGAAACCCAGGTAAAAGCCACGTCAACAGCAATGGGTTCAGAACGTCGGATGATCGCGGAAGGTGGCAAAGTCGTCTTGGATATTACGCCATGTCGACCCAGCACGGCGTAACATCCAAGAACACTTGAATCCTCATCAACACCTCTACGAGAACCTCAAATCTCGTAGACGGTGAATTGTAAGACGATTTAATGGAACGTACAGATCAAAGAAGACTATAGGTAACTGATGGGTAGAATAAGATGCATTTTGACAGCTTGTTTTTAGAGTCCGACTCTTCCTGTCTCGTAATGTTTTAAGTACAGATGCCGAGAATATTGGCCATGGAAGGAAGCAACGTGCCCACAAAAGGAGGCAACCCTATTATAATTTAAAACAAAATATACGAAAGAAGATTCGTATCTTCAATTACAAAGAACAAAACGTAGATTCTGAATGGGACTATATATATATATATATATATATATATATATATATATATATATATATATTCCAATGGCGCAACAGCCCCTAGTGGGCCAGGGCCTCCTCATTACCGAGGCTTCAAGATCACACTCGGACGCACCGCACTCGGTAGGACTCCTCAGCCCGTCGCAGAGACCTCTACCTGAAAACATACAACGCTCACAAGAGACAGACATTCATGCCCCCGGCGGGATTCGGACCCAAAATCCCAGCAAGCTAGCGGCCGCAGACCCACGCCTTAGACTGCGCGGCCACTGGGATCGGCGAATGGGAATGTAGCAATGTTTACATAAATAACGACAAATTCCGTTTGCAAAGTCCTATTTTTATATCAGATCGAAATACACATTCAGTAGACTATCTTGAAAGACAGTTTCGAACCCCATAAACCAGATGTCATTCCACAAATCTCTCATAGGTATTTTTCATTTTTGGACAAAAAAGTAAAGCCAGCAACATCAATTTATACTTACCTTTCTGATCACGTTTTTAAGTAGTAAATAAGAAGGAAGAATTCCTGAAAACGAGCCAGTTTAGACTTACTGGCGTGGCACATGCATGCGGTAGGCAGCAATTATCCCCCGAGGGGTGGATGTAGAAGTTTCAGTGTCTTGATGTTGCAGATACTTTATCTCTTTACAGCGCCCCGTGGCGGCTAGATGAAAGGCAATGTTCGTTGGTGGTCCTGCGATGGGACATGCAGCCTGAAGCTAATACTGCTCAAAATACACCCATTGTAAAATTAAATAGGGGTACAATACAGGTAACGTGTGACTGTGTTAGTTACAAACTGAATGCAGGGGCAGTGCGCAAGAGTGAGTACGCAGGGGCAGTGCGCAATGGTGAGTGTGCAGTGTGGCTGTTACTTAGGTGTGGTTCTTATATTGGGGGGTTTCAAAACAGACTAATAAGAACGTAATGCCTTTATAGACTGGGCCAGGATAGCTCAGTCGGTATAGCGACTCGCTACGGGCTAATGGTCCGGGGATCGAATCCCGGTGGGGGCCGTCCAGACCGGCCCTGGGGCCCACTCAGCCTCCTATACAATGGGTACCGGGTCTCTTTCCCGGGGTTAAAGCGGCCGGGGCGTGGAGTTGACCACCCATCCCCATCTAGTGCCAGGGTTAAAGAAAGAGTGGAGCTATACCTCTACTCCCCCTCTGGGCCTTCATGGCCTGTTCTAGGGAGAACTTTACCTTTTACTTTGCCTTTATAGACTATTAGGGAAATGAGAAATTTCACCTACTACGATGACAGTAAATAAGTGGTTTAGATGCTAGGCAGGTGGAAGTAGAAATCCACACAAAAATGTTATTGTAAAGTGAAAAATGGCTGCTGGTTCAACGAGAATAGTCATACAGGCCTTCATGAAAAGAGCTGTGACGTTGTGGGAACGTGAAATAAGTCTGGTAACTTGTGGGACATTATGAACCGCGAAGTTTCATAACACAGTCCAGCACAAACCAAAACAATCTATATATCTGAATAATTCAAGAAAATAAACCAACAAGAAACACTACATTTCGTTTATTTAGACTTACTACAGATGCGACAGCCGATCCCAGTGGCCGCGCCGTCTAAGGTTTGGGTCTGCGGCCGCTCGCTTGCTGGGATTGAGGGTTCGAATCCCGCCGGGAATGTGGATGTCTGTCTCTTGTGAGCGTTGTGTGTTGTCAGGTAGAGGTCCCTGCGTCGGGCTGATCACTCGTCCAGAGGAGTCCTACCGAGTGTGGTGTGTCTGAGTGTGATCGTGAAGCCTCGATAATGAGGAGGCCCTGGACCACTAGGGGCTGTTGCGCCATTGGGGGGAAAAAATAGATCCAACATGTGCCGGTCTAAATGGCCAGCATCAGGGACCACAACGGAACTACTAGAAGCTGCCAAGGCCACTACATGTTAAAAGTTTAAATGCAAACATGGTGAAAAAAGTAAGATTAACATGTCGATATATCGCTGAACTGCTCAGTGTTACGCCGACAGAATACAATGACGACACGGCAGATCATGTCTAAGTCGTAATCGTGCTGGTTTAAAAACAAGTAATCTCCAGGTTTGGGAATCAAACAAAAAAATCCATTATTTGCATGAACATATGTATTTTCAAAATTCTTTTGCTTTTTAAGAAACTTAAGTTTGCATCAGCCTACAAACAAATTTAGCTTCTTACCAACACGACAAGTGGGTGAAAAACAATGTTTGTTCTGCTGAATTCACTCAAAGTCAAGATAACCAGTCTGATTTTTCACATCTACTACCACGCACGGCAGGAGATTGTAGGAAAGTGTCATATCGTTATGTATGCCTGTAAGATGTACGGTGTGTGTGTGTGTATATATTGCACATTGGTAATATATGGATCTACTACCACGTGCGACGGGAGACAAAGAAAGTGGCACTTCACTGTTACACGCGTGTGAAAATGAAGGCTTACACACAGGCACACATAGCTCTAGAATCACCAGTATTCCCCGTAACCTTCCGCCATCTAAGGATGTATAACTGAAAACCATTCTTGAAGTCACCTTCATGTGGTTTGCGCTGGCACCAACCAGGTGACTGGCGCAAGTCGCGAACTGCTGCCACCGGTCACCAGTTCGTTTCTGAAACTCTTTCACCGCGAAAGGGTCACAGCCCGTATGATTTCCTTCAACCCCTACACCAGTGGTTCACAAAGTGTGCTCCGCGGATCCTAAGGGATCCGTGTATACATCTCTGTAATGGCTACTTTGAAGTTTGATTTTTTGTTAAAAATAATCGCGGAACTTCTTTAAGTGGAGATACGTTTATTTCGTATGAACGTTAAAATATCTAATTAAGAAACACCCTGTACCCACGAAGCAAGCGAAATCAGTAATTAATTTCAAATCATGTATTGCACTATTACGTATGCTATTGGTATGTATTCGTAGCTACATAAAATCAGTTCGGAGATATAAATTTTTAATTTTGGATACCTATCATCCGGACACTCTATATTTACGTGAGCAAGGATGTGAGGGTGGCCGCGTGGTCTAAGGCGTGGGTCTATGGCCGCTCGCTTATTGGGATTATGGGTTCGAATCCCGCCTAGGGCATGAATGTCTGTCTGTTGTGAGTGTTGTGTTTTGTCAGGTAGAGGTATCTGCGACGAGCTGGTCCCTCGTCCAGAGGAGTCCTACCGAGTGTGGTGTGTCTAAAAAGTGTGTGACCGTGAAACCTCGAAAAAAGAGGCGGACTAGGACCCCAAGGGGCTGTCGAGCCATTGGAAAAAAAAAAGGATGTGAGGATCCGTGGTTATTTTTCGTAGCCAAAAGGGGTCCGCGAGCAAAGAAGTTTGGGAGACATTGCTCTACACCGTGACGAAAGTGCTGACCGTACCTATGTTATAATAGTACCACACACGCCACTCGACAAGAGGAGACGCGGACTCTCGAATGTGAAGCAGAAGGCTAGCTCGCAACCGGGTTCCTTGGAAACGGGCTGCTGGTGTCAAAGAATGCCGAGCTTCGCATAGGACCGCGGCGGTGACCGGATAAATGCGCACACGACGAAAGCCCACACGACAATTGCGCACAGATAAAACCCCACTGTCATGAATGCTCACAGGAAAAATACCCACACAGATAAATGCTCACACGGATATATGCTCACACGGATGAATGCTCACACGGATAATTGCTCACACCGATAAATGCTCACATTGATAAATGCTCACACGGACAAATGCTCACACGGGCGAATTGTCACACAGGAAAGTACGCACATAGAAGAATTCTCATTTTCACAATACTATAAAGTAATGCAGTCTTAAAAGAGCGTGAAACCGGGAGCTAACGCAGGCACACTAACCTCTTCAGCAACGGGTGACATTGAATCTTTAACGAAGAAAGACATCATTGTTTTTTGGGGAGGCACTAAAGACGTTAGGAAAAATAATTCCCGAGATGCATTTAAACACATAGTAAAATTTGTGGAAATTAATAGTCATACGAACATCATTATAATGAGTCCCTGTGTTAACCCTGAAGTGAAAACATTTAATAGAAATTTGGTGAAACTTATGAAGTCTTTTAAGCATGTTACAGTGACAAAGGTACAGCTACAGAATAAATTTCTTACTCGACAATGTCTCACACACAAAATTACGCACATAGAAAAATTCTCACATTCCCAATACTATCAAGTAATGAACTCTTAATAAAGCGTTATGTGAATGCTATGAAGTAAAGTTCAGTTTAGGGTATCCGTGTCGACCGCTGTCAACACGGATACCCTAAACCCAACCACAGCCCAGACAGGCACCCAAAGTAGTAGTAATCTGTGCCCACAGTTAAGCCCCTACACAACACGCCACAGCACGTGGGCTCCTGTATACACGACCGGACGCCAGCGGTATCGCACTACCTTGTAATTTTATAATTCTGTAATTTTATAACTTCAACTACTACGTCTCAGCATCTACATATACATACTGATTGGTTCTTCTGTTTGTTTTTGAAGGACTGTAGTAGCAGCATTAGCTATTCTTAATGCTATTCTTTCTTTGCCTAACTTATTCATGTGCAGACCTTGTCTAGTAGAAAATGTCCTCTCTAGCTCTACCTTTATCACTGTAACATGCTTAAAAGGCCTCATAAGATTCACCAATTGTCTATTAAATGTTTTCACTTCAGGGTTAACACAAGACCAATCACATAAATCGTGTCGCTGTGAGACACTCATTACAATTATGTTCGTATGACTATTAATTTCCACAAGTTTCACTATGTCTTTTAATCCATCTCGGGAATTATTTTTCCTAACGTCGTTAGTGCCTCCCCAAAAAATAATGATGTCTTTTTTCGTTAAAGATTCAATGTCACCCGTTGCTGAATAGGTTAGTGTGTCTGCGTTAGCTCCCGGTTTCACGCTCTTTTAAGACTGCATTACTTTATAGTATTGTGAAAATGAGAATTTTTCTATGTGCGTACTTTCCTGTGTGACAATTCGCCCGTGTGAGCATTTGTCCGTGTGAGCATTTATCAATGTGAGCATTTATCGGTGTGAGCAATTATCCGTGTGAGCATTCATCCGTGTGAGCATATATCCGTGTGAGCATTTATCGTGTGGGTTTTTTTCCTGTGAGCATTTATGACAGTGGGGTTTTGTCTGTGCGCAATTGTCGTGTGGGCTTTCTTCCTGTGAGCTTTTGTCATGGAACCGACAGCGGCACAGCCGAGACGACGTGACGCCTGGTGAGGACTCTCAAACCTTCCACACCACGACCTCCTGCTGGGCCCAAAGCCCCATACACTTAAGGTTTTGGTGGGCTGGCGAGAGATGCGGTTTCACACGGGGCATTACTGCCCGCTTCGTCGCGGATTCCATCACACGGCCCGCGTGGGGAGGCAACCGGTCGCCAGTTGCTTCAAAGGAGGATAACTCTTCGCGGGAGGCTCCCGTTCTAATTACACCTCCGCCACGACAAGTCCTCTGCCCGATATATTTACTGTCACTGCCAGCACTTTGCGAGAACAACACCGATCGGAATATTCCGTATCACACGCACGGCTCCATGTGTGAAGTATGTGTTACCGGCGTATCCATGCGTAAGCAGGCTTTTGCACCACTCCATAGTAATTTCCCCACAAACCACATTTCACAGGCCCTTCACACTTTGAATAAAAATGAAAGAATTTTGCCATATTATCCAACGGACTGTAATAAGAAAATTAGATGCAACTTGAAGAGAAATGAGACTGCATACTCCCCTAATATAAACACTGTACCGACTACGGTGTGTTAGTGGACAGTAAAAACATTATTAAGAATACGCGGAAAATTTTCAGCGTTTGAACCTCCGCCTCTTAATGAGAAACATCAATGATGCTCCAAATGATAGCTGTTTTGCAACACGTGCATTTACTATGCTGCTGTTCCGAACACTTCAAATTTTAGCTATGGAACTGCCAGGCCACACCTATGTTTATTCAAGGGAACTTCTAACGTCGCAATAACGGTATTAGATGGCATATGAAAACTACAATATTTAAAGATAATAAATATTTGATTATAAATGTACAAAATGGAGAGAATAAGCTAATTTGTTAATAAGATTTAAGGAATGTTTTATTCGTTTATTTGTTGATAAAGTCCTCCAGCGCGGCAAGCAGTGTCAAATCGGGGCACAAGCCAAACGTTTCGGAAGATCTTTCGGTCTCCATCGTGACGGAGTGTTTGGTGGGTCCAATCACCAACCGAACAACTAATTCTGTTTTTTGAATCCATGACATAATAAAAATTAGTTTTTGTTTTCTGGTATTCAAATAAAGCTCTGCTCACTATGGAAATGTGCTAGTGTGCGTGCGTGCGTATCTGTGTGTGTGTGTCCCTATACACATACACACATAAATATATGCATACACACACACACACAAGTTACTACCCTATTTTAAATTTTGCGTTGAAAACTCTGCACTAAGCCCTTCCGTGCTGAAGGAATTGAAACACTGGAGTCTTATCTCCACACACGTGATGGAATCACTTTAAGCTTAAATTCACACTGGAATATCTTTATTGTTTAATTTTATTTTAAACGTTTTCATTATAATTGTAAACCCTTCACTGGTTTCGTCTGAGTACTATTTTTGTTATTTCTGGGAAGACGCAATTTAAGGTCTGATTAAATTATATGACGAACCATTCTGCAAGTTGCGTCGGTCTTTGAAACCTTGTTTGTGATTTATGCGGAAGGAGCAGCAGTCTGATACAGGTTCATACAGATCCACCATCATTAGGCCGATACTTGTACTGAGGGCACGCGCAAATGAATAAGCCACCTCCACAGGTCATCGGCCTCTACAGAGATGTCGGTGGTGGACGATGACAGCTAAGTGGTGAAGTGACAAACATAACTTCTGTAACAGTGTTAGCCTACATCAGTACGTCATATAGATCAGAAGTGCGTAACTTCTGTAACAGTGTTAGCCTACATCAGTACGTCATATAGATCAGAAGTGCGTAACTTCTGTAACAGTGTTAGCCTACATCAGTACGTCATATAGATCAGAAGTGCGTAACTTCTGTAACAGTGTTAGCCTACATCAGTACGTCATATAGATCAGAAGTGCATAACTTCTGTAACAGTGTTAGCCTACATCAGTACGTCATATAGATCAGAAGTGCGTAACTTCTGTAACAGTGTTAGCCTACATCAGTACGTCATATAGATCAGAAGTGCATAACTTCTGTAACAGTGTTAGCCTACATCAGTACGTCATATAGATCAGAAGTGCATAACTTCTGTAACAGTGTTAGCCTACATCAGTACGTCATAAGATCAGAAGTGCATAACTTCTGTAACAGTGTTAGCCTATATCGGTACGTCATATAGATCAGAAGTGCATAACTTCTGTAACAGTGTTAGCCTACATCAGTACTTCATATAGATCAGAAGTGCATAACTTCTGTAACAGTGTTAGCCTACATCAGTACGTCATATAGATCAGAAGTGCATAACTTCTGTAACAGTGTTAGCCTACATCAGTACGTCATATAGATCAGAAGTGCATAACTTCTGTAACAGTGTTAGCCTACATCAGTACGTCATATAGATCAGAAGTGCATAACTTCTGTAACAATGTTAGCCTATATCAGTACGTCATATAGATCAGAAGTGCATAACTTCTGTAACAGTGTTAGCCTACATCAGTACGTCATATAGATCAGAAGTGCATAACTTCTGTAACAGTGTTAGCCTACATCAGTACGTCATATAGATCAGAAGTGCGTAACTTCTGTAACAGTGTTAGCCTACATCAGTACGTCATATAGATCAGAAGTGCATAACTTCTGTAACAGTGTTAGCCTACATCAGTACGTCATATAGATCAGAAGTGCATAACTTCTGTAACAGTGTTAGCCTAATCAGTACGTCATAATAGATCAGAAGTGCATAACTTCTGTAACAGTGTTAGCCTATATCAGTACGTCATATAGATCAGAAGTGCATAACTTCTGTAACAGTGTTAGCCTACAATCAGTACGTCATATAGATCAGAAGTGCATAACTTCTGTAACAGTGTTAGCCACATCAGTAGCATATAGATCAGAAGTGCATAACTTCTGTAACAGTGTTAGCCTACATCAGTACGTCATATAGATCAGAAGTGCATAACTTCTGTAACAGTGTTAGCCTACATCAGTACGTCATATAGATCAGAAGTGCATAACTTCTGTAACAGTGTTAGCCTACATCAGTACGTCATATAGATCAGAAGTGCATAACTTCTGTAACAGTGTTAGCCTACATCAGTACTTCATATAGATCAGAAGTGCATAACTTCTGTAACAGTGTTAGCCTACATCAGTACGTCATATAGATCAGAAGTGCATAACTTCTGTAACAGTGTTAGCCTACATCAGTACGTCATATAGATCAGAAGTGCATAACTTCTGTAACAGTGTTAGCCTACATCAGTACGTCATATAGATCAGAAGTGCGTAACTTCTGTAACAGTGTTAGCCTACATCAGTACGTCATATAGATCAGAAGTGCGTAACTTCTGTAACAGTGTTAGCCTACATCAGTACGTCATATAGATCAGAAGTGCTAACTTCTGTAACAGTGTTAGCCTACATCAGTACGTCATATAGATCAGAAGTGCATAACTTCTGTAACAGTGTTAGCCTACATCAGTACGTCATATAGATCAGAAGTGCATAACTTCTGTAACAGTGTTAGCCTACATCAGTACGTCATATAGATCAGAAGTGCATAACTTCTGTAACAGTGTTAGCCTACATCAGTACTTCATATAGATCAGAAGTGCATAACTTCTGTAACAGTGTTAGCCTACATCAGTACTCATATAGATCAGAAGTGCATAACTTCTGTAACAGTGTTAGCCTACATCAGTACGTCATATAGATCAGAAGTGCATAACTTCTGTAACAGTGTTAGCCTACATCAGTACGTCATATAGATCAGAAGTGCATAACTTCTGTAACAGTGTTAGCCTACATCAGTACGTCATATAGATCAGAAGTGCATAACTTCTGTAACAGTGTTAGCCTACATCAGTACGTCATATAGATCAGAAGTGCATAACTTCTGTAACAGTGTTAGCCTACATCAGTACGTCATATAGATCAGAAGTGCATAACTTCTGTAACAGTGTTAGCCTACATCAGTACGTCATATAGATCAGAAGTGCATAACTTCTGTAACAGTGTTAGCCTACATCAGTACGTCATATAGATCAGAAGTGCATAACTTCTGTAACAGTGTTAGCCTAATCAAGAACGTCATATAGATCAAAGTGCGTAATTTTGCCTTCCGCATTCGGATTTGAAAATGATATGGGAACGTAGCGCACACAACACCTGCCACAAGGTAGCATGACTAACATTATGCCTATATGAAAGTAAGGTGTGTAATGAAATTCGATAGATTTACAGTAACCAAGTAACCAGACACACCGAGACAATACTTAAATCCGTGGTGCAAAATCCTTCTTTAAAAATCTAATATTTCCTCACAGATCCAAGAAATTCCCCGCATTTTATGGAACCCAAAATTCAATGGCGTGTTCACACACCAGCCTATCACTTGCCCCTATCCTGAGCCAGACGAATCCAATGTACACTCTCCCATCCTTTTCCTTTATGATTCATTTTAACATTATCCTATCTACAACTAGGTTATTCTAGTGGTCTCTTTACTTCAGATTTCCCCACCAAACCCTGCACCTATTTGTCTTCTCTCGCAATTTGTGAAATCAAGTAGCTTTTATTGCACTTGAGTTAACACAAGAGTTTATGACACGTGTTTCGACTTGCACAAGTTCATCCTCACTGTCGCTAACAATGGTTATAAATTTCTCTCTATAACAAGCCATGACGGCATAAAGTGGGAGTAGAGGTACAGCTGTACCCAGTCTGCCCTAGGCGCTAGACGGGTGTGGGTGGTCTGTGCCACACCCTGGCCGGGAAGTAGGGAAGCAGCTCTGGCACCCACTGTCCAGGAGACTGGTGGACACCAGCACCATCTGGACGGGTGTGAAGCAAAGAAAATCTCCTTTCTCCAGCGGTGCTCGAACCCCGAACTACCATCCTGTAGTGGGCCACTATACGCCTACACCACCCGGCCCCACCAACGTTTGTATCAGCTTTTTATGTCGTGACCAAAATGAACCCATCTACCATTTATGTTAAAACATGTTAAAACTGTCTTAAGTAAATTATTAATATTATATTGTAAAACAAATTATCTACCTAAACCACCCAATAAGTTAATTATATACTATGATTATTTTTATTTAATGCCTGACTTTTTCATACATAGGCGTAACTTGGCTAATAACGGGGGGGGGGGGGGCAAATCGACCATGGGTACTAGGAACTTTAATTTACAAAGAAGTAAATTTAGAATGTCGACCTCGGTGGACTAGTGGTTAGCGTGCTCGCCACTGGGCCCAAGGTTTGCGGGTTCGATCCCGACCGAGGGCGATGGATTTTTAAGGGTGATAAAAATCCGGAGCACCACTTCCTTCGGAGGGGAAGTAAAGCCGTCGGTCCCATGTCGTAGATTTACGGCATGTAAAAAAACCCTACGGGCATGAATAGAACTAGTAATGCCCGTCGACAAAATTCAGCGGCCATTTCTCACCCAAGTCTCCTGACTGCCTGCCAGATGGCTCTGGCAGTCACATCAGATTGAGTAGAACTTGTGCGGTCAGTGGGCTGGTCACCCGCTACATCAACGCACATGACCATAGAAACCTCCGAAAGGAGGCCCCCAATGCTCCGCGATTGGAGCGACTAACTAACTAAATTTAGAATGAAGTGGAAGATTGTTTTGAACCAGTCCTTAATATACGAACACCCTTTCCCCCACGCTCACCTCAATTTATTTTATTTGCCCCTTTTCATCTCAGCAGTAAAAAAAAACTATTAGGTGGAAAAGTATTGGGGGGGGGGGCATTTACGCCTATATTTTCATATATCACTGTGTCGTGAACTGTCGTTATGCATTATCGTATTATCGGGTATTACAACGCGGTAATACATAATTAACTGTACTGGATATAAAGATTAGCAATGTAATAAGTGTCAACTACCACACTGTGTCAAAACCCAGAAAACTCCTACGTGAAAGGTAGACTGGTTTTTACAAATTGCGTTTTTTTAAAAAGGGCACGGCATGAAAAAGAATCAGCGTAAGACAAAGCCTTCGTAAAGGGGGCGAGTGAATCCTTGGAAGGCATTCATAGTTATCTGCTGCCTACTTCACTTTCGCCGAGATTCTTCTATATCGCTTCCACCCCCCCCCCCCCCCCCCTCGCCGCCCAACCCTCACTATTCATCGATACTCGCCCGAAAACGCCAAAGTTTTGGTAACAAAAGTGATACAAGTGAAATCAGTTTATGTGTATACGAACCCTCCTCGTGGAGGTTTCCTGTACTGGCGAATTAAAGTGACTTCAGTATTTCATGGGCCACAATTAAGTAATAAAATAATCAACTTGTATCCACCTAACAACTGGCAAAAACAGAGACAGTGGATTGAAGTCTTTCTCATCACCAATTACTGCTGGACCAGCAACGCAACATGTTAACCGGAGGCAATAATTTTTTACTTCCCTTTACATCTCCTTTAATTTACATAATCAGAAGAGAGCTATTTCCTATACATGCAACTCCGATACAGTCATGTTCAAAATGTACTGCACCAGTGTTGCGTCATTACTTTCCGCCTCAACTGAGTCTCCTTTACCGACGGCCGGTTGGTAACGCCAATGAAATTGAGATTCCAAGGTTCTCACGGCCATGGCTATACAGATTATTTTATTGGGCGTGACGCCGTGTAGTCTAGTATGAATTTACCGGCTTTCGTATAAACGTACTACATCTATCTTCAAGACACAAAGAAAGAAGGATACACCGCACTGGTCTGTAAATTGCTACCAAACTACACGGCACTACATTCAAGAAAACATCTGTGTGTGTGTGTGTGTGTAAGAGAGAGAGGTAAGTGTTTTATTTTGGCAGTGCCATGGCTCAGGCGGTTAGTCGCCGGCCTCTCACCGCGGAGGCCCGGGTTTGATCCCGGGTCAGTCCATGTGGGATTTGTGGTGGACAAAGTGGCACTGGGACAGGTTTTTCCCCGAGTACTTCGGTCTTCCCCTGTCAATTTCATTCCACCGGTGCTCCATTACTTTGAAAAACGAAAAAAACACTAATCATCTTCATCACAGGTTTGCACAGTAAGCCTTATGGCTGCGGTGCGTCCGTATCATCTGCCGCGAGGCCCTTCACCACAAAAAAAAAAGTGTTTAACGACGCTGTCATTTGCTAAGTTTACACAGCATCTTTGGTACAGGAATAAAATATGCGTGTGGAAGCATTGGTGGAATGACACTGACAGGAAAAACCGAAGAATTCGGAGCAAAACCTTTCCCATTGCCACTCTCCGACACAAATTCCACATGAACCAGCCTGGGATCGAAGCCTGGAGTCCGCCATGACAGTCTCGTGTGTGTATGTGAGTGGGTGGGTGCAAGTGCACCCTTTTAAATTCTAACTTCTAAATGCATATTTTTTTTATCCCAGTTCTCTATTCTCATACACTATATCAGGGCTGGCCATCAACAACCCACATAATTCGTAAGGACTCACCCGCAGGCCGCACTTATGTATACATATATCGAAAAGAATGATTGGTTTACTGTGTGCTGTCTCACAAGTGATGAGTTATAGTTTCTAAACATTATCTCTGCTAATAAAATTGTAATATTATGCGTGATTTCAGGCTTCCTCTGCGGTGTGAATGAGATCTGCCCTATTTTGGGATTTTACGCAAGACTGCTTGACCCTTGAAGATGGGACTGATAAGTTGTCCCGAAACGTCGGTAATAAACTACCATTCTACGCCGTGTAAAATCCCAAAACAGCGCAGATCTCATTGCCATATTATGTGCTGTAGACCTATTATTTTAACTAACTAACTAACTAACTAACTAACTGGCCGTGCGGTCTAAGGCGTGGGTCTTCGGCCGCTCGATTATTAGGATCGTGGGTTCGAATCCCACCGGGTTCATGGATGTCTGTCTCTTGTAGTGCTGTGTGTTGTCAGGTAGAGGTTTCTGCGACGGGCTGGTCCCTCGTCCAGAGGAGTCCTACCGACTGTGGTGTGTCTGAGTGTGATCGTGAAGCCTCGACGAAACGAGGAGGCCCAGGCCCATATAAGGCTGTCGAGCCATAAAAAAAAACTAACTAACTCCATGGAGTAGAGTCCTTCTTGAGAATCTAACAGGCCGTCAGCTAGTCAAGAAATTCCCCGCGTCTTATGGAACCCGAAGGTTCATTACCGCACTCACAAGAGCCCGCCACCTGTCCCTGTCCTGAGCCATATCAATCCAGTCCATGGCCCCCATCCCACTTCTTGAAGTTCCATTTTAATATTATCCTCCCATCTACGCCTGGGTCTTCCAAGTGGTCTCCTTCCCTCAGGTAGACCTATTATTTTATGTTTGTTAAACTGTATTATTAAATTAACCCTTTCAGACCAAGCCCAAGTCACTCTGCAACTGACAGTCAGTCTTTCCGATTTAGTGTAAAGATTTTTAGTCGGTCCGCCCTTGCTGGGGGGCCCGAAAACACTTTTTGCACTGGGCCCGAACCCGCTCTCGGCGACCCTCGAAACCAGGAGAGAACCTTTCTGTCGCAACCTGTGAGGCGAAAATACGAAAACAACACAGAAAAAATACAGGTAAATATAGATCAAACCTTCAATGCGAAATGACCAAAACACAAGTAAGAGACAGTTCGTACCGCAAGGGAATTACTCCAGTATTGCCAATAACCGCACAAAAATTCCCCTGCTATTTCGCGGGATATTTGTAATTTTTCGAGTTCTTTCAAAATTCATATTTTTTCCACGATTTCTCGTGTAAACCCTAAAGATGGTCTGTGGGTGCCTAGGGTTTCACGGAACCCTGGTTGGGAAACACTGGTCTAGGCCATAAGATAGTTAGACGTACGTTATTCGCGTTGCAGTACAACAAGGAGGTTTCGATATAACAATGGACACTTAAGTATGTAAATTGTTCTTAGTTAAAATGCAGATATGAAATTATTCTAAGCGCGTTCCTTTCGATCAACTGTTCAATAGACTGAAGAAGCTTTCTGAATGCTCTGTGCCATAAACACTGTGTTTATGTTTACTTATAAAGTAATTTAATACTTTACTTTCATTTTCTTTATCAGAATTATAAGCTAACAGAATTCAACCGTCATTCGTTGTGACATTTGGGAATTTACTGGGTCATGGAACCTTGTGTTTCTCCTGCCCCGAAAAGGATACTTGGAAACTTTGTCCGAAAACACACACGCACGCACACACACACACACACACACACCTGGAAGAATGATGATGGGATTAATGATAATGACATCCTGTGCGACAATTTATGTTGAGCCTCTTCATAATTGCACAGATCTTCTTCACCTCCACAACTATCATTTTATTTTAAACAATTGTCTTTATGTGAGTTAGTATTTGAAGGACATTCAATGGCTTAGTGACAGCATGTAACTAGCTAGAGAAAATGAAACTTCGTCCCTTGAAGTTTTAACGTGAGTGACAAGACCACGTGACATTAAAAAATGTTAACACTGTAGATAACAAAATAGTAAAAGCAATCCCATACAGACCTGGACAGGCCCTTAGGGTTCCAGGAGGTTGAGGCTCCCAGATTTCTAGACAATCGGCACATGAAGGTGGTAAGTTTGTCAGCCCTACGCACCGGCCGCCTTTACCCCCCAGGAAAGATTCCTGGTACTCATTTCTGTTAGAGGCTGAGTCGACCCCAGGGCCATAGTGCGACCGAAACGATTATGTCAATGAAAAATTCCAGTGACACCATCGGGAATCGAACCCATGACGTTCCGGCTTGTAGCGCAGTGCCTCAACCAACTGCGTCACCGCGTGCCCCTTAACAAAATAGTTAGTACATAACATAGGCAAAATTTAGCAGAGTGGGTGCATTTTTTTAGATGCTATCATTTTCACACAATGACAAAAAACACTTGTTTTATACGGCTCAATATCACTGCTCCACTGGTTCGAGAGAAACGGATGTCACAGCCCTTAGCAGAGTTCGTCTGAAGTCACTACAGGCCATCTTATTGGAGTATTGCACATTTATGTCAAGCCACAGGTCCTCAAGAAGCCATCTTCACAGACGAGGACTTCATTACCAAGCTACTAGACAACGATAAAAATATTACAGCAGAGCTGACAGTCAGGAACAGGCCCACAACACAAAAAGCGGTTAAATGAAGTACAGGCGATTATCTTTGTATGTCAGAGATACAACGGTACTTCAGCAACGTTTAATGAAGAGGATTTAACTTAATTTGTTAGCGATTTTAGAGTGTTCAGTAGTGTCGCAGGTATTTAATTAGGTCTCTGTGTTAATAGCTGTGGAGGTACAGTGTGCAGGGAATTAGAGTTGTGCTTGAATGCTTGGGGTGCACGACACTCTTCCAACACAAAATTGTATAGAAATTGTAACTTACGTTGTAGAAATCAATAAAAAACAATTTGAGTTGTAAAACGATAATTTAATAATATCTTAATGGACTTTCGTCTTCAAATCTGTGTCAATGATAACAGTGACACATTTTTAATAAACGGCGACTTTTGTGGTTATACAGGAATATTTCTCAGTCAGGTTCATCTGCTTATCTGAACTAAGGTTTAACAGAAACTAAGCCTCTCCTTTTTGGAGAACATCGCATGAACATCGAGAGGTTGGATCTCATTTTGTTTGACACTTTTTATGTCATGCCATCACTAATATCAAGATTGTGACTGCAGGAGATGGTGAGGCGTAAACACCATTAGCTATATTAAATGCAATGTTCAGCTATATACATATACATGCGCGAGCAGGTGACGTTGCAAAGTGACGAAAAATTGCACAAGAAACTCAGCAAATCTGCTGGTCAAAAAACTTCGGTAACTTCATAAAAACGGCCAGTGCTAGGGAGGCAAAACGGGGAATGCCGTGATGTGTATATAAGCGTAGTGAAGTGATGGTGCAGTTGAAATGTGTGTGTATCATTTTTTGAAAACATGGAATTTTATTTTTGTATAGCGTTTGACTCATTGCTTGGTATACGAAATTACTTTTAACTCTGATTCATTTACGTTAGGTTTTAGGTTAGGCTTAACAGCTCTTTCTTTTTGCAGTATGTGTGTTTTGTTGTTTTTGTATTATTTAATGTGTGGGGGTTTTTTGTAATGTGCGTGTGTTTTGTTTGTATTGTGTGTGGGTGTTTTTGTAAGGTGTGGATGTTTTTGTTAAGGAGTGGATGTTTTTGTTAAGGTGTGGATATTTTTGTAATGTGTGAATGGTGTTCTAATGTGTGTACTTGTATTTACTGTATGTATTGTTTTGTAATTGTGTATAGTTTGTATTGTATTGTTACTTTTATGTATATTATATGTCCATTTGTATTGTGTGTACTAGTGTAAGGAATACTGCCACCGGGTGAAAACCCAATTGCAGTAAATAATAATAATAATAATAATAATAATAATACCACCCCAGTAGCTGCTTTTCTCGTGATATATATATATTATTATAACTCTTATGAAGCATATAATTTATTTAATTAATAATTACAAGTTCACTTTCTACCTCACAAAACATGCTGCTTCTCCATTAAAAGGTAAAGGTAAAGCAATCCCATTACAGGCCTTGACAGGCCCTTAGGGTTCCAGGAGGTTCAGGCTCCCAGATTTCTAGACAATCGGCATTTGAAGGTGGTAAGGTTGTCAGCACTGGCCGTAATTGTTTTCAAGTAACACGGAAATTATAATTCAACAAATGACAAACTAAAGAGCTACTGAGCCCACTACTTCATCTTCTGCACTGGAAAATCAACCGATACAGGCGAAAGTACGAGTACTTACCACTTCTGTCATCGGCGGGTGGTTTCCGTTTCTTCTGCTAACGCTGATCTGTAAGGAAAGAAGCAAATTTTTCAGTTCTGGACTTCAAATGAAAACTATTCTAATGCCTGATATAATGAAAATTTGTCATAAAAATTTTCGCAAAACAGCAATTCCTCGTTACTTAATAACTAACAAAATGCACATTCACTTGAAACTCAGACAAGACTTTTAAGTTATTATACGGTGTTTTACATATATTTTACTATTTTAAGCGTGTATCCGTTTTAAAGTGTTACCACAATTTACATATAAGACAACAGTGATCTAGACTGCATATAGCAATTTACTGAACATAATGATGCGAAATAGGTGTAGTTTGTGACCCCCTGAAAATGGTCTATAAGTAGACCGGAACATATGTAGGGGATTTTATTCTGTAATCACCGTGCATCTTTTCACAGTCAATATTTACATACACCAACTGGATGCAACTCTATTTAAAAAACTGTATAGTTTTTTAAAACATATTTAAAAAACTGTATAGTTTTTAAAACATATTTAAAAATTTTATAAAACCCGACATATGTTTCGGCTCTTATAGAGCCATCTTCAGGGGTTTATTGTCGTCAAAACTGCATATATTAAAACGTCTTTTTCATTGGTTCACTTTTAGGCAAGGTTTTTTTTTTTGCCTAAAAGTGAACCAATGAAAAAGACGTTTTAATATATGCAGTTTTGACGACAATAAACCCCTGAAGATGGATCTATAAGAGCCGAAACATATGTCGGGTTTTATAAAGTTTTTAAATATGTTTTAAAAAACTATTAAGTATTGAGTGAAAATGCACGGTGAAAATAATATATAAAAAAGGAATTCCTCGTGTTTTCTTAACGCAGAATTGATGAGAAACAATTTTCAAAACTTATTTCCTGTCTTATGATTTAATTCCGGACATGCAAGATCCTTGAATTCCCAACTCATGTCCGAAATATCTGCAGCATACACAGTAGGCCTATCGCAGAAAGGACTGATACAAGCCCGATCAATGGAGGGTGAGTGGTCACACTCGAATTACTTTGAACGCGAAGGATGATGGGGGTAAAGATTTCTAATATGTTTATTTAATATTACCTGTATAAGTCACTTTTACATAAAACAAAATGCTACTGTTTTTAATGGCATACTACAAAAGCGGCCAGGCACCGTTTTGTAACACGTGTCTGTAATCGTTTCTGGGTAGAAAGAAACCTCCACTTCCCCCCTCCAATTCTCTCTTCTAACATTTCTCCAACCCACAAAACCAGCAGCTATAAAAACTGATGCTTCTCTATAGTCTGTGCGATTTTACATCTGAGATGTACACATCGTGGTTCTAGGGCCACATTATGCAATATTCTTAAGAACACAAGACCTATGAGAGATTTGAGGCTTCTGCGGCGGAGAAGCTGAAGTCTTCGCATGTTGCGCGGCATAGGTTGGTAGTAGCTTACCGGCGTTTGGGGACAACATTAAGGGTCCCAGAATAATTCTTCACTAATATTATCCACCAAATTCCCCGCCCACCTGTACTTCTCTCTTGCTTATCTGCTATCTTTGGTTACAATTTACTTCCATGAATTTTGTTACCTGCTTTACAAAAACCCACCACTTATCCCTGTCTTGAGCCAGATCAATCCAGTCCACGTTCTGCCATGCTAGTTGTTTTCATTTAATCTTATCTTCCCATCTACGCCTAGGGCTCCCAAGTAAACTCTTTCTTTCAAATTTTCCCACTAAAAACCTGTACGCACGTCTCTTCTCCTCCATAAGTGCCATATGCTCCACCCTTCCCACCCTCTTCGATTTGATCACCCGAATAATATTTTTTTTCGTCTGAATATTTGACATCCCCGTTGGTATGTACATGCACAGTATATTTCACTCTTGTTCAGTAATTACAGTCACAACCAACATATATATTTTTGACACATTAGGCTACCGGTTTCAGCTCTACAGAGCCATCATCAGGCCTATAGAATAACTATGAAAATTAAACTCTTATACATTTTGTAAAAGGAATTCCCTTATTTTGTACAATTATATGTATAAAACGGGGGAGGGGGGGGGGGGTGTTGCATAAGAAATTTTCAGTGTGCAAAAACAAACACGTGTTCCTTTTGGCAGCACAAGCCAGTTTGTGGGTGGTCTGCGTAGCTGTGTAGAACAGGCACAGAGCACGCTCTGATAAGACTGTCTGCACGTATTAGAAACATTGCGGAAGACGACGTAGCTGAAAGCAGATCAGAGGACTAAAGGCTGAGAATCTGGCTAGGAGCAGAACGTCTTCTTTAGTGATCGTAATGAGTCGAGTTGTTGATCGCTGACGCACGACTGCAGCAGCATGAAGTCATTACGCACTGCTATAGCCATATATCGTACAGCGACGTCACAGTTCATTCCAGCAACTGCAGGCTATGAATAATCCGTGATAATAAAGAAGGCACATGTATGTTAATAGATGATGTAATTTCAGGAGACACAAATGTGATCGAGAAAGAAGCCGAGAAGATTCTAAAATATAAATACCTTACCATATAAATACCTTACCATATAAATACAGCGCATGTGGAATGTTGACACAAAACTGATACCAGTAATAATAGGGGCAACTGGAACCATCTCAAAGTCATTCACAAAATACCTGAGCACCATACCTGGAAAGCGCATCACGGAACTACAGAAAACAGTCATATTGGGCACTGCACACACACTGCGGAAAGTACTGATGTAAATGTACAAAACATGGGAAATAACATTACATATAGCATAAATTTCAAACACAGAATAGCTGCAACACTATTACCGTAGAAACATGGTTTGTTTAAGGTAAATAATTGTAAATACCCTGCGGAAAGGTTATAAATAATAATAATAATAATAGTAATAATAACAAAAGCGATTATTATAGATTATATTCGAACCGAAGCAATTTAACAGACAAGACCATCGCTCATAACAGACCCCATTTAACCTTCACAGATAAAGTTACCAATACTACGCACGTTGCAGACATCGCTGTCCCAGACATGCACAACTTGTAAAAAACAAATGGATCGAAAAGTGTTAACACCTGTAATCGAAATAAACAAGTATGGATCCAGACAGCAATATACATTGTTCCGATTACAATACCAGCCACAGGAATTACACTCAAGTCTCTGTAGACTAGTCTACAAAAGCTCGACCTGCATCCTCACACATATGTACATATACAAATACGAAGTCTGAGATCTGCGCTCTTCTGGGATATTACGCGGCGTCGTGTGGTAATTGTTTACCGACGTTTCGGGACAACGTATCGGTCCCATCTTCACGGATCAAGAGTCCGAGTAGGAAAGCCTAGACCGATACTAGCATCAGAAAGTCGTGAAGACAGAATGATGGAATAATAATAATAATAACAAAGATATACCACATTGAGGGCCACGCGGTCTAAGGCGTGGGTCTACGGCCGCTCGCTTACAAGGGATTGTGGGTTCGAAACCCGCCGGGGGCATAGATGTCTGTCTCTTGTGAGTGTTGTGTGTTGTCAGGTAGAGGTCTCTGCGACGAGCTGGTCCCTTGTCCAGAGGAGTCCTACCGAGTGTGGTGTGTCTGAGTGTGATCGTGAAGCCTCGAAAACTGAGGTTGCCTAGGCCCCCAAGGGGCTGTCGAACCATTAGAAAAAAAATACCACATTGAGGCGTAACCGGCGTGTGTACGCCACTGTTAATTAGTGACCCCACACGCAACAGCAAAACTTGGAATCTGCCCGCAAACATTCCCCGAGACAAGTAGCATGCTATTCAACTGATGCAGCTAGTGTCGTAACAAGACGGTGTACATAAAAATGTCTAAACAGTTCATCGTCTGCGGGATTTCAGGCTGCCCCCGCGGTGTTGTTAACATCTTCGCCGAGCGACTTCCCAGAAGAACGCCGGCTTCAGTAATTTCTCTCTTCTATTCAGTCTCTACGGTAAAAAAATATTTACATCCAAGTTGTGAACTGCAAGACAAAGGGATTACTTGTTGCTTTACATAAAATTATACCAAAAGACTATAAATATTTTTGTTTACTTTATTCATAGACAATGCGGTTCTGGATTCATAGCCATCAGGCCATCAACAGTGTTCGGCAGTAGAAAAAGGCGCGCACACAGCATGTATCTAGATAGTAAAGTTTAAAAGGGGTCGTTAGAAGGCTACAGAGGTTTCAGGAAAATGGCCGTCGTAAAAGAATTAAAGGAGAAATAAGTTGAAGTAATGGAAGGGAAGAATCTAGCAAAAGACCTACTTTGAACTGAAAGTAAACAGAAGGCCACGTGACATCTTTATTTGGAAGTTCCAGTGAGAGTTCACAGCACAGATAATTGAAGATGAACTGACGAGTACACTTTATCAGTATTCATGTAGCACAAACTGTTATTTGGAGTGCCACTCGAATAAACATGGCAGCCATGTGGTATTTCAAGAGTAGTGAGTTCGTTCTTTCGAATGATATTACTCTAATGGCTTCAAGCTGTCTGTTTGTCTTTCAGGTTTAAATACTGTCGTTCCAAGGTAACGTCCGGCCATCGGTATGGATTTAATTTATTCATCACATTCAATTAAACAGATGTTCTACAAATTTTGAAAAATTTTGAAACCTTCAGTTTTATATGAGATTAGATGCTGGCAAGCATTTTTGGTGACGGCGATGAATCTTTTGAGTTCCTCGACAAAGGAAGTACACATCAACTGTTCCAGGTGTTTTGGCTGCCTATAAGAGAGATTATAAACTTTAAAAAAATACAATGATTTATTGATGCTCATTTTTTGGCTCAATAATCTAAAATTTGTTACGCATAAACTAGCAGCTATCCATTTAAAATAATCATTTTGCCGCCCACTTTGCTGCCCCTTGGACCCCAAGTTGGCTGCACCACTCGCCCCCAACACCCGCCCCCCCCCCCCCCCCCCGTCCCAGCTACACCCCTGGTTCCAGGAATATTTTGCACCAGGGAATTGGTTTATTAGACGGTTGGGTGGTGTGTTGTCTTCTTTGTTTGTTTTTGTTTGTCTATTGTTTGGTTGATTGGTTCTTTACAGCCTAAGCCGTGTTCTCATGCGCACCGTAAATTACGTGTTAGAAAATGAAGCCTGTAGGTCTGAGTGCATGAAAAGCTGATTAATTAATTAATTAATTAATTAATTAATTTATTTATTTATTTACTCGCACAGGCAATAAGGTGCACCTACGTATTTGCAGCAGCTACTTTTTTTTTTCTACGGCTCGACAGCCCTATATGGGCCTGGGCCTCCTCTTTTCGTCGAGGTTTCATGATCACACACTTTAGACACACCACACTCGGTAGGACTCCTCTGGACGAGGGACCAGCTCATCGCAGAGACCTCTACCTGACAACACACAACACTTACAAGAGACAGACATCTATGCCCCCGGCGGGATTCGAACCCACGATCCTAGTAAGCGAGCGGCCGAAGACCCACGCCTTAGACCGCACGGCCACTGGGATCGGCGCAGTAGCTACTTATGCTCTCTGTTTTGTTAGAAATATTCTGAGAACCGTGTCGTCTTCACTCAAAGTGTGTAATACTTTGTCGCTGTAGAGGTCACGCTAGTAAACTGGGGAAATTTTTGTCATTGCCACTTAAAATGTGTTGACCCGCATATGGTTGCTCGTTGAGACACTCTAAAGGCTGTGTTTTGATTACGGTGAAAATTACTGCTAAATCATGTAGAGTTTCAGGAATATTGTGTGACGGTCGCAGGGGCAACTTAATCCAAATCTGCACGGTACTGAAGGGTACTCTCTCACCAAATATTTAATGTTATTTTTGTACAGTACTGCATTCACACTGAGAAGGGAAAATTTATGTACTGTTTATGTCAGATCTAAAGAATAATTTTTATCAACAATTTTAAAGTGGCTTCATATGAACCATGTATTCGGAGCTATGTTTCTTTTTCAAGGAGACGTCGTTCCACTGCTCAAGGCAGCCTCGAAAATCCGTTATTTCAGACTTCCGCCGCGACGTTGAGATCTGCCTCTTCTGGGATATTACGCAGCCTCAAGTGGTAATCCTTTACCGACGTTTCGGGACAAAGTATCGGTCCCATCTTCAAGTCATCTTGGACTACCTGACCCTTGAAGATGGGACCGATACGTTATTCCGAAACGTCGGTAAAGATTACCACTCGACGCTGCGTAATATCCCAGACAAGCGCAATCTCAGCCTTGGGAAATTTGCAGAATTAAGTGTCTAAAAATTTGTATTAGCCTGAGTTATACAGAACGATTGAGTGCCTACCAGGTAGAGAATAAGCTGTGTCGCCATTCAAAGACAGTTATGTTAGCAGTGCATAGGAAATAATTGCTGTTGACACATGTTGCGAAAACCATAAGAATCACTGCGTGGACAAAAATTTTCAGTTCTTGGATCTTAAACCTAACAGACCGTACAGTAAGCACTGGGGTTTTAAAGGGTCAGTGTATTTTGTCATGTAACAATACTTCAAAATATTACGTTTGTTAAGACAGGCCGCTAAAAGCAAAGATTAAGAACTGAAGCATAACTGAAGAAGAAATATCTTCGTTTTTCGACTCATTGTGTTTTTAATGAAACATTGTTCCTATCACCATTAGTACTATTGCCCAAAGCAGGGAAAGGGAGATAATTATAGCCCACAAAAGATAAATTTGCTGCAAAATGCGAGAGAGGAAGTTGAATCAAGAGGCAAGGAAGTGAAGGAAACGATCGTATAGAACTGTTCCTTACGACGAATAAAAATGTATTACTCTCAGGGAATGCTGGGATCACAGTGCTTATAAGCGTCAGCGTGTGTATGGGGTGCGCCGGATGTACACAGGAACACCCTAATATCTCAAACCAGGGGAAAAAATTTGGTATTTTGTAAACACAAATTTACTACCAACTAGTTGCACAATTTTTTATATTTATTATACGAAACTCCTACATGTTTCGGCCATATATCCTGGCCATCTTCAGGTAGTTACAAGTTTTGGTCAGCGTATATGGCAACTTTTCAACGATAATTTTGCGTATTAGACTGCTGCACGGAAGATTACTTAGTGCAACGTCAAACATTGGGATTTTGTGTCCGATTTTTAAGCTTGTATTATGGCCCTGGGGTCGACTCGCCTCTAACAGAAATGAGTACCAGGAATATTTCCTGGGGGTAAAAGGCGGCCGGTGCATAGGGCTGACAACCTTACCACCTTCATGTGTCGAATGTCTAGAAATCTGGGAGCATCAACCTGCTGGAGCCCTAAGGGCCTGTCCAGGCCTGTAATGGGATTGCTTTACCTTTACCTTTTTAATA
This sequence comes from Reticulitermes speratus, assembly GCA_021186555.1. Lineage (NCBI taxonomy): Eukaryota > Metazoa > Arthropoda > Insecta > Blattodea > Rhinotermitidae > Reticulitermes > Reticulitermes speratus. The sequence goes on along the minus strand of JAJKFL010000003.1, from coordinate 15,090,703 downwards.
GAGTTTAGTTGTTAATTTTAACAAATCTAGATAGGTTTCAGTTTCTGTAGTTTATTTGGTGGCCGATCTCAGTGGCCGTGCGGTCTAAGGCGTGGGTCTTCGGCCGCTCGCTTACTGGCATCGTGGGTTCGAATCTGCCGATCTCAGTGGCCGTGCGGTCTAAGGCGTGGGTCTGCGGCCGCTCGCTTACTGGCATCGTGGGTTCGAATCTGCCGATCTCAGTGGCCGTGCGGTCTAAGGCGTGGGTCTGCGGCCGCTCGCTTACTGGATTGTGGGTTCGAATCCCACCGGGCGGCTATGGATGTGGTTTGTGTTGTGTTAGATGTATGGACGATAGTATGAAACATAAGGTGACATGCAGGACAAAAAGGACTTCAAGAGTACAAATGGATCAAAGGGGAAAACCCAGGAATTAATAAAAAAAAAATCCCACCGGGGGCATGGATGTCTGTGTTGTGTTTGTTGTAAGGAGGGTATTATGGAACGTAAAGTGACATGAAGGACGAAGGGATTTAAACAGTACAGAAATGGATCAAAGGGGAAAATCCTCGGACAGAAAAAAAAATCCCAACAGGGGCATGGATGTTTGTGTTGTGTTTGTTGTAAGGAGGGTAGTATGGAACGTAAAGTGACATGAAGGACGAAAGGATTTAAACAGTACAAAAATGGATCAAACGGGAAAAACCTCGGACAGAAAAAAAAAATCCAGCCTGGGGCATGGATGTCTGTCTCTTTTGAGTGTTGTGTGTTGTCACGTAGAGGTCTCTGTGACTGGCTGATCACTCATCCAGAGGAGTCCTACCGAGTGTGGTGTGTCTAAAGTATGTGATTGTGAAGCCCGAAAAATGAGGTGGCCTAGGCCCCCAAGGGGCTGTTGAGCCAATGGGAGAGAAAAAAGTTTATTTGGTAATTAAAGATAATGTTTTTATGACTGAGTATTCAATAAATGTTCGCCTTTAAAAGACATAGAAGTCCCTGAAAACACGCCCCAGTGACATGTGCTGCGCATGTCTGTGCTTCTTAGCTACGGAAGTCCGTATTCGAGTAGAAAGCGTGGATGGGCCAGGGCTATCAGTGTTTAGGCTGTAATGTTCTGTAATAGTCCGATAATATTTAAGCGTATTATATACGGAACCCACCTACCAGGAGTTGCTCTGAGGTTCGTAAAGGCTCATTTTACGCGGTGAATAGCACAGTGTAGTTCTTTAAAGCAGCGCTGCCATGTGGCAAACAGCGCAATATTATACTCGCAAGGCTAAATACGAGGTAATATATACACAGTTCTTTAAAGAACACTTTAAGGTAGCTGATGCTTTGCCTGTTCCCGAAACATGGTGTACTTTAAGTTTATTATTTTTTATTTTTAATTAATTTTATTAAATCTAAACACCGCCGATCCCAGTGGCCGCGCGGTCTAAGGCGTGGGTCTACGGCCGCTCGCTTACTGGGATTGTGGGTTCGAATCCCGCCTAGGGCATGGATGTCTGTCTTTTGTGAGTGTTGTGTGTTGTCAGGTATAGGTCTCTGCGACTGGCTGATCACTCATCCAGAGGAGTCCTACCGAGTGTGGTGTGTCTAAAGTATGTGATTGTGAAGCCCGAAAAATGAGGTGGCCTAGGCCCCCAAGGGGCTGTCGAGCCATTGAAAAAAAGATCTAAACACCACAGTACTGACAAAGTCGAAGAAGGCTACAACCTTAAATGTGATACACCATCGTCAGAATCTTATAGAAATGTACCCAGATTCAGAGTTTCTAAATTTATAAATAATCACTTAACCAAACAACTAACTAGCTAGCTAATTCAAAGTCCGCGACTCGTTCCTAGGTAGCTAGTAGACGCTAAGCTACGTTAGCAACTGCCCGTATTTCGTAGAACACCAACGGCTATTATCGCCTTCGGGTTCCAGTGTTCTGGTTAATTTCTTAACAGACTGTAGCGACTGTTTCTATTAATCAAATAATAAAACCAACGAATGCACTATATTGACCACTTTTATTATGGCCTATTTCCCCTCACCCTACACGTGTTTCGGAACTTTAAAGTTCCATCCTCAGGGGTTTGTCGTGTGCTACCAATTATTCACATATTAAAACAAATACACAATATGTACAATAGTCTGTTAAAGTCTTAAAACCATAGGTAAATGAATATTCAGAACCCTTTTAAAATTGTACGATATGTACGGTAGTCTGTTAGAATCTTAAAATCTCACGTAAATGTATATTTAAAACCTGTTTTAAAAAATTGTGAACTATCCGTAATATTCACTGTTTGTTTACGGAACTACTGGCGTAATTTCTAGAACTCCTTGTTCCATTTCTTGTGTGTTGTGATGCTACTGTGCTATGTTTTCAAGGCTGTGTGTGTAGGGAGACTGTTGAATAGTGAATATTACGGATAGTTCACAATTTTTTAAAACAGGTTTTAAATATACATTTACGTGAGATTTTAAGATTCTAACAGACTACCGTACATATCGTACAATTTTAAAAGGGTTCTGAATATTCATTTACCTATGGTTTTAAGACTTTAACAGACTATTGTACATATTGTGTATTTATTTTAATATGTGAATAATTGGTAGCACACGACAAACCCCTGAGGATGGAACTTTAAAGTTCCGAAACACGTGTAGGGTGAGGGGAAATAGGCCATAATAAAAGTGGTCAATATAGTGCATTCGTTGGTTTTATTATTTGATTAAAAAAATGCACGGTGGTAATACTGTGAAATGTTTCTATTAACTTTGCACCAGAGGACTCTGCTACTGTCTGGGTAGCCTGATAACAAGTGATACATGATGTACACCTGGAATCAAAACCAGGACTGAAATGACAAACGTGGCATTCAAGAAGAATAGATCAGAAATGCCTTAAAATTTTTAAAATTGGTGCTGAAGAAGCATGGAGATGAGGAGTTGGACCAATCGTGTGAAAAATGAAGAAGTACTACAGAGCACCACGGAAGAAATTAACATTTTGTATACAACGAAAAGAAGGAAGGCTAAATGGATTGGTCACATACTGCAAGGAAACCGCCTTCTAAAACATGTTATTGAAAAAAAATATAACAGGAAATATGTAATGGACGGGAAGGTAAGGAAGAAGACGTACGCAGCCACTGGATGACGTTAAGGAAACAATAAGATATTGGAAATTGAAAGAGGAAGCACTAGCTCGCACTCTGTGGAGAACTCGCTTTGGAAGAGGTTATGGACGTGTCGTAAGACAGATTAGGCAGTGAATGAATAGCTGCGCTACGTCGCACTGATTAATTAGCTTTAATCGCACTGTTAACGCCTTCATGCACATGTGGATGCTCTCGTGTTCCAATTCAGACCTTCCTCCCGCTCGTGCTTCAGTTATCACAGTCAGAAAATTGTGCATGTGGTGACACAAGGCCCCCTCTCTGACCATCAGATCACCACGTGACACAGCTTTATTGTGAAGCGCGCATATTACGTAACATCACGGTGCACACTAATATTATACCGGCGCAGGTAAATTGCGACAGCCTGTATGAGGCAAAGCAACCTATATCAATTTAATACGCCACTAAACTGCAATGCCGTGCTACTAGTCGTTACAACCTTGTTCCATATCGACTGCAACAATCGATTACCACTAGGAACGTTAACAGCGGCAACTTTTTGCCCTGACCACATTTTGGTTCCCTTCCCAACTGTAATGTTCCGAGCAACAATAATGCAACAGCGTAAAATCCACCCAATGAAATTTGTTATTGGGTTAACTCGTTAAAGACTAATATTAACCTGAATTATATCTAAAAGACTCAGTTCGTACCGCGCAGTAAACACACTCCGTCTCGGTTATAAAAACCAGTCAATTAATGCTGTATAGGAAATAATCGCTGTTTGTTCTCAGATGCCATATAAAACACATAAATGCATTCTTTGGGCAGAACGTAGAATTTCTGAATGGTAAACTTGCTGGTACATATAACAACCACTTGAGTTTAAAACGTTAATAAGGAAGCAATAAGCAGTATGAGCCTCGTAAGACCGGGCGACATTTGTCCTCTATACCTTCAGCCGAATTCTGGGATAGGACCTCAATGTACGAAACTAAACAGTCTCCGCCAGAATTCGTCGTCCTTCTTCGTTCATGATTAACCTATCATACTTCATTCGACGCTATTTAACAGTTGGAACAACTTCACTTTATATTCACCGTGCATCTTTTTATAATTGATTATTTGTACCAACAAATGCACTAAGACAGTTTTTTCACTGTTTTCTTTATTATAAGGATGCCCCAATACGCATTTCGGCAATTATTTTGCCATCATCAGGGGTACTTTAAGTGAGTTTTTTCACATAGACCAATTCTTTGGTTACGTCATAACAGTGAGTCAGTATTTGTTACCACATCGTATAAAATTTTGTATAATTAGTGGTATTGTTAGGCTGCTAAAAGTTATTAATTTTTTTTTAATTTTAAGAACAACGTCGTAAAATAACGAAATATTAAATCTTATGTCATTCTGATAGAAAAAGGGGGGGGGGGGGTTATATTCCGAAGTACTCTCGTTCTTTTGAACTTTTTCTACCGTCTATAATTATACAGTTACAGCACTACGTTTCGGAAGCGGGCTATGCTTCCATTCTCAGGTACAAATTTATATGGAGAGGTACTCGCAGACACTGAGTCCAGTGACGGTGGGAAAAAGTCCGAAGTAAAAAGAGTACACGCCTTCGTCAAAAATCGTACAGAATTATGCTCGTATTAGAAAGTCTATGTTATAGAAAGGCAAAAGGAGGAACAGGAAATCAGATCATACGGTCTTCGCTCTTCTGGGTGTTACGCAGCGTATGTAGGTACCGACGTTTCGGGGCAGCCTATCGGTGCCATCTTCAAGGGTCAAGAAGGTTCAACGTATAATCTTATTAATAAATTATTTTTTGTGTTCATTTCAAACAATGTACTGCATTTCACTAAATTACAAATTACATGCTACATGCTTTCCGATATTAGTGGACAAAGTAAATAAAAGCTGTTTAGCGTCGGTAACTCGCCCCCTGTCGACGTAACAACATTTTACTTTGCAGCCTCCCTGTAGACAGAATAAGCTCGTCAACAATCGATATTGATTTTCAACTAGGCGTAGTAATATATATATATATTATATATATATATATATACGTATATGGCTGTGAATAGGTAAGGTGGAGCCCGGCTCCAATATCTGTGGCTTTGAAATATGCACAAATTTCTATTAATTACACCAGTAGCTACTAACTGCTGCATGTCCAAATGTACGTAGCTGGGATGAACGAATTAACTGTGGACCGGAAAATAATCATCATATATCCGATATGGGCCGATCCCGGTGGCCGAGCGGTCTAAGGCGTGGGTCTGCGGCCGCTCGCTTGCTGGGATTGCGGGTTCGAATCCTGCCGGGAACATGGATGTCTGTCTCTTGTGAATGATTTATGTTGTCAGGTAGAAATCTGTGTGTCGGGCTCATCACTCGTCCAGAGGAGTCCTACCGAGTGTGGTGTGTCTGAGTGTGATTGCGAAGCCTCGTAAGGGGAGGCCATGACCCCGAATACGGGCCAAGGCGCCACAGGAAAAAAAAAGTATCCTGTATGGTAAAGAGTACACAAATTACGCTTTAATGAATGATTTTACAACGATATCACGATACCTTAAAACTTCTACTCAAAGGGCATGATTTTAGGGAGGAACAAAAAGAAGATGCTTATCACACAGTGTAAGTCTGTATTGCTGTTTTGTTCTTGTACTTTTGTCAGGGTTTTCATCTCATTTTGCCATGTTGCATTTACCGCAGGCTACAGAGTGTCGACCGTAGGATGACATTAATGATGAATTGGAAGGGATCTGGAAGTACCACCGTGTCTTAGTTTTGCCTGTTGTTTTATATGGGTGTGAAACTTGGTCTCTCACAGGGAGGAAACAAAGTTGGCTGAGGGTGTTTCAGAATAGGGTGCTGACGAGGAATTTTGTACCTAGGGACGCCGTAAGAGGAAGCTACAGGAAACTACACAATGAGGAGTTTCATGATCTGTAATCATCAAATGTTATTTGGGTGATCAAATCGAGAAGAACGAGATAGGTGCGGCATTGACACGTGTGGGGAAGAGGAGAGGGGCGTAAAGGGTTTTGGTGGGGAGACACGAGGGGAAGAAAACACATGGAAAATGTAGGTGTAGGTGGGTGGATAATATTAAAATTGGGTTTTATGTTATGTTCACCGTGAATCTTAGATATAAGCTTCAATCTTTAACCAACGAATGCACCTTTTATTCTTTCACTTCCACCCACCCTACATATGTTTCGACCTATTTTGGTCATCATCAGGGGTATACTGATATGGTCACTTCACTGTTCACTCATTCATTAACGTGTAGACATTATGCTGTTTACAGTAATCAAAACTTGAAGAAACTGTGATTGTGGTTTTCGCTATTGGTGACTGCCAATTACTGTAAACAGCATAATGTTCTACGTTAATACATAATGAATGAGTGAACAGTGAAGTGACTATATCGGTATACCCTGATGATGACCAAAATACGGTCGAAACATATGTAGGGTGGATGGAAGTGAGAGAAAAAAAGTGCATGCGTTGGTTAAAGATTGAAGCTGAAATTTAAAATTGGATGTTAAAGAAATCGCTTGAGAAAGCGTGGACAGGACTGATCTGACTCAGGATACGGACAGGTGACGGTCGCTTGTCAACGCGGTTGTGAACCTGCGGGTTTCATAAACCGCAGGGGAATTCTTGACTAGTGGAGGAACTATCAGTTTCTGAAGAAGGACTCTGCTGCATCGAGGTTAGTGGATGGTTGGTCGTCTGGTTAGTTAGTTAGCTAGCTAGTTAAGTCGTGGCGTACTGGACATATTATTCCGGCATTTGCACGAAGTGACTGAAGAAACCCACATGAACCTCAGTCACGTAGCTAATGTCAATATTCGGCCTGCACGGTTCTAATTATTACTCTGGCACTGGCATACCCAAAACTCTTTTATCAGGTCGGTCGACATGACAGTCAAACCACGGCATTTCGGGATACCAGTTACACGCGCAATTACGCTTTACGACTCTGCCACCGTGTACATGACTGTTGGGCAAAACGAACTGCCAGGTAATTCGAAAATTTCGTGCAGTAAACTCTCACCCTGCACAAGCTGCAATTCTTCGCAGTGCCGCGATGTGCCATTGCTATGTGAGTGGTACTAACGTCACCATATAGAACTACAATGCAAGTTTATGTAATCAAAATAGAAACGCCTTATATTACTTAAATACTTCGTGAGGCCGTGCCATGGCTCAGGCGGTTAGTCGCCGGCCTCTCACGCGGAGGCCCGGGTTCGATCCCGGGTCAGTCTATGTGGGATTTGTGGTGGACAAAGTGGCACTGGGACAGGTTTTTTCCCCGAGTACTTCGGTTTTTCCCTGTCAATTTAATTACACCGCTGCTCCATTACACGGAAAAACGAAAAACACTGATCATCTTCATCACAGGTTTGCGTCCGTAACATCTGCTGCGGGGCCCTCCAAAAAAAAAAAATACTTCGTGTTTTGTAGAGCAGGGGTGACCACAACATGGCTCACGCATGCCACTGATGCGGCTCTCGCAAGTTGTTTGTTTACAAACTCACGGGGCTGACGATGAACGGCGTTTTAAAGGATATTCGAAGTTGGATGAACAGAAATAAGAAGCCGTCAAATTGTAAAAAGGTGTTTTAGTTTATGTATTTATTGTGAAAACAATCCCATTACAGTCCTGGACAGGCCCTTAAGGATTCCAGGAGGTTGAGGCTCCCAGGATTTCTAAACAATCGGCACATGAAGGTGGTAAAGTTGTCAGCCCTACGCACCGGCCGCCTTTAACCCCCAGTACTCATTTCTGTTAAAGGCTCCGTGCTGTACATACACAAAAATATACAGCCTCATATGCAGGCAGTGTAAAGTAAAGCAACCCACAGTTACAGTGGAGACTCCGAGATCCGTAAAGAACAGAGTAATAATGGGACTTGAACAGAATAAAGCTGCCTCCACTTCTTCCCCCTTATCGGTGACAACGGGGGGTAAAGCATTGCTCTTTGTTTTCCGACGACTGTTTTCCTTTAGTTCGTCATAAAGTAGGAGGCTAACAAGGGCTCCTCCATGCCACCCACTAATATCAACAGAAACTTCATTCACCAGTCCCCTCTCCATAAAAGTTTATAAAACTCATTTAAAATGAATCTCTCTTCACAGATCGCAACTCAGGTTTATGATGCAAGGTTCTTCACTTTTCAGCTTTTATATTTCAACTGCAGTTCGTGAGCTTCTGCGCGACAACTTTGTGGCACTGGAGTATGGAATACGTCACAACAATAAATGCTAGTCATTTGTCAGCCGTCTGCAGTCCGTTGCCATGACTACAACATTTAGGTGCTTTGAAATACAACAAATGCGACGTAACCGTGCAAGAGCGGCTTAACTCAATTCGGCGCTCTTTGCCCAGATACGACCTAACAATGAGCATAGAAACGCAGTAGCGTTACTGCTACTTACATTAGTTTCATAACACGTGTCCCGCATCTTTAACATTTTGGATGTCTGGGACCAAAGGGGCGTTTTTATCAGTTCTCAACCCAAAGCACATAAAATGAACGCGTCATGCGGAGGTCGCGCCTTCATGTACGGCCATTTGTTTAGTAGCATAATTCATCTGACCAAGATTTGTGCATATAACTTAATTTTTGTCCCCTACTTCACTTGAGAAAGGAAAGAAGTGACGGGAAGACGAGGAAGAAGACGTAAACAGCTACTGGATGACCTTAAGGAAACGAGAGGATACTGGAAACTGAAATAGGAAGCACTAGAACGCACTCTGCGGAGAACTCGCTTTGGAAGATGCCAAGGACCTTTCGTAAGACAGACCACGAAATGAATGAACAATACTTCACATGATGCTAATTATACTTCATAGTTTTTCAATAAACTTGCCTATATTACATAACGCCGATCCCAGTGGCCGCGTGGGTCTACGTCCGCTCGCTTACTGGGATTGTGGGTTCGAATCCTGCCAAGGGCATGGATGTCTGTCTCTTGTGAGTGTTGTGTGTTGTCAGGTAGAGGTCTCTGCGACGAGCTGGTCACTCGTTCAGAGGAGTCCTACTGAGTGTGGTGTGTCTAATAAGTGTGATCGTGAAGCCTCAAAAAAAAAATTAAGGCGGCCTACGCCCCTAAAGGGGCTGTCGAGCCATTGGAAAAAAAAAAAATATATATATATATATATATTACATAACAGTGGTACATAACACAGAAATGAGATACCTTTAAAAATCTAGGATTACTGTTAAATGTTTTTCGATATTGTGTACATTTAACGACATGCAAGCAGAATGTCTTATGCGAGTTTTGAGGCTTTCACTGCGAATAACATGAAGGATACAACAATAAAGACGAAGAAATCACCGCAAAGAAATTGTAATATCACCTTTCCAAAAGCCGATGCTGTTTTCAGTAGTGTGTAAATGGGAATACGTAAAATGGAAATATTGTGTACCAGGGGATTTCTGTTCGCAGACTTTCATGGGCGCTAAGTGAGAGTGGCGCTATATTGGAGGGAGATATCAGAAGTTCGACTGTATATGAACTTATAATTTCAAGCAGTTTACACATCCATAAAATACCGCCCAAGAAACAAACAAGGTCCTGGATGCTACAACGAATGAACAGACTTCAAAAGTATTTATGTCGTGCTCGGAACTTTCAAAAGCTTCTAATCGTACAAGTGTGTCTGTCTGAAGAAGACCGAAAATATTACCGGAGTGACTGAACTAAATCACGAGACACAAAGTTTGTAGCTCGAACGAAATAAAACAACTTCCCACATAAGGCAGGAGATGTGAATTGTTTCAAGATAGTTACAATTTAAACTGTAATCAGCAGCCCTGTGCTGTTCCATTCTCATCCACAAGAGCGTTGTGAGGGTTGCAAGAACCAATCTTCACCCACCCTTTAAGTTCTAAGTGGCCCTTTTGTTCCTGTGTTACTGTATTAGAGGGCAATGCTTTGGTGGATATAATCAAATTCTGCAAATGTCACTCCATACAGACTATAGTACTAGCCACTTTCGTGCAACATCGGGATAACAAAAACCAATTTTTAAAACTTTAGATTAAAGTTTCTGGAGCAGTGGTCTCAAACTCTTAATGTCTGTGGAACCCTTGTGACTAAATCTGAATTTTCACGGAGCGCATGTAAGGTAAAACTTTACCTTTGGGGTAAACTTTATTAAAGGAATAAAATATGTAAGACTTGTGAAAAATACATTTTTATTTACACTGAAAAGGTGGTGAGGAAAATTAATAAATTTTATATTATTCATACCGTGCATTGTCATCAATCAAACATAAAACACTCAACCAACAAATGCACTCTTATTATTATTACAATTTTTTTAGATATTATATATTATAATGATATTATTAATTATTGCCGATCCAGTGTCCGTGCGGTCTAAGGCGTGGGTCTTCGGCCGCTCGCTTACTAGGATCGTGGGTTCGAATCCCGCCTAGGGCATGGATGTCTGTCTCTTGTGAGTGTTGTGTGTTGTCAGGTAGAAGTCTCTGCGTCGGGCTGGTCCCTCGTCCAGAGGAGTCCTACCGAATGTGGTGTGTCTCAAATGTGTGTGACCATGAAACCTCGACGAAACGAGGAGGCCCAGGCCCATATAGGGCTGTCGAGCTATAAAAAAAAATATATTATAATCCCTGTAAACCAGTACAACATGGTTCGATCCCTTCCTGGGATCATCATCAGGGACTCTTGTGAGAGTACAGATTACATAAACTAAAACCGACAATATAAGTACACGTGAAGACTACAAAATATGTAAGAGATGGTTAAAATTGTAGGCGATCACATCGGGGTGGATCCCTGGTCTACTGTGTAGACAGAATTGGTTGTTTATATGCGGATGGAGAGGACAGTACGTAACAACTTCGATTAAGAATTATCAAACTAATTTAACGATTTCCTGATAAAGGAATTGTGCTTGTAGAACCCGTGAAAGTCACCTGCACAAGTCCAGGGTCCCGAGGAAGGTCTAAAGGTTGCTGGTGGGGAATGGGCCTAAAATATTAAACACGAAACATTAATTAATATGCAGAAAATACACAGCTCCTGCTACAACAACGTCACCATTCGATATTCCTGTTGCGCGGATCCCTATTTATTTGAGATAAACAAGATGGGCCGTGCCATGGCTCAGGCTGTTAGTCGCCGGCCTATCACCGCGAAGGCCCGGGTTCGAACCCAGCCGATCCCAGTGACCGCGTGGTCTAAGGCGTGGGTCTACGGCCGCTCGCTTACTGGGATTGTGGGTTCGAATCCCACCGGGGGCATGGATGTTTGTGTTGTCGTGTGTTGTGTTTGTCGTAAGGACGGTAGCATGGAACGTAAAGTGACATGAAGGACGAAAAAGATTTAAAACAGTACAAAAATGGATCAAAGGGGAAAAAACCCCGGATAGACAAAAAAAAAAAAAAAAAAAAAAAACCCGGGTCAGTCCATGTGGGATTTATGGTGGACAAAGTGGCACTGGGACAGGTTTTTCCCCGTGTACTTCGGTTTTCCCCTGTCAATTTCATTCCACCGGTGCTCCATTACACGGAAAAACTAAAAAAAACTAATAATCTTCATCACATGGTTGCACAAGAAGCCTTAAGGCTGCTGTGTGTCCGTAGCATCTGCTGCGGGGCCCTTCACAAAACAAAAGATAGAAAAGATGAGAGACGTTTTGTCACTTTCCCCTTACTGTACAGTTCTTCTGATCGTAGGCACGAGTTCAGATTTCAAAAACTTCAAAGCTATGCAGTAGGTCTCTCTGGAGCACTCAGTCGGCTTTGTTACAGCCAGGAATGAGTTAATTTTCTGTCCTTCTTTGCATCTACAGATTGAGCTAAATATCTCTGTGCACCTAAGTAAGACGGGTGCTGCAGTGTGCTGGAAATGTGAAGTCCTCATACATAAAACACTTTAGATGAAATGTGTAGATCTTGTCTACGGGTAGAAGCTTGTCTACATGTCCGTGGTGGTCACTTCCAAAAATTATCGTCCCTGGAATCCTACTTCGCACTTTTTTTTATTTAGGGCCCCGCAGCACATGCTACGGACGCACCGCAGTCTTCAGGCTTCTTGTGCAACCCTGTGATAAAGATGATTAGATTTTTTTTTCAGTTTTTCCTTGCAATGGAGCACCGGTGGAATGAAATTGACAGGGGAAAACCGAAGTACTCGGGGAAAACCCTGTCCCAGTGCCACTTTGTCCATCACAAATCCCACATGGACTGACTCGGGATCGAACCCGGGCCTCTGCGGTGAGAGGCCGGCGACTAACCGCCTGAGTCATGGCACGGCCTACTTCGCACTTACCGAACCGACAATGACACAAAATCCTTCTTACTGGGAAACACGAAAGTCGATTTCAAAGTGTTTGCAGAGGTGTCACTGTGTGTTTAGCATTCACATATTTTTGGCGACAAGCGATGCTGCAGTTCAACAGGGAGGCTTTAAAAAATGACCTGCAATAAGTTAGGTGAGAGAATCAATTACGTGGTGTCAGTGTCTATGATCACGTGTTGCTTTCTTTCAGTCAATACGACACGACTAGGATGGGTTGCCGACGCTTCCCTCCGCCGCCTCCCATCCCAACAGCGTCACCGCACGCTAAAAAGTCTGACGCATGACGGGCACAAAAGGCAATGTGAATGTCATTTTATTGATTTACGTTTTATCCTCAACCCTGTGTATAGATCCTTGATGGACAGATGAAAGGCGAAAATATAGGAAAACGGGGATCAGCAGGGGGACTGGTTATTTCAGACATGCAACAGGATAAAGACCAATTACAGGGTTACATCCTAGACAGAAGCCACATAGTTTAAGATTTTTAGATTTTCATCTACCATTCTCATGCCGTGTGTTATGAAAGGAACCTGAAAATCAAGGCTGTGCTTAATCCAATAGTAAATGCTGTTACTACGCAGAAAATCTGCGCATAAAATTTATGATTCTCTATAGAAGAATTCCGACAATCCCGGTGGCCGTGCGGTCTAAGGCGTAGATCTGCAGCCGCTTGATTGCTGGGATCGCAAGTTCGAATCCCGCTGAGGGCATGATGTTCGTCTCTTGTGTTTGTTGTGTGTTGTGTAGGTAGCGGCCTCTGCGACGAGTTGATCACTCGTTGAGAGGGGTCCTGCCGTGTGTGTGTATGTGTGTGTGTGTGTGTGTCTAATTGTGCGTGACCTAGAAACCTCAACAATGACGCAGCCTAGACCCGAGTTGGTCTGTGGCGCCACAGAACGGAAGAATTCCGTCGTAGTCTACGAGGGTTTGGCAGCACACGTGGACGAAAAATGTTGCGCTGTTTCTGTTATTGGCCACGTGACTGTTAACACGTTAATACACAACAATTACACCGACCTATTATTGTCTGCACTCTGCAGCCAAAACGTGAACACATGAAACACATATTCTGTTAGACAGCAGACCAATCTGTATCAGCACTCTCATAACTGTTTCTTATATATGACGTACGCTTTATAAAGGTGCCGGTACTGATGTGTCCCACAAACTGACATACATCTTCAAACTAAGGGCTCTGTGCTTTGTTTCACTGTTACATTCTGGCATTTTGACATCAATCTGGATAGAACATCAGTTCACTTCGCTTCCTTACATTTATCCAAGATGTAATTAATACTAATTAAGGAAATGACCCCTTACTTTAAAAACTTAAAATATTTAAAAAGAAAAAAGTCTTATGTTTTTGTGCCAGTATTGCGCTCAATAAGTAAAAGGAAGCGCTGTTCATTTGTCTGTCAATAATGGGATTGTGGATAGAAACGATGCATTGGAGGGTAAGAGAGACAGAGACGGGGAATGCGGTCACGTGACTAATCAAAGGCACGAAGCTGTTAACAATGTCAGCTTCAGATTCTCACAGTAGAGTAAGTATCGATTAGTATCGAACATCGATTCTCGAATAGTGGGTTGTACTTTGAACCGTACACGTTACGGACAGGTGAGTATTTTCACAAGGTACCTTTCATGGACACCGACAACAGTAGCCAATGTTAAATACTGCATTCGCTTGTGCCTATCTAGAGAAAGCAATGTGCATAGTAAGTATCAAACACAGTGGCCGTGCCATGGCTCAGGGCGTTATTCGCCGGCCTCTCACCCCGGAGGCCCGGGTTCGATCCCGGGTCAGTCCATGTAGGATTTGTGGTGGACAACGTGGCACTGGGACAGGTTTTTCCCAAGTACTTCGGTTTTCCCCTGTCAGTTTCATTCCACCGGTGCTCCATTACAAGAAAAAACGAAAAAAACTAATCATCTTCATCACAGGGTTGCACAATAAGCCTCAAAGCTGCGGTGCGTCCGTAGCATCTGCTGCGGGGCCCTTCACCACAAAAAAAAAGTATCAAAGACACGATCTCCAAGAACCAGTAGATCTTTCTTTTAAACTCTATTTACCATCTTGAATATGTGTTCCAACTGAACAGTTTGATTTGTATTAATACAGTGATACACAACAAACCAAGATGCTTTGTGACAACGCGCTCAAATTCAAATTCAAATCCAAAGTTCGAATCTACAACAAATCCAGCTGATGTCACTCCTTATGCCTCTCAAACGCTTGTGACGTAACACAGGATAACGTCACGGGTAGAACGAAGCCGTATTTAAACCCGGAACTGTTTTACTTCATGCATCTTCACCCCCGCACCCGAGTTCTCACCCTAATCACGTTTTGTCATTCACGACGAGCAGGCATTCAGGCACTTTTGTCTTCCAGGTTACCATCTAGAAACCTAAGAATAAAACATTTTCCCATGACGGATCAGCCCCACTCCTCATTATCGAGGCTTCACGATCACACTCAGTTAGACACACTACACTCGGTAGGACCCCTCTGGATGAGTGATCAGCCCGACGCAGAGGACTCTACCTGACAACACACAACACAACACACAACACTCACAAGAGACAGACATCCATGCTCCCGTTGGGATTCGAACACACAATCCCAGCAAGCGAGCGGTCGCAGACCCACGCCTTAGACTGCGAGGCCACTGGGATCGTACTGAAACATACAGAAGTATAATTCTACCTGTCGTGTGTGGGTGCGAATTGTACCTCTGAATTTAAAGGTAGAAGAGATATTCAGAGTGTCTGAGAACAGCATGTTGAGGACAGGAGGGAAGAAGTGGCAGGAGGTTGGAAGAAACTGAATTATGAAGAACTTTACAAAACATCACTAGGATAATCAAACCAAGGAGGATGAAAGAGATGGGACATGTAGAAAGCGTGGACGAAATCGGAAATGCTAACCAAATTATGGTCGGGAAATCTCAAGGGAAGGACCCTCTTAAAAGACCTAAGCACAGACTAGAGAATAATATTAAAATGGCTCTAAAAGAAGAAAGTGTAAACTGGACTTACCTGGCTCAAGTTAGGGTCTAGTGCTGGACTCACGAAAACAACACCTTTACCTTGATTTCAGGCTTCCGCCGCGACGTTGATGAGATCTGCGCTCGTCTGGGATATTACGCGTCGTCGTGTGGTAATTGTTTATCGACGTTTCGGGACAACGTATCGGTCCCATCTTCACGGGTGAACAGTCTCTTGACCCGTGAAGATGGGACCGATACGTTGTCCCGAAACGTCGGCAAACAATTACCACGCGACGTCGCGTAATATCCCAGAAGAGCGCAGATCTCAACAGCCCCTTTAGGTTTCACAGAAGGCAAAAAATGTATCGAAGCGCTACGTGACTATTAGCTTTCCAAGACGAACTCTCTTTCATGAAGTTCGTTTTTAGTCAGTCGGTCATTCGACAGTTGGGTCCTTCAAATATAATTAGGACTGAACATTCACTGTCATGTACTAGATCTCAGTTTAACATAATTCGTGGAGCGTTACCTCCGCGTCTCCTACACGTCTATGTGCCGTGGTGCTTAGGAACCTCTAGGCTGTAGAAACATGAAACAAATTAAGTCCAATTAAGTTGAATCGACTCCGACTCATTAAAATGCTCGGCTGCACTGGACTCCACTTGTCCAGTGTGACAAGGGGTGTACAGGAATTCTATACACAACAAATGCGTCTGCCTTACAGGAGCTTACTAAATCGGGCTTGATTCACCTTAACCGGATTTGATTCCGTTCGTATGCTTGCAAGATTATCGGATCTGTCACGCAGACGCATTCTGTAACTTTATTGTATATCCTGGAGATTAACATACAAACGCAAAGACCTAACAACTCAAAAAGCTGCAGAAATGAAAATCCAAAACAAATACTTATAAAACTTATTGAATGGGACTGGGCCAATTACACTGGAATAAAACACAGAAAAACATTAACTGTAATCAAAGATGCAGAATAATCCAGTCAAAACACAACACAATAATTAGTTCACAGATCATCTACATACTTCGACCAAACATGATCTTCATCAGGCTGGACACAAGAAAGTAACGACAAATATCTACACAGCTATATTGGGACTGAGATCTCAGTGCCTCACACGTATGATGGTATACAAACATAACAAAGGTGGATAATCTTGGGAATTTTTTCTCCCATGGCGCCACGGCCCGTAGTGGGCCAGGGCCTCCTCATTATCGAGGTTTCACGATCACACTCAGACACACCACACTCGATAGGACTCCTCTCTAAAAGTGATCAGCCCGTCGCAGAGACCTCTACCTGACAACACACAACACTCACATAAGACAGACATCCATGCTCCCGGCGGGATTCGAAACCGCAATCCCAGCCAGCGAGCGGCCGCAAACAGCCTTGAGCACAAAGACGGCAGAAACTGCATGTGTGCAAGTCTTCAAAATTTATTCAACGACTGGGGTAAAGAAAATACAGTTCAACAAGTTAAAAATGTTAAAAATAGAAAAGAGTGTAAAAGAAGTGTCTATGTTAATCCACGCGGGACCCCTAACGTGTAATTAATGGCGATGTCAACACCATCTATCTGCAATTAAGAGAACGTCTACAGGATCCTGTCTCAGGTTTCCATGTGCATGTTTGTTTTGTTGCGTCGGTTCTAACAAAGGCTGTCTGCTCGTATTGGGTTCATCCCACGACACCAAATGCGCTTCTCCCAAATAGGGTAACCAGAATCTGTCACATCGAGTTACACAGTCCTTCCATGCCTCCCGTGCGTTGTTCTTTCCGGCTACAGATTTATTCCTACAGGGTGATTTTACGATAAGACACCACCAGTGATGATATTGGCAAAGGTTGGGGGGCAGGCGTCAGAAAGAACTAGAGGAGGCAGCCGCAACAAAAGGATAACAGAAAGAGACTGACAAATGTATACATTGTTCACTGTATCAAAAGAGTGAACTTTCTACAGATGTATACGGCACACATACCGATGAAGCAGCCTCCATTTGTCCCCTACGGACTGCCAGCCGGTAAACATGTCGACCGCTTAGTCAATATAAACAAATCTGGTAAATCGCATATCGTCTTACACATACAAGCATTTGCGTTACATGTACGTAAGAAGTTTAGTTTAGGCTGATATTCAATTTCTGGAAGATGCAGAAGTATTTATGTCACGTGATACAGATAGCTAACATTTTCGAACTAGTAATTATGTGCCAAAATATACCTGAATTCGTAATTGCTGTATTCACCCCCTCCCCCAAATGGCGCGACAGCCCCTAGTGGGCCAGGTCCTTGTCATTGTCGAGGCTTCATGATCACACTCAGACACGCCATATTGGGTAGGACTCCTCTGGACGGGTGATCAGCCCGACGCAGAGACCTCTACCTGACAAAACACAACATTCATAAGAGACAGACGTCCATGCCGCCGGCGGGATTCGAACCCGTAATCCCAGCAAGCAAAAGGCCGAAGACCCATGCTTTGGACCGCTGGGCCACTGGGATCGGCCCAGTTACTGCATTACAATTATTTATTTTTGTAAATTACAGATTCCTAAGAACTTACAACATGAAATTACATTATCAAAGATCCTAAACATCGAACTGAATCAAAAACCGTCATTCCAGAAGCGTGTTGCTACCGTTCACGGATACAGTTTTACTATGTTTTTCTAGATCATATTATATTCCCTATACCCTTGTACTTGCATATCTTCCCAACGGCTTGTGAGTTTTGCCCGAAATACCGTATTTACGCGAATATAATAATATATTTTTAAAACGAAGTCTCGCCGGTTACAGTTTGTTTGGAATAAAATACAACACACTCGTAAAAACGCAGACCCTCATAAAATTCCCATTATCATGTTTATACAGTACATTACATAATCAAATAACGTATTGCCCTACATTTTGTAAATTGCAGCATTTTATAAGATCTGTTCAGTGACACTGACGTATTTCGCTTGCTTGAAAGCCATCCACAAGTGTTGTAAATGATCTACATCTCAACACATTGTAAGCTTGTAAACTAACTTCTAGGGATAGGAGTTCGAAATCCTTCCAATATGTATGCACAGCTGGATTGGTCACGGTAGGAACTGCCTTCTAAAACACGTCATTGAAGAAAAGATAGAGGGAAGGATAGAAGTGACGGGAAGACGAGGAAGAAGTCGTAAGCAGCTACTGGATGACCTTAAGGAAAAGTGAGGATACTGGAAATTGAAAGAGGAAGCACTAGATCGCACCCTCTGGAGAACTCGCTTTGGAAGAGGCTACGGACCTGTCGTAAGACAGACTACAGAATGAATGAATGCACACAGTAGTGTTTTCCAAATCTACGTATGAAATGGCAAAACGGGTGACCAAAATTAGCGGCCCGAACAAATTAAATGGTGGTCCATACAGAAAGGTAATTATTAAGAATTCCGACATATTGTTACACAAAATTTTATTTAAATGTAATCTGACAATGTTTACTAGGCCTACGTGGAAGGCCTATAATATTAGGAGGCCCTAAGACAATAATTCTTTTTCTCAGACCACGCTGTACGTGACAGAATGATATCACATTTGAATCGTGAGAAAGTGTTACGAGTAAGTTTCTGTATGTGAAACAGTGGGTCGATATGTGACGAAAGGGCGGTTATATGCCTTCGAAACCAGTAAAAGTAACAAATTGAAAGGGTACCGAGTTCTGTGACGTAACGCCATACTGTGTGTTAGAAATATAAAAAAGTTTCGCAGAAACCCGTTTCCTCCATCTTCAAAGCCGAAGAATATCCTTCTTTGGTGAAGATTGGGGTAGCAGGTTCTTCCGCAAAGCTGATAAATTTATACCAGACTGCACGGCATCATAACCCGGAAGACAGTAATCTTCATCGTTACCGCTGTGGAAACCTCAAATGAATAATTTCTTTAATGTCTAAATAATTGCTTATTTATCTAGAAAGATTCTGTTTGAGAAAGCTGTTATAGAGTTTTGAAATGCGTTAGTTATTAGTAACATTTCATAACAAATTCTGACCCCCTACGCCCTAGACCCCCCCCCCCTCCGTCACTGTGCACTGACCTCCTGTCTCATTCCCTGTAGCTATGTCGAAAAGAGCTCTTGTCTCATTCCATGCAGCTATGTCGAAAAGAGCGCCTGTCTCATTCCCTGTAGCTATGTCGAAAATAGCTCCTTTCTCATTCCCTGTAGCTATGTCGAAAAGTCACTCTAAATCAAACATCGACGTTTTAAAATCCATACCTTAAATAATCTCCTCAATATACGTGACTGGTTGAATCATTACACGACTACAAACGAGAAAGCCGTTGAAACTCAACGGGGAAAAATTTCTTTCAAATCTTCACCCTTATGATCACCAATGAAACTTCTTTCGTATAGAAGTTAAAAACTGGAAAAAAAAAACTATCGTAAGCTGAAAATCGCGTCCAGTGTCATGGTCGTTTCGCCGTTAGAACAATGAACAATACTTCAGCTCCATCATTCAGATGGCGCAGTTTTGAAGGCAGAACTGTGTAAATGTATGAAAACCACTAAGGCGAGGAAACGACATAACATATCCACATGCTCAGGTAGCATAGGCCTACGCGCGCGCGCGCGCGCGCGCCGCACACACACCACGCACACACACACACACACACACACACACACACACACACACTATATCTTCGATATTATTCACCGCATTACGCAGCAGACCGCACAGCCGTATTCAGATCATTTGTTATCATCATACTGACTGACTGACCGTCGTTTTTATTTGCATATGGGACGCACGGTTTGGCTCGAACATGTCCGCAGTATCGTATCGATAGACTGACTGCGAAAATAAAGCCAAAAATATAAAACAATAAAGATATTCGTTTTCAATATAACCTAATCTTTTTACTTAAAACTGTCCCTATACAGGCCTGGACAGGACCCTAGGGTTCCAGGAGGTTGAGGATCCCAGATTTCCAGGTGACAAGGGTGTCAGCCCTATGCACCGGCCGCCTTTACCCCCCAGCAAATATTCCTGGTACTCATTTCTGTTAAGAGGCTGAGTCGACCCCAGGGCCATAGTGCGGCCGGAAGGATTAAGTCAATGAAAAATTCCAATGACTCTTCGGCCTTGTAGCGCAGTGCCTCAACCAACTGCGCCACCGCGTGCCCCTACTCTTTTTACTTAGTTTTTGGGATCTTTTTTAGATATCCAACCACGTAAGAGTACTGGTAAATTTCTCCCTATACTGTAACATGCGGCACAAAGGGGGCGTAGGTGTATAGCGTCCTAAACTTGGCGCTAGATGGGGTGAGTAGTCAACAACACACACCGGCCGCCTTATCCATGGGAAGAGCCCCAGTACCCATTTGAGGAGAGTAGTGGGTCCCAGGTTTTGGAGAAGAGAAAACCTCTTGACCTAACCTGGGTTCGATCCCCGTACCATCCAGCCCGTAGCTAATCGCTATACCGACTACGCTAACTCGGCCCACATCTAAACAAGTACGTACTGCAATCTCACTAATTCTCAGTAGTTGAAAATCCATAATAATTTCCAAATCTTTAACAAACTTTTAAAACTATTATGTCCTTAAAACGTGAACACTCTCTAATGCATTTAGTACGCTTTTACTCTTTCGCAGCTCTGAAAGTTCACCAACACCAAGGCAGAGCAGAGTCTTATACAAGTTTTAAGGAAACACACTACAAGCCCTTTCAAACATCTGTTTCGATGGACCTAAATCAAGTTTTCGAAGGAGAGAAGGTTCCAAGGGGGACGCTCGTAACTTCCTTACTAATGCCACCACACACCACAAACTTCTCCCTCTTACAACCCCTTCATACAGCCTATAACCCATTATGGTGAAGAAAGGTTGATGCATCACCTTACGACTGAAATAACAGACGCATAGTTACTGCTTGCCACATCGGAAAAACACGCCCTTCAAGCTAGTAGTCTCTCAGCCAGTCAAGTATTTTTTCACCTTCTATGGAACACAAATATTCCTTACCTTCAGGCTTATTCACATGAGTCCACCACTGGAACTTGTCCTCAGCCGCAGTGAATCCCGTTTACATAGTCACATATTATTGTGATTTCAGGCTTCCGCCGCGATGGTGATGAGATCTGCGCTCTTCTGGGATATTACGCAGGGTCGAGTGGTAATCCTTTACCGACGTTTCGGGACAACGTATCGGTCCCATCTTCAAGGGTCAAGAAGTCCAAGAAGACACACAATTCAAGGCTTGACCCTTAAAGATGGTACCGATACGTGGTCCCGAAACATCGGTAAAGGATCACCACTCGACGCTTCGTAATATCCCAAAAGAGCGCAGATCTCATATTATTGCTGTACATTCCATTTTAGTAATACGTACAATTGTAAAGTAGGCTGTTCCCTTCAGGTTTCCCTATTAAAATTTTGTACATATTTCTTACCTCTCCCACACGAGCTTCATGCACCGACTATCTCATTGTTTTGATTTCTTTACTGTAATAATATAGACACTTGTTTTATAGTGCAGACTGTGAAGCCCTCGTTAATTAATTTTCTCCTTGCAACCAATTCCTCTCACTTGTAAATGTTCCCTTCACCACCCTTTCTTCAATTATCCATCGCCCTATCACTCTGTTTTATACACATTACAGCCATTCTTCCTTCAGAGTGCTCTGTATGTCGTTTTCGAATAAAAAAAATTACGTGGCGAATAATTTTTATTTTTTTTTCACACTAAGTCACGAATTCTTCTGTTACACAGTTTCCTTCTTTCGAGTTTGTAGCAAAACACGATATTTCGCAGAAAATGAAAATTTCCGTGAACTGTAACCGTAATTGACTATTTTAGAGTTCAAAATATCATGTCTCCGTTCTGATGGCTGAAACTGTATGAGTGTTTCACATTCAAATGCATATATTTCGGGCCGTACTGAATACGGTTGTGCACGCCATGTGGGGGCACTGTTACCGTAATGCACGCAGGCTTACAGATCCTTCAGAAATGATAAAAAGTACTACACTGTTTAGTTCTCTGCGTGTTTGTTCGAACTTGTAGGTTTTTAAGTGTGTTTATTTTACGACGCTGTAAATTGAATGTGTATGGAGCACTGGTGGAATGATACTGACATGGAAACCGAACTACTCAGAGAAAAGCATGTCCTCGTGCCACTAGTCCCACGTGCAATGGCCTGGGATAGTGACCGGGTCTCCGGGTGAGAGGCCGGCGACTAACAGCCTGAGCTATGGCACAGCCTTCAGCCTCGAACCCTGCGGAAGTCACGTAGGTGTGCAAGTGCCGTGTAAGATGTTTGGATTTCTTTTTTCCAAATTGAACAACGATATCTGAGTTCGCACAGTGAGCGGGGTCACGACTAATTAAAGATGTTTTTAACGTGTCATGACGCGGTAAGAACATCCAGCATGGGACAACGGAATCCGAAGGTGACGGTACTTGAGATCCCCAACCATACAATTCACGCCAAATGTCGGATCCAAAAAACCGCGCACCTCAATTGCGCAATGGTGGAGTCACCATCCAGTTGGAGGGCGACGCCCTTCAGCGCTTCAGCATTTTGAGTTCACGGTAAGGCCAACCATTCCAACATACACGAGCACGCACACGTTCTGTGTCAACACCAAAAACGTACACTGGCCCAAACCTTTTCGTGCATTACGGCACATCGAACACCAACTCATGTTCCAGTCCTCACTCGTTGTGTGGATTTTATATACCGCCACACCAGGGGTACATTCATTTTCCAAAACTCTAGGAGCCACCTCAAAATTCTAGGCGCCAAACGGGTGACATGAAGCAAGTTCCACACTGCGGACCCTCAAATATTAGGCGCCACCGTAAAAAAAAATATTCATCTGGGCGACTTCACGCCCGGGATTTGTATACTCCTACTCTACACGATGATGGAATTAGAAAGAACCGCGAGGAATGAGGAAAGAAGTGGTCGTGACCTGTTTCAGTGTATCGTTCCTGGAAGGAATGAGGAAAAGTCACGATAAACAGAAACAGGGATAACTGGTGCGTTCACCGACGTTGGAGATTCTGTATTTGAGAACAAGAAGCAAGAGTGCTTGCTATTGCCCTATACAGTCCAGTATACTCGTAGGTGGAGCGTAGGTGCAACGTTCCAAATAACGCACGCTCCTACTGGAATCAAGCCTTTACAAAGGAGCCATGCCGCAGGATTCCGCTTAGCACACACGTGGCAAATAAGCATACTGTTTTTCCTACGTACCCTGAACAATGTATTATTGCTATAATTACTTTCACTGCCCAAATGATTAAGTACACACCCACGAATTTTACGTAAGTGCTATTTTATAACTGAAATACAGTAATACAGAAATAAACCACCTCGTTCGTAGCCCAAATGTTTTAGTCTAAAACAAACTTCATCAATGGTAATAAAACATATTTTTTATTCACATAACCGTTAACTTTATGACAAAATTTGAGACGTTCATACATACAAGTATAATAACAGAAGCAATTTCCCCATCTTCTTTTTCTTCGTATGATAAAAAATCTCGTGACTAAGAGTTGGCTATCGTCATGTCGTAATTCGATACCACTTACGTCATTGGGAATAAAGTTGACCTATCGATTGCTGACATGGAAACGCGATAACGAAGTCCTAGTTTCCTTCCCAACGACACGCGCTTTAAGCTGACCAGCTCGACATTTTTGCGTCCGCGTTGCATTAAGACCATCAAAACTACTTTCCAGGCAGATCTTTAAAACTGCATTGTAAAGCACACACTCCGTCACGTCGTCAGCATACGAATTTGTTCTTAGTTTGGTTTATTTAAGATTCTATTTTGTGAAGGACAAGCGTTAATGTTCATATGTCTGTTTACATCTCAAAACCTCTACAACATGCACCTTTCATCCGTTTGGACAGTAAAACAATTTCTTCAAATTCCCAATGCTGTCACCTCTGGTATGCAGAATCCCGACGTTGTCTGCACTTCTGCATTCTGTAAAGCCAAATCAGTCGTGGTAGCAGCGGCGAAGCTGCGACTTCAGTCGCCCGCGGCGAATAATCAAAATGACCCTCCTAACAAAAATTATGAATATAAAAACACAATTACTTATTTAGTATCCTTCACTTGACTCAATAATTTAAAATATGTTGAGGGCAGAAAATCAATTTCTTTTTTATTTAAAATATCAATGACGCTGCCCACTTTGGCGCCTCCTGCATTCTGCCGCCCGAAGAGGCCTCACCACTCTCCTCCACCCCCCCTACGCCACTGTGTGGTAGATCTTCATGAAATCACCATTAACGTAGCTGACATTCAAATCTGTATCGAGAACACAAACGCGCTCTGATGTCATCACTTCAGACATCGACGCAAATTGACGTATGTTTGAACGTTGTTTCCAAGACTTTATTGTAAGAAGTTTGATTAGTGTTTTGGGCACTATCGAAAACTGGGCCCGCCATCATATTTGGATTCAATCCGTTAAATTATTTTTTTCATGGCGCAACAGCCCTACTCGGGCCTAGGCCGCCTCATCATTGAGGCTTCACGATCACATTCAGACACACCACACTCGGTAGGACTCCTCTCGACGAGTGATCAGCCCCTCGCAGAGCCCTCTACCTGACAACATACAACACTGACAAGAGACATTCATGTCGCCGGCGGGATTCGAACCCACAATCCCAGCAATCGAGCGGCCGCAGACCCACGTCTTAGACGAGCGGCCACCGGGATCGGCTCATTAAGTAATGCAGTATAATAATAATATATATATAATAATATAATATTATTAATATATAATTATAATAATAAGTAATAATATGGAGCACCCTTGGATTACACTGTCGTTCCCGGTAGGCTGCCCTGGATCAAGTTGCTAACGAGATGTGACTGCATGGCCACCCATGTGAAAGAGCTACATGTCTTCGTCGTAATGGATATGTGGCACTGCAAGGCATATCGATCATCAGTTCACTGGTCTGGTAAAACGCCTGTTTCCTATATTACAGATTTCTTTATATTTATAGCAGGCACTTTTTCATACGAGGTAAGTTCCTACGAGATCACAACAGGTTTCTGGGTATAAATGGTTCACACTGACATTGGATACCAGCACTGATTGGACGGACTGTGGCCAAGCAAACGACGCCGGATTATTAAGGACAACTGGACTGCAGATCATATTTCACTTTCCTGCCATTTGGTTCAGACGCCTTTGTCTTCTCTTCTGCGACGTAGATACTGAATTGTTACATCACGATTTTACCTACAGACACTCGCCAGCTTACGCAATTTCAAGTTACACAATTTCAGACTTACGCAATTTTTCAAAATTAAGAAAGTGAAGTAGTAACAGTTTTGAAACACGTACCCAGTTTTTTTCTTGCGGGAATGAAAGCGGAATCAAAGGTGGCGGAAGAATAAGGCAGCGCGACAGGACGGGGGGGGAGCCCTCATGCTGCGGCCGATCGGGTTCCAGTGTGTTGGAGTCTGAATTTCAACTGGGCCTCGTATATACACATACATATATGACCACATGCATATTCAATAATGAGTTGCGCAAAATTCGACTTTCGCAGGGCCTTCCGGAACGTAACTACTGCGTAAGTCGGGGAGTGTCTACATTATTTTATGGTACAAAACTTAGTCTCTCGCACTAACAGAATGATGTGAACTTACGATACACGAGAACCGAGCTTTGAGGTCGGATTTAAATCTGGGAAAAGGCCGTGCCATGGCTCAGCGGTTAGTCGCCGGACTCCCACCGCGTAGGCCCAGGTTCGATCCCGGGTTAGTCCATGTGGGATCTGTGATGAGTGGCACTGTGACAGGTTTTTCCCCGAGTACTTCGGTTTTACCCTGTCAATTTCATTCCATTGGTGCTTTATTACCGGGAAAAATGAAAAAAAAAACTGATCATCTTTCTCCTCATCTTCATCATAGGGTTTCACAATAAGCCTTACGCTGCGGTGCGTCCGTAGCATCTGCTGCGGGGCCTTTCTCCACACAAGGCATGGAAAAGGGTTAGATAAAACTGAATAATGCTAAGTTTCATAATTTGTATGCTTCATCAGACATTACAATACATCATACGTCACGTAAGGAGGATACGACAGTTGGTAAGGTGCCAAGCAGGGAGTGATCAGAAATGTGAACAAATTTTTGATCGGAAACAGTGAACGTAAAACATATCTTGGGACACCTAGGCGTAGATGGGAGGATAATATTACAATGGATCTTTAAAAATAGTAGCGGTGGGGGTTGTGTGACAGGATGGATATGTTCACATTATGTCCAGTGACGGGTTCTTGTGAGCATCTTTGGGATTCATAAAAAGCGATGGAGGACACTGCTCCATGGAATCAGAAATAAAATATCGAGTGTGAAAAAAATGTGTTATGGTCAGCCGGTGAAGTGGTGATGAATTATAGCAGAAAATAACACCTAGCCTCAAAAATAAACAATTAATAAAAGCAGGGGTTACTTCATTGATGACAGTCATCTCCTGACCTAGGTCGTCTCGCATTACGTCATTCCGCACTTAAGTCGTGTGCCCCCAGACACAATATCGCAGACCAAACGCGCAAATTCGTACGTACGGTGCTGAAGATGTCTTCGAGTTGCTGAAATACCACGATCAGGAGCTCACGCTCGACGATCTTGTTGAAATTTGGAAGCAAAGCGCCTTGAGGAAGCTGAGGAACCTGAGCTTGACCCTAAAGAGAGGACCATGACGGTTTTGAAGTTGACTGCGGGGCTTGGAGTGACTGAAGCAGGCATCAGGGTGTTTCAGAACAATGATTCGAAAGAGCAACGACCAGAATTAGACAAGCAATTCTGAAGCTGCTTGCTTGGTATGAGGAGATTCTGAAGGAGAAGAAGCGGCCTTTGTTTCGCCAGACACTGAAGTTATCATTCTTTTGAGTCACCTTCAGAGACTCATTCATCGCCACCTGTATTGCTGGACATTGGAGATGATGATGCAGATGACCCGCCTACAGGTCAAGAGGAAGTGCCTCCTTCTTAAATTCTCATGTCAATTTTTGTAAATTCTTCTTCAATAGAAATATCCCTTTTGTTGGTCAAAATAAACTGTCTAGAACCACCCTCTGCATTTTAACATTGTATTTATGGGAAAATCTGTCTCGACTTACGTCGTCTCGGAATAACGCCACCGTTTGCGGAACAACCTAAGACGTAACTTCGGTGGATGATTGTATTTTCAAACCATTACCTCTTCTGTTTTATATCAGAAACTCCGGGCGTATGACGATTAAATCTTCAAAGAGACAGTTATAAAACTGTCTGTCTGAATAGTGGCAATAGCCTAGTATAAACCACTACCGTTGAAGCTCGAGCCAAAACATATATGAGGATGACACATTTCCTGTTATACAAATGTAACGCATTTGTTCACTCATCGTGATAAATATTTTGTAGTATGAATATATTTTTCATATGACGAACTGTGTTCCGGACGTTTCGTATGCGAGTAAATACACTCAATTTTGAAAAAATACACTATAAAATTTTTCTCCATTCCCTTTCACCTTTAGATCACGTTCCCAAGTCAGTATGACATGTTCTGGTTATGGTATTCTGTCTGTCTGTGTATGTCTGTGTTTTTATATATACATCCGAGTGTGTTGATGTGAATGTATTAGGCGGCTGTCGTAACAACCAACAGGTTTACGAATGCCAATAAACTGAATGCCACTCAGAATTCATACATTTTTCAATGGTACCAACACAGCAGCTGTGCGAACTTCTGACGTGGGGGCAAAAATGAAGATAACAGTGCTAAAAATCCACACATGTTCTTTGGTAATATGTGTAGAAAGTTTGGTACATGCAATTTTCTTATCTTTTTTATGAAGTAAAATCATCCCGGAAAATATCTTCGCATTTTGTGAAATATTTTGTGAAGTGAAATATTTAAGAATCTGTTTAACCCCTTTAAAGACAAAGAGCAACCTAAATTATATATAAAGATTCAATTCGTACCGCGCAGTAAACACATCCTATCTTGGTTATAAAACCAATCAGTTAATATTGTGTAGGGAGGAAAACTCGCTGTTCGTTTTGAGATGCATACAAAAGGCATAAACACAACGTGTGGGCAGAAAGCGGAGTTCTTGAATGTTCAATGTAAAATAATGACTGGGCTTTAAAGTCGGAAGTATCTTGGGATATGGGGTTGAGCCGGGCTGCGGAAACAGAACCAGACTTGATTTTCTTGGAGATTTTCGTATCTGTCCTCACCCAGAAATATTTCGAGACACCACCTTACACATTTGGTGTCGTTTCTCAAACTAAAAGTATAAATGTTCTTAGAGCGTCCTTAAGTAGTAGATTACAGTATTATTGGCATTTGTGCAATTAAAAAACTTGTAGAAGTAAATAGGTCAGATTTCACTCGGGCTTGAACAAAATGTATTCGAACGTCTGACAGTTACGTGTAGCACGTATGACGGTAATCTTCGAGGTCGGGCCGAACGCTCACAGGCTGGGGTTGCAGCTTGTATTCTTGTTTCATCACCAGAATACTGACCACCTTCATGATATGAAAAAAGCTAATAAATACTTGGAAAATGTTGCAACATTCGAATATCTGGGAACCAAATAACATTATCTAAGCCGTCTCTTTCGGGACAGCATGAAATATGTTGTAATCTTCGTGTTACTTTGACATAATTAAGTGAATGGTGACGCACCTGTCAATCACAGTAAACTGCCCCACTCAATTGCAGTCACGAATTACATGAAAATCACGGTGAACACGTAGGTCGATCGTACTGAAATCTAGTTCTACTCGTACATTACAAAGTAACAGTTACTAAATATACCTCCGTATTCCTGTAGATGAATTCCTTACGTGGCATGACTACAAAGCCATGCATGCTACGCTCGTTACTCCCCCACAAGCTGCAGCAGTTTTTATCCCGTCTTTACGTGAAGTGAACAAATGGGCCTTACCACACGCCACATTTGTTTATCTGTCACATCTTTAAAACCTCGAAACCTCAGACGGATTTCGATCCTTACATGCGTGGAAAAGCCTTGATAAACTATTGGGAAACAAATTTTATTTTGAAATGGGTACGGTGTTTGAGTAGACAGATTAACAGGATGGGCGTTAAATGACGTTTGTCTTGTTACCGTCAGGGGCGTAGGTGGGGGGGGGGGAGGTGGTGAAGTGTTGCGGCCGCCCTGGGCAGCAGAGTTCATGGGGCGGAAAATTGGGCGACAAAATGAGTATTTTAAAAGAAAAAAATTTATATTCTGCAATCAGCAAATTTCAAATTGCTGAACCGAATATAACTAAATTCAATAAATATTTGTAATTTTTTAAGTTAATTCCTGTTAGTGGCGGTCATTGTGATTACTCGTCCCGGACGCCAAAAAACCTAGCTACGACAGTAGTTACCGTCTTCGATATATTGTGCATTTTTTAAATACGAAGGGAGGATAAATGCATTTCAGCCAGAACAGTAGAGCATTTTTTTCCTGGCGCAACAGCCTTTAGTGGGCCAGGGCCTCCTCATTATCGAGGCTTCATGATCATACTCAGACACACCACACTCGGTAGGACTCCTCTGGACGAGTGATCAGTCCGACGCAGAGACATCTACCTATCAACACACAACACTCACAAGAGACAGACATCCATGCCATCTGCGGGATTCGAACCCACAATCCCAGCAGGAGAACGGCCGCAGACCCACACCTTAGACCGCGCGGCCACAAAACATTAGAGAATACTATTTGTAATTCGAAGCGTGCCGGTAGGTGGCAGCACAGAACTGTTGAGTTGTTTTAATGGGGAAAGGTGAGTTACAGTCATACGATGAGGTGACTGCAGTATTGATGCTCTGTTAGACCACCCGACGAGCAATAAAATTCTGTTGCCAGGTAAATCGCGACTACCAACGCAAAATAAGAGAACTGCAGCCGTTTGCAGTCGTCGCCTTATTTTCATTAACCTGTAAGTATACAGTTATATATAATGTAATTACGTGAAAATTTAACACATACTGAATGCCTGTGGCACACTGATTACATTACCCCACACTAGCACGCGGCATTTCTCATAGTGCGAGATAATAAAATGTAAATATGCAGTACTACAGAGTTTCTAAAGTGCAGTCATGAAGTATCCACACACACACACACACGAGTGGTTTATTCACTCACAGACAAGAGTTCTTGCTTGTGTATCTTCCATATAGGGATCAAATTTTTGGAAAACAAACAGGGGTAGAAGACAAAATTTTTAACCCGTCTCGCAATAAAAAAGCAGAAAAATTTATTGATATTACTACAACGGACTAAGATAATAAACTGTCAAACTCATACAAAAAATTTAATAATAATAATAATAAGGATAAGGATAATAAGGATACTACTCAAAGTTAGACAGTTTACTCATTGTACTTTTCTCCTCATTCTTCTGTCTCTGTCTCAGTCTCAGTCCACACTCTATAATCACCAATCTACACATCTTCCTCTCTCTCTCTCTCTCTCTCTCTCTCTCCTGTTCCTTCCTGTTAGTGGTTGGTTGATGGCTGTCTAATGTTTTCTCCCACTGTGGGAAAGTCAAAATGTCCGTACGCATTGTCAGAAATGTACTTTTATTGACTTGGAAAAACCCGGGACATTAGCATCCCGAACCGCATTTTGCTGGACACCGGAACAGAGCTCTCTGAAACCCATAAAAGCGGTACTGTCTTGTGAAGACAGGGACGAATTAGATCCCTACTTACAGCATCCAAATACAGGATGATTACGAAATGGGTCGGACGTGTAAGGATGGAGACATGACTATTCCGTTATTTGCCCTGTATGAACCAGGGAAACATAGGCCAGGGTAATCGAGCTCCGGAAGGAGGTTTGAATTTGGAGCTTCCCAGTAACGCGGAAGGAGGGCGAAAAAGGTCAGAGAGTTCTGTAGATTTCGTTCGAGGTGGAATGATGACCGTTAATTTGGGCTGGGAAAAATTCGAAACATGGAGTTCGCGGCCCACGTCAAAGTGCCATGCCAGATTCACTTGAAGAGACTGCGTAAACCACGAAAATCATCTAGCAGAGTGCTTTTCAAACTTTTTTTCTCGCATACCACTATCACAATACAAAACATGTACACATACCACTATCACAATACAAAACATGTACACGTACTACTGTCACAATACAAAACATGTACACGTACCAACTATCACAATACAAAACATGTACACGTACCACTATCACAATACAAAACATTACACACGTACCACTATCATAATACAAATATGTACACGCACCACTATCATAATACTAAACATGTACACGTACCACTATCACAAACCAAACATGTACACGTACCACTGTCACAATACAAAACATGTACACGTACAACTGTCACAATACAAAACATGTACACGTACCACTGTCACAATACAAAACATGTACACGTACCACTGTCACAATACAAAACATGTACACATACCACTATCACAATACAAAACATGTACACATACACTATCACAAACCAAACATGTACACGTACCACTGTCACAATACAAAACATGTACACGTACAACTGTCACAATACAAAACTTGTACACGTAACCACTATCACAATACAAAACATCTACACATACCACTATCACAAACCAAAATGTACACGTACCACTGTCACAATACAAAACATGTACACATACCATGTCACAATAAAAACATGTACACGTACCACTATCACAAACCAAACATGTACACGTACCACTGTCACAATACAAAACATGTACACGTACAACTGTCACAATACAAAACATGTACACGTACCACTGTATCAATACAAAACATGTACACGTACAACTGTCACAATACAAAACATGTACACGTACCACTGTCACAATACAAAACATGTACACGTACCACTGTATCAGTAAAAAACATGTACACGCACCACTATCATAATACTAAACATGTACACGTACCACTATCACAATACAAAACATGTACACGTACCACTATCACAATACAAAACATGTACACGTACCACTGTCACAACACAAAACATGTACACGTACAACTGTCACAATACCAAATATATACACATACCACTGTCACAATACAAATCATGTACGCCCACCACTATCTATTTAAAATATTAATAACGATGTCTACTTTCAAGATACTGGCCTTCCGGGATATTTCGTTGGTTACGGGTCTGAGGTCTTCATATCTGATAACCAGCGAAACAACAACGCTGTGGAAACTTCAAATTTCGCAGTTGCTACTTTTCTAACTTAACGCGATTAGACGACAGAGGAGAGTATGTATCTATATTCGAACAATCAAATTGTATTTTCGTATACACTTTATGAATGATTTTCTCTACATTTCGACACATTTAAAACACTTTTAATAGTGCAATTAACGTTTTTAAAATTTAATTATTGAAAACAAATCCTAAATTCCTTCGCGTACCACCAGGTGACCGTCTGCATACCAACGGGGGTACGCGTACCACCATTTGAAAAACCTAGCCACAACGGGAGTTCCAACCCTTGCACGTTCAGCGGCTTTCACAATTACTAGGAGGATCAGAATTACAGAAGGACTAAATGTTGCCTTTAGTAATTACCGGCAGATTTGGAATTCTGGCTGCCCCTGTTCGAGCCCATGTGGGCTATCCAAGCCCTTACGTAGTTTTCCTCACAACATCTAAGCAGGCAATATTTACATTTTTCTAAAATAACAATTTGCAATCGCATTGAAATTTCGCGCCATAAGCTGTTAAAACCAACCATTTTGGCACAGCATCATTAAACTAAGAAGACAAATCTGTACCAGTTGAGTCTTAAATTTCAATGAAAATGGGGTCGAACACGCTTGTCTAGCGTGTTACGATGTGTGTGTGTGTTGGGGGGGGGGGGGGGGAGGTGAAGGGGCCTCTGGAGCTTCAATATTTTACCATCAGAATTGGCTGCTTGCTCCCTGGAGTAAAAACAGCTTCCATTCATAGGTTAGTGAATGTGATGCCGACATCGGCTTAAAATAACATATCAATCATGAACGTGTATAATAAGACCCGAAAGGGATGTTAAACAAAAACCACCGAAGCCCTCTACAATTCGTTTTCACATTGGCCTCTGGGGGAGCGAGGCTAGCTTAAAAACGATGACCACACTCGTATTGGTGACTCCGTAATATATGTCTTTTGTAGACATACATCTATATTTACAGATAGCAAGTGGGTCACGAGCTGTCAGTCGCCAATCTAGACCCTTTACAGTTTCAGATCTTCAAAAAATGGTAATGATAGTGCCCTTAATGTAATAAAACAGAAGATACACAAAGTGAAAGCATTTAAATTCCAAGATGAAGTAATCATTCTCTTTACCGAATATCCTACTGCATTACTTGCAGTTTGTATTGTTATTTTATGTAATTTACATTAATTATTTTAATTGTTGTACTTCATGTTTAAGTTGCTTTATTTTACGCTTTCTTTAAATTCTTGTATCTTTATCGATGCCAGTTAAACGTAACATGTGCAGGCAGGGTTTTTTTTCTTTTGCTGGGGAAACCTGAGGGAAAAAGACGACTTGGAATACCTAGGCGTAGATGGGAGGATAATATTAAAATTCATCTTTAAGAAGTGAGATGGGGGGGGGGGGGGGGGCGTGGAATGGATTGATGTGGCTCGGGATAAGGACAGGTGGCGGATTTTAGTAGATGCGGTAATGAACTTTCGGTTTCCATAAAATGTGGGTAATTTCTTGACTAGCTGAGGACCTATTAGCTTGTCAAGAAGAACTGCAGTTAAACATAGCAAGAATATGGAAGATGAGAGTTGCAAAGTAACTCGTATGTATAAAGTAGAATAATGCGATATTCCTGTGTCAGTACCAGGCAAACAACAGGTAGTTTTATCAGTAGTGGTTATTAGTTTATCTACTACAAACAAAATAACAATATTGTCGTTAGACTCTATTGTGTAAGACTATCTGTGAAGGCAAAGTTTTGTGCTTGGTTTGGTGTAGGCCATAAACACTGAAACCTTAATGACATGATAGGAGACCAAACGCACTTTCTAAAATAATTCAGAAATTCATACTTTTGGCTAATAGGCTAATCCAACTACAGGAAATATCGAAGAATATTCAGTGTAACAATTCTTCAGGCGAAATTCGATCTGATTGCCTACAAGTATGGGCGTCCAAACTTGTTATGGCAAAGGGCCACACCCGTCATTGTGGGCTGGTCCGCGGGCTAAATGTGGAAAAAAATAATTAGTGGTAAACCTAAACGCCTCGATTACTGTGTAACTTTTATAGTATATACATAATTTACAAACGTGACCGAGGGTCGGACACCCATAGCCTACGGTGTATGGAAAACTATCACAGCGTAAAGTTGGTAGAGAGATGGTCCTCTGTCACGTCCAGTTTTGGCTCCTCAGTTTACCTGCTCTATGTACATTTGTGGTCGCGGTGGGAGTCATTAATTAACGGTAAAGCTGTTGTCACAATGACACTCTAAGTGTGCTCTGTTTCTTTCACTACAGGATTAAAATAAAACATTCAGCGAATACAACTTTGCTGAGATTGGCCCTCTGTCCTGCTCACTTGGACACATAAAAACAAGCAAAGTTGTCCGTGTCCACGCCATGAAGGCATATAGAGCAGAGGTATAGCTCCACCCGTTCTTAACCTCGGCACTCGATGGAGGTTAAGTGGTCAACTTCACACACCAACCTCTTTATCCCCAGGAAAAAACCCCGGTACCCATTGAATAGGAGGGTAGGTGGGCCCCACAGCCGGTCTGGACGTTTCCGAGATGAGAAAAATATATTTCCCCTGCCGGGATTCGAATTACAGATCGTCGAGCCCGTACCCTGGTCATTATCCCGCCCCGCCCCCCTAAGTTAGGTAAACGGTAATGTAAAATATGTGGAAGAAGAACTTATTTAGTAAAAATAATCTATACCTCTGTGTCACAATGCCCACGCTATGTAAAGTTACTCTATCATAGGATATCATTACTACATAGAATTTCCGTCTATGGACCAGACTGTGGTCCAGTTTCACGTCAAAATTTCCCTACACCATGAAGATAAAACGTCCGTACAGGCTGACATGTACACTCGGACGTCCCAGGTTGTATTTTGTCCAACCTTCATGCTGGGGTTTGTGTTTCGCTGCGGGTCCCTTCAACAGTGGGAACTTTTAACGGAAGACGAGGGCCCTCTGGTAATTGCAAACATTACTCACAGACTCACTTTCCGTGGACGGTAGGATGGACTGTGGCTTGAAATATCACACCGACTGCAATGAATTTAAGGCAGACAAATTGGAGGTCGTACAGTCTGGTCGTGTGAAATTTCGTGCACATAACTCCTGGCCTCCAGTATAGTAGGGGGTTTCACACAATTCATAGTCAGGAATCCGTGTTAATGCGGCAGCGTGTATTTAGCGGTGAAAAATAACACTGCTAGCCACCCAGAGGGAAGGCAGAATGTATCATGACACGAACAAACATTTTGTAACTTCACACTGTTTCGTTATTCCTCGGATTTTCTATGCACATCTTCGCATTAAGAAGTATATTGTTCGTATAAGTAGAGGGGTGCACAAAATATATAATTTACGTTTGCCTTTTCGCCTTCAAGTTGGATGCACAAGGTACATCTACAAAACCCACGGCCATTTTTCCCCACAAATGAATGCACGGTTCTGTTATTACCTGGTATAATCTAATGCAGCGATGTGCAAAATGCGGCCTTTCTACCTTTGCAATGCCGACCGTCATCTAATTTCAGAAACACGACACAAAAGGATAAGAAATTCGACGAGTAAGTATTTTACCCGCAGTCACACAAGAGTATTGTTCAGTCACACGTTGTACTATTGACAATACAGCGCACTGTTCATATCTCAATACAAACAGCAGTTGAACCTCACATAAAGCAACTACCGCGCTACTTGGCTTCCTTGCTTACAGGTACAAGCAACGTAAAGTGCTGGCTGAATGTGAGTGCCTGACAACACAGCACGTGTCTCGAAGTGCTTCCTTGCTTACAGGTACAGGAACAGCAACGTAAAGTGCTGGCTGAATGTGAGTGCCTGACAACACAGCACGTGTCTCGAAGTGCTTCCTTGCTTACAGGTACAGGAACAGCAACGTAAAGTGCTGGCTGAATGTGAGTGCCTGACAACACAGCACGTGTCTCGAAGTGCTTCCTTGCTTACAGGTACAGGAACAGCAACGTAAAGTGCTGGCTGAATGTGAGTGCCTGACAACACAGCACGTGTCTCGAAGTGCTTCCTTGCTACAGGTACAGGAACAGCAACGTAAAGTGCTGGCTGAATGTGAGTGCCTGACAACACAGCACGTGTCTCGAAGTGCTTCCTTGCTCACAGGTACAGGAACAGCAACGTAAAGTGCTGGCTGAATGTGAGTGCCTGACAACACAGCACGTGTCTCGAAGTGCTTCCTTGCTTACAGGTACAGGAACAGCAACGTAAAGTGCTGGCCGAATGTGAGTGCCTGACAACACAGCACGTGTCTCGAAGTGCTTCCTTGCTTACAGGTACAGGAACAGCAACGTAAAGTGCTGGCTGAATGTGAGTGCCTGACAACACAGCACGTGTCTCGAAGTGCTTCCTTGCTACAGGTACAGGAACAGCAACGTAAAGTGCTGGCCGAATGTGAGTGCCTGACAACACAGCACGTGTCTCGAAGTGCTTCCTTGTTTACAGGTACAGGAACAGCAACGTAAAGTGCTGGCGAATGTGAGTGCCTGACAACACAGCACGTGTCTCGAAGTGCTTCCTTGCTTACAGGTACAGGAACAGCAACGTAAAGTGCTGGCTGAATGTGAGTGCCTGACAACACAGCACGTGTCTCGAAGTGCTTCCTTGCTTACAGGTACAGGAACAGCAACGTAAAGTGCTGGCCGAATGTGAGTGCCTGACAACACAGCACGTGTCTCGAAGTGCTTCTATCACAGACGTCGCTAAGTCTTTCTTTCCTACCGTTTTCCCAAAGACAGTCTACGATGTGATTTTTTTTAGATAATTTAAAGTTTTTAACATTATCTTCAGATATGTGACGTCCCCAAAATCGGCACTGTTGACGAAAGGGCATTTTTATTAATGACACCTAAGTAAAGAGTATAGACATTGTTTATGTGGTCCGCAAACATTTTGTTTCTCTTAATTCGGCCCTCGTGTCCAAATAATGCTCAACACTGATTTAACGCTTCTAAAAGCCCATTTATATAGCCTATGTTTACACGACAATCT
This sequence comes from Reticulitermes speratus, assembly GCA_021186555.1. Lineage (NCBI taxonomy): Eukaryota > Metazoa > Arthropoda > Insecta > Blattodea > Rhinotermitidae > Reticulitermes > Reticulitermes speratus. Next base: position 15,052,956 of record JAJKFL010000003.1, on the reverse strand, counting down.
CAGTTGCGTTGAGTGCTAAAAATACTGATGAGCTATGTTTGCCAGTAAGATAACACCTGCGCATGCGCTAAACATATCTCGACCACCCCATGTATGCAGTATTATTGTGGTCTCCTATTTACGCTGATATTAAAGCCTAATATCTTAAACTGTATTTGGCACAACTCCGTTAAACTTCGCGCTTCTTTTTTGGTACAGTTCATAAATTATTGTGATTTTTGTTGGCAAACGTCTACCCTCAAGACAATAGCAGTACATTCCTCCAAAACGCCAGTTACCATTTACCAGAACGCACGGCGTCATAAACCAGAAGACCACAATATGAATTTTCAATGCCGTGAAGTCCCAAATATCGTTTCGCATGTTTTATGCTCTGCTTTGTAAAATGGAAATATTATCAATGGAAAAGTTTGAGGGTGAGTTTAACTACTGTCCCTTACTCAAGAGAATGACCTGCACAGCGTGGGTACAGTCCATTAACACTCGCGACGACGGTCGGGGGGAAAACATACAGACCCTGTCCAAAACATGTCTCTATCACTGCATGACGTAGTTTTTTTTAACAAATAATGTTCGCTATTTGTTAGGTTTTCGTTTACAACAAGCCTAAAATCAAATTTACGCACGGCGCTAACCAAACGGAACACTTCAGAACATAACTGTATTATGTGACACGCACAAATCACGGTTGCACTTCAGGCTAATGTATTTTTAACTGGACTGCATCGGTTGCTGGTCACAAACACGGGACGGTCGGCCTTCCCCAGCGCAAACCACTGCCAAGGTCAACTGCAAACTCCACAGTCAGTAACAGTATTTATTGATACAGCCTCGTTACAGTGCAGATAAATACAGTGAGCTTACTGCACTGCAGCAAATAACTGCTTATAAAATCACTGGGATATTTTCCGTATATATTTTGGTAAGCCATACTGCACAAGGCTTAGATATAAGACAGTCATGAGCCAAGATACAGGGTATGGAGGCCATGTAGGAGAATAAATTATTTCAGTTTAGTTTTCAGCGGAAGTTACACTGGTTTTGTTAGCAGAACTCTGCACGACCGCGCAACTCACAATGTACCGTGTTTAGAATAAAACTTCGTGTACCATGATTAACAACAGTCACCTGTGACTGTCACAGTGTCCACTTGTGCTAATGAAAGTGGTACAGTCTGTAATTGTAAACACTCTCCACTAAATGAAATCTTCGTTGTTTTGTCTAAACAGCCCCTACTTCTTCAGCGTGCTTACAAGCCAAAAAACCTGATAGAATATATAATTCGTAAACGCTAGAAAAGAACGGAATGGGGCCAAAACCCGTACTTTACAGAATACTGCGACAAACAGGTTAAGGGAGGGGGGGGGGTGGAAATACCCCACAAGCCATAACCAATTCCATGGGTCAGAGTCCTTCTTGAAAAGCTAATACTTCCGCAACTTGTCAACAAGTTACGCGCATTTTACAGAATACTGGTTTTACAAAAGCCCGTCACTTGTCATCCTGAGCCAGCTCAATCCATTCCACGCCCTTCCAACAGATGTATTAAAAACCCTCTTTAATATTATCCTCCCATCTACGCCTAGTCCTTCGAAGTGGTGTCTTTCCCTCGGTTATCCCCAGAAAAATCCTGAATGCACCTCTCCTCTCTCCATACGTGCCACATGCCCTCCCATCTCATTCTTCTTGATTTGATCATTCGAATAATATTTGGTTAGGAGCAGAAATAATGAAGCTCCTCACTGTGCATTTCCTCCAGTCCCCTCTCAGGCCCACATATATTCCTCAGCACCCTATTCTCGATCACTCAGTCTACGTTCGTCCTGCGACGTGATATCACGCCCATATAAAACAACATGCCTCAGTGCTGTGTCATACCGCACAAGTAAGGCAGCAGCATCATCAATATGGGTCATATGGACTGCAAGATATAAAATTCGCAGACCTCGCAAGATATCGTCATGCAAAGTCACCTGACAATATTAATATATACAGAGTCCTAATTTATGAAACCTGGAAACTTTGGCATTAATATCATTTATGGATACAACTGGGTTGTAACACAGAAAACACTTACACGTAAAAACAAACACTAGAATTACAGAGCCTATAAGGGACTGTAGCCGATCCCAGTGGCCGCGCGGTCTAAGGCGTGGATCTGCAGCCGCTCGCTTGCTGGGATTGCGGGTTCGAATCCCACCGGGGGCATGGAAGCCTGTCTCTTGTGAGTATCGTGTGTTGTCCGGTAGAGGTCTCTGCGTCGGGCTGTTCACTAGTCCAGAGTAGTCCTACGGAGTGTGGCGTGTCTGAGTGTGATCGTGAAGCCTCGATATTGAGGAGGCCTAGGCCAACTAGGGGCTGATGGAATTGAAAATAATAATGTACTCTATAAGCCCAAACGTAAGGCGAGGGTTTTTTTTTCGAAAACAGCCGCACAGAACGGTAGGGGTCGCCTTATAACCATGCCTTACTTCATTTTCTACTAATATTGACCAATAAGACACGCTAACGGTACCTAAGGTCTGTTACATGTATTATTTTCAGCTTCATATCTGTCTCTCTGAAAATTTATTAATGTTTTATCACGTTTTCAAATTTTCTGAACACCCCAATGGAAAAGAGTCACCTTATATCTGGGCTTGTACGGTGTATCATAACCACCCTCATCAGCTTCAGTAGCTACGGTAGTTCAGTCCGTCCAGTGACAAGGCTACAGGCTGAAAAACTTAAGAATGGTGGTTTTATTCCCAGCAAGGGTAACAGATTTTTCTCTACTTTCAAAGCGTCTACGGGCTCTGGGGGCCCACCCAGTCTCCTCTTCAATGTGTACCGTTAGGGGTAAAGCGGCCGTGGAATAAACATCCACCTAGTGCAGAGATTAAAAACTTGTGGAGCTATAGCTCCGTTGTTGCATGTGCCTTCATAGCGTGGTGCTCAAGCAAGCATAGGGGTAAATTTACCTCTTCCATTACGAGACTAGTTTCTTTACTGCCATGTCTTTTTACGCGTTCGTAAATTCGCGAAGAAAAAAGACTATTGTCTTCGTCATTTCTGTCCTCCGTTTGTCTACATGTCTATCATATATGCACATCTGTGAACAATAACAAAAATTACGACCACAGTTTGATTCAATGGTTATGACCATTTGAGAAGGGCCCAGGTTATAAAGATCCGAACGCCCCTCAATGTTAGGTTATACTGTAGAACCTTGAATTAACGGAGCTCTTATGTACGGATTTCGGAAATAACGGACGAAATCTATTGGTTCCGAAATTTTGGTCCGCAATAGGAATATGTGGCCGATCCCAGTGGCCGTGCGGTCTAAGACGTGGGTCTTCGGCCGCTCGCTTACTAGGATCGTGGGTTCGAATCCCACCGGGGGCATGGATGTCTGTCTCTTGTGAGTGTTGTGTGTTGTCAGGTAGAGGTCTCTGCGACGAGCTGGTTTCTCGTCCAGAGGAGTCCTATCGACTGTGGTGTGTCTATCAGTGTGTGTGACCATGAAACCTCGACGAAACGAGGAGGCCCAGGCCCATATAAGGCTGTCGAGGAATATGTGAAATTAGTGGTCTTGACTGTTAATTAGCGAAGCGGTCGCTATGTGGCGGACATGGACGAGTTCAGTCTTTGCTGACACTAGCGTGGAGGTTGTAGGGTATTGCTTTTTTGATAACGTGGATCGTGGATTTGTTATATTTATCTGAAATGTATTAAATTCCAATTAAAATTCACTACAACATTATTATGTGTATACATTAGTGTCACATATACAGCACTGTATTTACGTTTTAGCGACATTTGTATTATATTATATTATATATATATATATACACACACACACAATTCGGAAGTACCGGACAATCGGCATTATCGGACCACCCACTCCCCCTGTTAGTCCGTTCATTGTGTTGTCTACAGTACGTACATTTCCTATCTTGTTTTCTTTGATATTAGTAGAATTCTTTGCAGAAGTTTTCCCTTATGAAGCCTCTCAAATTTTAGCCTGCATTATAGAATATATAAAAAATGGTTTAGAATAAGGTTGTAAAAGAACCGAATACTCAGAGTTGAACATTAAGCCTTTCAATATTCGTGATAAAACTTTTCCAGCTACGTTCTGCCACTGTGACGTAATACAGTAGCCCTCTCTCCATTCTCTTCCTTAGGCATTCAAGTAATAAGCCATTATATTCATGACGAACTTTGTTCATCATTGTTACGAGCTTTGTGACGAGACTTTAAATTGGCTGTAATTTTCGAGACACCAAAAATTTTAGAGAATAAGGTCGTGACCAGATTTAATGTAGCCCTAACCGAATTATTTAGGAATGTCGACATTGGAATTCCATACGGAAATTTTTGTAAATTCAGTGGTTCACCGACAGATTTATTCGGTGAACAAACACAAAATAGAAGCTGCATGTGTTTATATAGGCTTCATGAGTGGCTGAGGGTTTACATGGGATTGAACTGATCCTGTAACACGCTCTTATGTGTAAGGTAATGAACGTGGCCGTGCCATGGCTCAGGCGGTTAGTCGCCGGCCTCTCACCGCGGGGGCCCGGGTTCGATCCCGGGTCTCCATGTGGGATTTGTTGTGCACAAAGTGGCACTGGGACAGGTTTCCCCTGTTAATTTCATTCCACCGGTGCTCCATTACACAGAAAAACTAAAAAACTAATCATCTTCATCACAGGGTTGCACAATAAGCCTCAAGGCTGCGGTGCGTCCGTAGCTTCTGCTGCGGGGCCCTTCACCACAACAGAAACAAAACGGCAATGAACGTCCTGTCACTGTTACGTTTACTGACCAGCTATCAGATTATGAACGGATAGTTTTAAAAGGTTTTGAAATCATTAAATATATTGGTGCATATTTTTGGAAACTTCTACACAATAACTTACCTTCACATCCTATTTGACGTTGTATATAAAACCTACGATGTCCTAGCGTCGTTAAATAACATAAGAAACTACCTTTATCAATAAAACAGACTAAACCTTGTAACACAGAAAATTCCGGGCAGACAATTTCTGAAATTAAATTCACATTTGTGAGTTCAATATGCTTGATCACCTATGAAGTAGCTCACCGTAATCTGACGTCATTTATTCTCATGTCTTGTCCATCTGAACGATATAATGCTTTATGTTAAAAGAAGTAACCATCAATATAGACCCTCATGTACAGCAACATGATTTTATTCAACTGGACGTGTTTCGATCCTACAATCATTTTTTTTTTTCCTATGGCTCGACAGCCCTATATGGGCCTGGGCCTCCTCGTTTCGTGGAGGTTTCACGATCACACACAGTTGAGACACACCACACTCGGTAGGACTCCTCTCGACGAGTGATCAGCCCGTCGCAGAGACCTCTACCTGACAACATACAACACTCACAAGAGACAGACATCCATGCCCCCGGTGGGATTCGAACCCACGATCCTAGGAAGCGAGCGGCCGTAGACCCACGCCTTAGACCGCACGGCCACTGGGATCGGCTCTTACGATCATTAGCAAGGACATAACCTTAGACATTTGTGTAATGTAAGCCCTTGATAACAGTCTTGGATCGAAACATATCGAATTCAATAAAATTATAAATTCGTGGGTGTTGTATTTTGATGGTTATTGTACGTAATAAATAAAGTACAGATGTCCCATAAGTCTGGAACCATAGACAAAATAAGTTATTCATTATCGTAGTTTAGGGCAAATTCAATGAATACCAGCCATTTTCATTTTTCCCAACAGTTTCAAACGCATGGGCGATCTCTATAATAAAAACAGAAACACGGTGCATATTGCGGCGTCTTTTTTCAGCCCAAGACTTCAAAACCAATAGCCTTCAAAGAATCGTCATAACATATCAATTTGCAATACGACACACACTTTCATATCTATGTCTGACCGGACAGCTGTGACATCATACAGGCCAAGCCTGTCACATGATCGGTGGTGGGTACAGATGTACCGAATTTCAGTGCCACAGAACAACCACTTCGCACTCCCCAGGAAATAACTCGACACATTACCAGAACTGAGCAAGAAGCGCAAATCTGTACAAGTGAACGCTGAAAACGAAACGACTTTGTTCATCAAGACAGTCGCAGCGTAGAGGATAAAGGGTTGACTGGACGACTAAATGCGTGCAAAACACGTACATTCACCGCGGTTCATAGATCTGTATGTTAACTTCGAAGTTAATACGATCAAATAAGTTCTATATAACACAATTTTCACTGTATTCTAAAGTTTGTCGATGCAAAACAAGCAAAGTGTATACACAACTACGGGGTTTTAGATATTTTATAGAATATTTTATTATTCTTACATAAATAGTGCATTTGGTTGGTGTAAAACAGTATTTACAATTTTCACTGTTTTGTAAATCCCCAAAGTTCCCTATAAATGTTTCCATTATAGCATTTTACGTATTAAGGCTATCCATTTTTATGGTTTATTTTCTTACCACATATCTAGACCAGGCCCGTCGAACTCAAAACAGATTGCAGGCCAAAAGCAAAACCCAAGTTGACACCTTCGGCCGCCACATGCACTGTCACATTACCTCGTCTTTCTTCGTTTGTAAATTTTTTAATGTAGAAAAACGCAATGACATAAAATACTCCTTGTAATTAATTTTTTTGGGGGTTTCCTGGATGTATTATTAAATGAAAATAATGACAGTAAAACTTCACAAATATCAAAATGTGAGCGGGCAGTGTGTCTGACAGGACTGATCTAGATTACTTAGCTGCCAATGACTGCATGATAGTGAATGTTGACTTGGAAATGGATTTGGAAGGAAGAAGTTATAGCCTGACGGAAATATCCCCACAGTTGTCCATAGGATCTCTGAAAAGCCAGAAGAATCCTCTTGACAGCCAGTGATTTCCTTTATTTTAAAAATGTTAAGATGTTACTGCTGCATCTACCTGCTCGGTTTCATAATGCTACCATGCAGTACACAGACCTATACGTGTCAAAAAAAGAGTTATCTGTCTCTCCGAAGTTTAGGGGTATTATTGATTTATGCTTGTATTCCAAATGCGAATCCTATACTTTTCTAGTGGTACTGGAAATATTTACTTTACCTCGAAGAACGGTGTTCTTGGTCAGGTAAGCAGCAGTAGATAGATAAGCACAGGACCATCACAGACAATGCAGCAAATATTACCAACAGTAAGTCACACACATTTCGAAACTGAATGCACTTGTTACTTGGTCACGTCAGTAAGACACATTTTCTCCCTACATATTAACTCGCACCAGACACAATAAGCAAGCACGTCACTTAAAAAAAAATAAGTTGTCACTCGTGTACTTCCTACTACGAACACAAGTTGCGGTTCTTAGACGCACATAATAAAACTATAGAAAGTCGTATTATCGATTATCATCATCCACGAAAAGAAATATCAGTTGTAGAATTCTTATAAGCAACTACGCCTTACAGCATGTTTATAGTATGATACTGATGAAGTGAAACCTGATATATTCGTATCTCTCACCCAGTTACTAGCAGCCATGATTATTAACTTTGTGACGTAACGATTTTCCTTTCTGAAGACTCTTAATGCCATGGGAAATATCCAATTAGGCACTTAATATAAAACATCACTAGAACTTGATTTCATTTCACATTAGATTAAATTGTCACTTAAAATATATAATAACACATTTAAATAAAACGTTCAGAAACTCGCAACAATTGTAGAACGCGTCTGACCGTGGCAGCTGAAACACGACAGGACGACACGAGTCGCAATAACTAACGACATCTTGTTATCTGATTCATGGACACTTAACGCAACAGCTAAAACACTTGAATTTACCTACGCCATATAAAACGTATGCTTTTAATTTGATATATTCTGAACGACAGAGAATATGTAAGTACAAATGTGTGCTATGAAACACAATCACTCACTTGGAACACATCCTAACATCCACAAGCACCGACAAACAACTGAATGAGCAAATATGGACGTAACCGTTGAGGAGTTTAGTAAGGGAAGTTTAAAGATACTCCACTCAGCACATATAAACAGTAAAACAAATTGTCTGTGTAGTTTAGTTTATGGCCGATCCCAGTGGCCGTGCGGTCTAAGACGTGGGTCTGCGGCCGCTCGCTTACTAGGATCGTGGGTTCGAATCCCACCGGTGGCATGGATGTCTGTCTGTTGTGAGTGTTGTGTGTTGTCAGGTAGAGGTCTCTGCGACGGGCTGATCACTCGTCCAGAGGAGTCCTACCGAGTGTGGTGTGTCTAATGTGTGATCGTGAAGCCTCGAAATGAGGAGGCCTAGGCACCCGAAAAGGGGCTGTTGAGCCATAGGAAAAAAAAGTTTAGTTTATGGTTTATGATCCTTATTAGCAGTCGGAGATTACTAAGGAAAGTGTAAAGATACTCCACCTAGCAAATTTAAACGGGGCAACAAATTACCTAGGTAATTAATACTTCACTGTTCGTTTCAGGTGGTTATATTGAAGTTATATTGCGAGTGTCGATGACAGACCGTAGCACAGCATTTGATAAGTACTATTGTAAACCCCTGATGATGGCTTCTCGCAAGCCGAAACGTATGCAGGGTATTTTAATATTGATAAAAGGTTAATTTATACCTTTAATGACAGTTTTGTGCATTTGTTGGTGACTTATTGCTGATTATAGAAATGCACGGTGATTTAAGATTAAAACTTGCAATTACGTTTTGAAATTAAATTCACAAACGAAAGGCAGTGATAGCTTTTATTTAAACCAACATATGCACTACACCTTGTCGTCATATACACCCCTACATGTGTTTCGACTACTTATTAGTCATCATCAGGGGGATCAAAGTATATAAACACAGACTACACATCCACTATAATAGTTGGTTCACATTCAATGTTAAAACGAGATGAACTATGTTCACTATAAAAACATGTAGCATTCTTGTTTCAGTGGTTAAAATATATAAGAGCATTTGTTTTCCTTTTTGGTTAAAACGTTTAAAATTATTTAAAATTATTGGCAGTTGGTCTTGTTTCCTTCTCAAATGGCTGGTGAATTTATCTGTGGCGGGATGTTGTGCCGTGTTGTGTAAGCTTCGCCTGACGGCTGCGTTGGTTTAAATAAAAGCTATTATATAAGACAGAATGCACGGTGAATATAATGTGAAAAATGAAGAAAGGCAGTGAATTAATGAACACAAAAGTCAAACAGAAGCTTACCTATGGTTTAGAAATTACTATAATTATTTGGATGTGCCCTGTCCTCAGTTTCGTATCTGCAAATGACAATTACGAAGTAAAATATAAATGATAAAAATGTCTGAAATTAAAACGCAATCTGCAGCCTCAGAATAAAATTACAAACTTTGCTCAATTATGAATAGAATGCTAAATTTATGATATAATCAGCAAATTTGCGATATTATTACTTTGTTCTAAAATTTGCAATATTATTAATAGAGTACTAAATTTCCAGCTTGTTGTTTAACGGTGCTATGGACTGACTTTCATATTCATTGAAGCAAGGTAAGGCGATCAATAATGCTATAAATTCAAGTAATCAAATAGATTAATCCCAGGTAGAACTACCCGAATGTCCACCATCACATGTGGCAATGCTACAATGAATTACAGTCAACAAAAAGCTTGGTGAGCAACAAACGGCGCTTCATGAAGCAACAAAATAATTCAGTTGTTTAGCTATCCAAGCTAATGATTAATTTGTTACGCGAGACACGCATTTATTGCGCTGTGAGGGTTGCTTATCCAGAGGGTCATTTTGGAATTAAACGTTTGCCTACTTACTTTTGTCTATTTGCTCTGCACCTCCCCCACAATCAGTTTCAAACGCAGTTTATGTAAGACAGGCTCAAAGGTCATGAGAGCACGATCTAAAAATACCTAGCTTGAGTGATTTCAGGCTTCCGCCGCGGTGTAAATGAGATCTTCTCTCTTCTGGGATGTTACGCAACTTCATCCTTGAAGATGGGACAGATAGATTGTCCCGAAACGTCGGTAACCTACTACCAACCTACGCTGCGTAACGTCCCAGAAGAGCGAAGATCTCAATACTTTGCTTCTTCGTTTTCCACTTTACACTTTCTCGAAGGAACAGGCTACCTATCGCTGCATGCGATGATGACTTCAATTATTAATTATGGCAAATGTGGAAATAGCAGGGTCGAGATCTAGTTCAAGGCCAGAATATGAAATTTCATTTAACCTTTTAAATCCACCTGGTTACTTATGCACCAACAAGTTTAACATTCAAAAATTGTACATTCTGCCCACACTGTATTTATGTGTTTTGTATTTATCTCAGAAAAAAAGTGACTTTTGCCCTGTATAACTTAAACTGACTGGTTTTTATAACCGAGATAAAACGTGTTTACTGCGCGGTACGAACTGGGTGTTTAAATAAAACGGTTTACGTTCCGTCTTTAAAGGGTTAGGGATTGTAGAACATGTCGCAATAGGCTGTGTCCGGGCCAAGAATCAAACCCGAGGCCTGAATATTACTTTTTTAAAACTGTTTACAATACAGTATTCTAAAAGTAGCTCATGTTCAACTTCATTTCACGACACATAAAAATAATAAGACACAACTGGAAGCTGTTCTGTGATACGAATATTGAATATTAAAGTTGAAGAGGATTTCCAGGGCCACCGAGAGCGGGCCCCGGTGAAAAAATGTTTTCGGGCCCCCAGCAAGGGCGGACGGGCAAGGCGAAAAGTAAGGAAACAAAGCAGAGAGCACCGTAGGCAAAATGGCCGCTGGCCGCAAGTGACGTCAATACGAGAAATCTGTACCTAATTACATCTGATACTACGGCAAAAGACAAAACAATATGCAACATAGTCGGGCCCCGGGCCCCCTTATGGACCGCCGGGCCCCGGTAATTTTTACCGGCTTTCCTCCACCCTTCGGCACTAAGAATTTCTTGGACACCTAGGATGCAGGCAGGAAGCTCCTCCAAGCGTCGACAACTACTCGTATTTACCAACCTACATGGCGTCGTATTCAAGAAGAGCTTAATTTTTATCAACACCGCCGTGAGAATCTCGCTGCTCTTGTATTTTTAACGAGGTTAAATAATCTTTATGTAAATGTGTGCGGATCATGCGTGTCCCGCTTTATTGCTACAACAGGACACGGCGGATGTGTTTTTAATGAGGTCGATTAATACTGGATGTGGCGATATAATCAAGCTTCTCGTTTATACTCGATTATGAAAGGTTCTTTAGGATGTGCACCGCGTTGTTTGGTACAGCTGTATCTGTGAGTGCTAACCAGAAAACAGGGAGTGTCAACCACGTAACAGAGAAGACTGTAATTGTGATACTCACCGTGGTGATAACCTCAGATCTCGCAGAACTGAATACATGTATTATTATTTTTTTTCCAATGGCTCGACAGCCCCTTGGGGGCCTAGGCCGCCTCATTTTTTGAGGCTTCATGATCACACACTTTAGACACACCACACTCGGTAGAACTCCTCTGGACGAGTGATCAGCCCGTCGCAGAGACCTCTACCTGATAACACATAACACTCACAAGAGACAGACATCCATGCCCTTGGCGGGATTCGAACCCACAATCCTAGTAAGCGAGCGGCCGCAGACCCACGCCTTAGACCGCGCGGCCACTGGGATCGACATTATTATTGTTATTATTATTATTATTATTATTATTCCCTGAATTCACAGCGGTTTAGCTGATTTTCAAAGAAGGGTGACTGACCAAGCATTTCTTATGGGCTGGACGGTCTGGTGAACGAATCCCGATGGGGGCGAGATTTTCCGCACCCGCGCAGACCGGCTCTGAGGCCCAACCAGCCTCCTGTACAATGGGTACCGGGTCTTTTTCCCGAGGGTAAAGCAGCCGGGGCGTGGCTTTGACCACTCACCCCAATCCAGCGCCGAGGTTAAAGAAAGAGTAGAGCTATACCTCTACTTCCCCCTCTGGGCCTTCATGGCCTGTTCTGCGGTGAAATTTACCTTAACCTTGTGGTAATTTTACTGCCCTGACGTCATTTGTCTAACAGAGATCTAAGCTGATCTTCCTGCTCATTGCTACTGACAGGAAATTCATTCAACTTTAGCACAAATATCGCCGAGGAAGGTGCTAAATTAAGAAGAAAATTCAAACCGTCGGTGCATGAAGCTCGTTATACAAAAGCTATCCCTTATAGTCATTCCATAATACATTTTTACGTTTTTCAAAAGACAGAGAGGAATTTTTATCTGATCTTTTACCCCGTGACAAATAGTAGAGCCTGGAGACAGCGATCATATCGCGCAACAGGCAGTAACTAGAAGTGGAGATACCTTGCGTCACATAGAAGCAGGTTAGTCTTTTGATAACACGAGGCCATATAATCATCTACTGTTTTGGAAATTTCGAATAAACATAGAATTACTTAGTCCAGGGGTACACAAATTTTCAACAAATCTAGGATTTGCCTCAAAATTCTGCCTGCCAGAAATTTGGCATGAAACAAGTTCCATACGGAGAACCCACAAATATTAGGCGCAACCGTACAAAATTTAATTTCCAGAGCGACCTGACGCCCAGGATTTGTGCACCCCTGGCTCAGTCAGCATAAGGAATTAATAGTATAATGAAATGCAAAGCAAGAGAAACAGTAGTCAGTAGTAAGAAAGAGTCCCCTTACAATTTCCATGCTGCTTCTTCTTTTCATGGCGCAACAGCCCCTAGTGGGCCAGTGCCTCCTCATTGTCGAGGCTTCACGATCATACTCAGACACACCACACTCGGTAGGGCTCCTCTGGACGAGTGATCAGCCCGACGCAGAGACCTCTACCTGACAACACACGATAATCACAAGAGACAGACATCCATGCCCCTCAGCTGGATTCGAACCCACAACCCCAGCAAGCGAGCGGTCGCAGACCCACGCCTTACACCGCGCGGCCACTCGGATCGGTTTTCCATGCTGTTATGTTCTTCTCTTCAAGCCTGTCTCTATGAATTCCTTACTCAATTTCTTGTTTAAAAGAAGGAAATTACAAACACGTTTTTTTATGTAGCCATGTACATATGTTATCTGGAATAAATGTATACAGTTAACACTACAACGCGAATTGCGAATGTTACCACTTTAAAGATTAGTGGCTAGTCTATGCTGCCGGGGGTGGCCGCACCAAACGCCTCACTCTGCGGACGACCCTGTTCCTATCTTACATTTCGAATAGTTTAAAATCTGACATCCTTATGGCACCAAATATATAAAAATATCTTTGACTTGTATAACCCAGCTACGCTGATTGCTTGTGCTGCATCCTTGTGTATCAGCTAACCTACTAATGACTTTCTCAAATTGCATTCTTGCCTTTCTGCACCAGTTAACCTGTTTACAGTATTTTCACGATCCTTAATATCTGTCATGGGGCACGCAGTGGGTTGAGGCATTGCGCTACAAACCGGAAGGTCGCGGGTTCAATGCCCGATGAAGTCATTGGAAGTTCTCATTGAATAAATCCTTCCGGCCGCACTATGGCGCTGGGGTCGACTCAGCCTCTAACAGAAATGAGTACCAGGAATATTTCCTGGGGGGTAGAGGCAGCCGGTACGTAGGGCTGACAACCTTACCACCTTCATGTGCCGACTGTCTTGAAATCTGGGAGCCTCAACCTCCTGGAACCTTCAGGGCCTGTCCAGGCCTGTATAGGAATTGCTTTACCTTTACCTAATATCTGTCATGATATCATCCTTTCTCTTTATGACCCTCTTACATTTCCAGATTTTTGTCGTATATGTTTCGTGTTGGTCTGGTTCTGAAAATCCTTTTCGCCATCCCTCCATGAATAAGTCTATTTTTCCATGTTTCTTCAGGCAGAACGAAACCTCGCATCCCAGGTAACCACATTATTTGTCTTTGTCTCTTCTCCACACTACTTCTGCCCTGTGTTATCGGTGTGTGCGCGATGTTCACGCTGTCAATCACTCCCCACCTTCGTTGCTCTTCAAGCTGTCCATCTCAACGGTGCTTACTCTCCTCCAGGCTTCCCATTTACCTCAACACATCGCTCGTATTAACAGCACGGTGGAACAAACAGCATTTCGTTATATTGATACATAAACGTGACACCAGAAACTCCCGGAATTACAACCACTCATACGTAATACTCCACTGTCCCTTTTTTTTTGTGAAGGGCCCCGCAGCAGATGTTAAGGACGCACCGCAGCCTTGAAGGCTTATTGTGCAACCCTGTGATGAAGATGATTAGTTTTTTCTTTTTTCCAAGTAATGGAGCACTGGTGGAATGAAATTGACAGGGGAAAACCGAAGTACTCGGGGAAAAACCTATCCCAGTGCCACTTTGTCCACCACAAATCCCACATGGACTGACCCGGGATCGAACCCGGGCCTCCGAGGTGAGAGGCCGGCGAATAGCCGCCTGAGCCATGGCACGACCTTATACCGTCCCTTACTCAGGAGAATGCAGTTGACCTGCACAGCGTGGGTAGAGTCCCTTTAACACTAGCGGCGATGGTCGAGGGAAAACATACACATCCTGTCAAAAACATGAGTCTCTATCATTGCATAACCTTCTTCCCAGTGGTCGCCATTCGTTAGGTGTTTCGTTTATAACAAGGCTAAAGTTAAATTTATGCACACATCTAACCACACAGAATACCACAGAAATAACTGTATTATCTCACACGCAAAACAAAGTGCACTTCAGCCTAATGCATCTTTAACTGGAATACATCGGTTACCTGTCACAAACACGGGACGGTCGGTCTTCCCCGGCGCAAACAACTGCCAAGGTCAACTGCAAACTCCCCAGTCAGTATCAGTAGGTAGCCTGCTATCACAAGAACAAACTGTGCTTTTAATTCAATATGCCTGCGTCTTTTATCTCCCTTTTCCTAGGTCACTTTCTTACACAAGCCTGTCATCAGTCTCATGAATACCAATTTGTTTTATCTTCCACCATAAACGTAATTTAATCTCACCATGTTGAGGCTCCTCTATCCAGCGTTCCTGTGTTATGTACCGCAATATTTATTATCAGCTTGCCCTGCTGAAACAACCCATTATTGCACATTCCAGGGCAGAGACTGCAGCAGCGTTTCTCAGCCGGTGGTCCTCGGCCGCGCTCGTGTCTCTGTCAGCACTGCACATTGTTACTGTTACGTATTACACAAGCCCGGAGCTCAGTTTATAACACATGGTAAGGTTAAGGCTGTTTTACAAATAAATGTTCACTTGGTTTGTCTTCTGTTTTCAGCTGAAGATTGCTACATTTTTCCACAGAGGTCTCGCACGTTGAATTAAGATCATTTCCTTTGCATCTGATGCCCCCCCCCCCCCCCCAACAGATTTCTGCTAGTTTACTTTCATACAGCGTGAGTAGAATTTTTAACTGAAAAATTTGTGCAAGATTATTATGTCTTGGACGTTACTAGAAAAGGCGTTAATTGTATGTCGTACATAAATAAGCATGTCTAGATGCAACAGTAGCAAGCATATTGTTACGTCATCATTTAGAGTAACTACAGTTCGTGACTCAACTCTGCGTCTCCGTAATGAATTTCAAATCACCTCTCCTCTGCTAAGCAGTATAGTTCATGCTATTCGCCATAAAAGAGACATACACTAGGGTTACCATACATCCATCACAAGAAAAGAGGATATATGAGCCAAAAATGGGGTTAAAAAAAGGAAAGGACATATATATATATATCGTCGTCACAATTTTGCTAAATAAAAGTCGCTCTCAACGTTTCTTTGCTAATAGTTCTTTGAATCTTGTGGAAATAAAATTCAGAGGGAGGCGTTTTTTAAGCATGTTGTTCAGTAAGTTCAAGTTCTCCCCCCCACCCCCTGGCCAGAATTTCCTGCTCAATTTTGCCGAGACATTACGAAGGTCAACTGCTGAACTCATATTTTGACTCGGGAAGTGATATTAATATTATTATTATTATTATCATCCTCGTCATCATCATCATTTCTGCTGCTTAAAAAGCAGCAGAAATTCGTTCTTTTGCTTATTTTAGTGGTACTAAAATAAGCAAAAGCTTTAGGAAAAAACAAATAGTCACAAACCCGGACGTTTCTACAGATTCAAAAAAACGCCCACACGGAAATGTTTTGGTCGAAAAAGAGGAAATGTCCGGGGAAAAGGGAACGTACGGTAGTCCTTCACATACGCACCAGTTAACGTACGGCAGTCCTTCACATACGCACCAGTTAACGTACGGTAGTCCTTCACATACGCACCAGTTAACGTACGGCAGTCCTTCACATACGCACCAGTTAACGTACGGTAGTCCTTCACATACGCACCAGTTAACGTACGGTAGTCCTTCACATACGCACCAGTTAACGTACGGCAGTCCTTCACATACGCACCAGTTAACGTAAGGCAGTCCACATACGCACCAGTTAACGTACGGCAGTCCTTCACATACGCACCAGTTAACGTACGGCAGTCCACATACGCACCAGTTAACGTACGGCAGTCCTTCACATACGCACCAGTTAACGTACGGCAGTCCACATACGCACCAGTTAACGTACGGCAGTCCTTCACATACGCACCAGTTAACGTACGGTAGTCCTTCACATACGCACCAGTTAACGTACGGTAGTCCTTCACATACGCACCAGTTAACGTACGGCAGTCCTTCACATACGCACCAGTTAACGTACGGCAGTCCACATACGCACCAGTTAACGTACGGCAGTCCTTCACATACGCACCAGTTAACGTACGGCAGTCCTTCACATACGCACCAGTTAACGTACGGCAGTCCTTCACATACGCACCAGTTAACGTACGGCAGTCCTTCACATACGCACCAGTTAACGTACGGCAGTCCTTCACATACGCACCAGTTAACGTACGGCAGTCCTTCACATACGCACCAGTTAACGTACGGCAGTCCTTCACATACGCACCAGTTAACGTACGGCAGTCCTTCACATACGCACCAGTTAACAGAGCCCTGCAAGCACTGTGTTCTCCACCGGCTCTTGACACACCTTTTCAAACAGCATATCACATCATGTCCACTCTTCCTCCGTGAATCTTCCCACACACTTCTCCAACACGTGCCCAGCGTCTGGGCCCGCACAGCTGAGTCCCGAACTGTACACTGTGAGCCAGTGCACTAATTCTTAGAAAACCCACTGCTGGTTTACAGTGCTGTGAATCAGACAAGGTTGAATACCATCGGACTATAGGACACAGTGCGACCTTATATGAAATGAAAGGAAAAGCCAAAGAACCTACTGGTTAGCTTACACCTTACAATGTATCGTCATGTGCGTCCTAAATCAATCTTTCTGTAAGCATATTCGTAAGTGGACACTTCCTGTTTTATGTGCACCTTATTCCTTTGTTTTGGTTGTGGTTATCACAGTACCAAACCCGTTCCCAAACAGCTCTGTACAACAGGTCTTATCTGCTCTTCAACATGGATACATTATTTGGACTGTCTGTGCTGTAATTTAAAAACAAATTAGGAGAAACGATCTAGTTGCAAACAGTCCTACATCTCTTGGTGGAAACAAAAACTTAATTATATTGAAACAACCCGTCAATCACAACTGATTTTTACTGTTTTCACAATTTAGTATTAATTACATGTTTCGGCCGAACTGGTCATCTTCACGTAATGCACAACATGTGCAAAATACTTGGGAGGATATTAGCAACATAAAAAGGTAAAGCAATCCCATTACAGGCCTGGACAGGCCCTTAGGGTTCCAGGAGGTTGAGGCTCCCAGATTTCTAGACAATCGGCACATGAAGGTGGTAAAGTTGTCAGCCCTACGCACCGGCCGCCTTTACCCCCCAGGAAAGATTCCTGGTACTCATTTCTGTTAGAGGTTGAGTCGACCCCAGGGTCATAGTGCGACCGAAACGATTATGTCAAGGAAAAATTCCAGTGACACCATCGGGTATCAAACCCGCGACGTTCCGGCTTGTAGCGCAGTGCCTCAACAAACTGCGCCACCGCGTGCCCCCTATATTAACAACGTAAAGTACTATAAAAAGAAATGAGATCTCATTGTTTATAAAGGATAATAATATATAACACTTTATGTGACTGACATAAATTTTGAATTTATAAGTACTGCAGCTGTTTTGAAGTTCTACCTTTAAAATTGAAGGTTATTTTATGTAAAGTACTTGATTGTGGTCTATAATATTAATTTTTGAAGCTTTTGTACAGTAGGATCATGGTATTGATGCTCGTTCGCAAAATTGTGAAAAGCGACTATTAGCTTCGTCATGTCTGTCTGTCGACCGTCTGTCCGTCCGACGGAACAACTCGGCTCCCACTGGATGGATTTTCATGAAATTTCATATCTGAGTATTTTTCGAAAGCGTGTCGAGAAAAATCAAGTCTCATTAAAATCTGACAAGAATAACGGGTACATTACTTGAAGACCTATGTAGATTTGTGATAATATCTCGCTGAATTCTTCCTAGAATGAGAAACGTGTCAGACAAATGTTGTAAAGAAAATGAAAACAAACTTTTTTGTTCAAAAACTTCTCTTTTAAGAAATTCGTGCCATTTATGAAATAATGTAGAAAAATATGGCAGAGCCAGAAAGGCCCAATGACAATATAATACGGCGCATGCGCTTTGCATGTTGGATAACTAAGGCTACAGACAAACACTCAGAATATGTAATACTTACTGCTTTTACACAGCAACATTGCTTACCCGAAAGCGCCTCAATGTTACGTTATACGTACAATGCTTTTTTCGTATAGTTTTCTTTGCTTGGGCATAGACTGGTTGAAGGATTCGTATAATAGAATATCTGTAGAGCAAGTTTGTAATTTGTAGGTTATGAGTTTCTGTTTATGGTGAATCTGGAAAATGAAATTAAAGGATAGAATGAATGAACGAATGAATGAAGACTTAACCTTTTACTTACATGACATCCTGAAGTTACGTTAATTCCAACAGTCCTCTATAGGGCTCCTAATTGAGGCTGAGTGCCTACACGTAATACTGAAACCTTTGCTTGCTCGGCTTGAGCTAACTACTCATATACCGGCACAAAAATTCATTTCCCCCACCTCTCCACATGATTGGCTGGGGGTTGTTGAGTGAGATAGAGGGCTGAAGAGGGTCGAAAAGAGAAATGAGGAAATGATGCAAAGGGTGAGATGATAGGGAAATTAGCTACGGCGCGTTCATCTCTCTCCTCGAGAGGGAGTTACCATGCCGACCGGAAGTGATGCAATCTCAGGCCTAAACTGAACATGGCGGAAATGTTAGTAACTTCCGGAAACTAAAAAAACACAGATGTTTTAAGAAATTTTGTGTAATGTGGCTGGAAAAAGCAAATATATTCCAGTTCAATAAATATAAAGGTAGTCTTTCAAACTGCAGGACATAAACACACTTATTCTGTTATAAATAGAGAAATTTTATGTCGTTTAAAGTGCTGTTTATTCATTTATTTACTTATTTAATAAATAACAAATTATTCATCAAACTTAACTCGCTACGTTTGTTAGTTACCGTCAAAAAAGTCTGCCAGTGGAAGTTGCCTGTCACTGCTAATCGCTGACGAATTTATCACAGACATTTCTATTTTTTGACACATAACTTTAAAAATATAATACTAAGAATGTTAATAATAAATTAATGTAAAATTTCACTCAAAATCTCAAGCTGTAAAAGATGGTTCATTGTGTTTTTAATCACACATCCAGACAAAAGGAATGAGTTAATATATGAGTTCAGAATTACATTTAACGACTGCGGTATTTCAACACACGTGAAATTATATCCAGGATTGTAATGGCAAAGGCAGCATTCAACAAGAAGAAGAGATTTTCACCAGCAAACTGGACTTAAATTTAAGAAAGAAACTAGTAAAGTGTTACATTTGGAGCATAGCTTTGTATGGTGCTGAAACTTGGACACTTCGGAAAGTAGATCAGAAATACGTGGAAAGTTTTGAAATGTGGTGCTGGAGAAGAATGGAGAAGATCAGTTGGACCGATCTCGTGAGAAATGAAGAAGTATTACATACAGTCAGGGATGAGAGGAATATCCTACATACAATAAAAAGAAGACACGCTGACTGGATTGGTCACATCTTAAAAAACACGTTACTGAAGACAAGATAGACGTGGCAGGAAGACGAGGAAGAAGTGGTAAGCAGCTACTGGATGACCTTAGGGAAACGAGAGGATACTGGAAATTGAAAGAGGAAGCACTAGATTGTACTCTGTGGAGAACTCGCTTTGGAAGAGGCTATGGATCTGTCGCAAGACAGACTACAAAATGAATGAGTATTTGAACGTATTATAACCACAACAGTGTCATTATGTGTGTATATATATATATTATCCAAAGCTAAATTTTATTTTCTCCAGTCCTAAAATTAATCACACTTTAAATTATTAATTGATAAAATGTGTAATCGCCAATTTATTAATACATTAACCATATAACTCTAAGTGAAGAGGCGTGTTCCTATCCATGCGCAAAATCGGTCTGTACGCATATAACTTGAAAATCGTTGAAAGGATTTTTCATTAAATTTGATGTTTGTGAATTTTATGAGAAATTATTTAGCCGGAGATTAAAGTCTTCTGAGATGTGACTCTGTGTCTCTGGAGGACACAGAGTCACATCTCAGAAGACTTGAACCCCGAAACACACCGCTGCGAGAACCTCATCTCGCAATTACTGAATCATTTTAAACTTATTTTTTTTTATATTAGTCGCAGCGTGCATTTTACAATTCACTGTTTAAAACACCAACGAAATGCACTTCACTTTCACTTTTATTATGTATTAATTAATTAATTAATTTT
The DNA here is from genome assembly GCA_021186555.1 of Reticulitermes speratus. Classification (NCBI taxonomy): domain Eukaryota; kingdom Metazoa; phylum Arthropoda; class Insecta; order Blattodea; family Rhinotermitidae; genus Reticulitermes; species Reticulitermes speratus. Next base: position 15,032,126 of record JAJKFL010000003.1, on the reverse strand, counting down.
ATTATGTATTAATTAATACATAATAAAAGTGAAAGTGAAGTGCATTTCGTTGGTGTTTTAAACAGTGTATTTTAAACTTAGTTAAAATCGGGAGAACATAAAGGACACTTTACTTGGATACTTGAATATAGTCTTCATTTCTGTATGCATCTCAAGTGTACACAGGCTTACCAATCATTCAACGAGAAAAATAAATTTTCTTGTACAGGTCTCTCCTTCATCTCACGCGAAAAAACAAAGGCAAGTCTTGATCGTGTTTATGCAGCTGCAAACCTTGACATTCCAAAAATATCCCACCCTACATTGTTATAGTTATATGATTTATGGCACTTGAATCCACAGGTACCGCCAACAAGCCCCTGAACTATCGATCTATGTAGTAATATTGCAGTAGAAGTCACCATAGCAACTAATAGCCCTACCGTCGTGTAACAACTTCACAAGTAAATAACAAGAGTTGACTACTGACATTAGTTTCCATTTTGTGTCAGCAGAGGGGAGCAGTGGCGTTTTGCGACAAAAGCAACACACACACGCACACAATACTGTAATAATGGGGCGAGGCAGGGGAATTTTATGACGGACAGCTCAATCATGTAACAAAAGAAGTACGATATTGCGAGGATGTAACGATGTTAGGGTGGAAGCTGGGGGTTGGAGATGTCACCAAAATGGAGGAAATGAAATGGTGAAACACGAAAGGGAACTAAGGCAAAATTAATTTTATAACAACTGCACTTTTGTGGAAGTGATTCACCACTAACGACTTAAATTAACACAAATTTTCAGTTCCGAAATCTGCGCTCTTGTGGGATATTACGCAGCGTAGAGTGGTAATTCTCTACCGACGTTTCGGGACAAGCTATCGGTCCCATCTTCAAGGGTCAAGAAGTCCAAGAAGAAACGTCGGTACAGAATTACCACTTTACGCTGCGTAATATACCACACGAGCGCAGCTCTCCTCTACAACGCAGCGGAAGCCTGAAATCACGCATTTTGCGTTCCGGTTTAAAGAAAAAATCCGATAATTTGAAATGAGTGGAAAATTGAGACTGCAGCTTCTTCACAGTATGATAAATGTAAGGTTGAAACAATTGTTATTGCTGACATTCAGTATGTGTCCGAAGTGTCCTCATTCGTATCCAAATACGCCTGAACACCTCCAGCCTTCTTACAGTGACTCTAGCTACCATCACGTTTTTCCTGAAGATAGAAACAGATCCACTCTCCGAAAGTCCGTACTTTCTGTTATTCAAATAACCAAAGTGGTTACAGTACACAACACTGACAATTGAACATCACGAACGAGTGTACAGCACTGCTACTTCGTCGTCGGGAGGTCCCTTGCTCAGCTGCCAATCCTGTCTGAAGTTCTTCTGTAGTTTTCTTAGTCACTCCAGGCGGTACTTCAAATGCGACCAACTGACACATTCCATGCCCTTCCCAGTTAATAAATGAGTCATCCTAACACACACACACATATACATATATACATACATAGACACTTCTCGAATTACGCAGTAGTTATGTTCTGGAAGGTACGGCGAAAGCTGAATTTTGCCCAACTCGGAATTGAGTCTGCATATGGTCCACTATACATACATATACAAGGGAACCCACTTGAAAGGCCGTACGCGGTGGCGCAGTTGTTTGAGGCACTGCGCTACAAGCCAGAAGGTCGCGTGTTCGATTCCCGATGGTGTAATTGGAATTTTTTATTGGCATAATCATTTCGGTCGCACTATGGCCCTGGGGTCGACTCAGCCTCTAACAGAAATGAGTGCCAGAAATATTTCCTGGGGGGTAAAGGTGGCCGGTGCGTAGGGCTGACAACCTTGCCACCTTCATGTGCCGACTGTCTAGAAATCTGTGAGCCTCAACCTCCTGGAGCCCTAAGGGCTAGTTGAAATCCAAGTTCCAACACCCTGGAACCTGATCGGCCGCAGCTTGACCGCCCCGCCACCTGTGTTATCGCCCAGCAGTATTCTTCCGCCACCATTGTCTCATTGCGCTAATGATAACATCTCGCCAGAGCAATGACACGAAGCACGTTCCATACTGAGGGTCCACAAATATTAGGCGCTACTGTACAAAATTCAGTAACCTGGGATTTGTGCACCCCCGTGATAATGTTATTTTTAAACATTCGAAACTACCTTACTGTAGGCCCTCTTATGAACGGACCTCTTATGTACGGGTTTCGGAAATAACGGACGAAATCTGTTGGTTACGAAATTTTGGTCTGCAATAGGAATATGTGCCGATCCCAGTGGCCGCGCGGTCTAAGGCGTGGGTCTACGGCCGCTCGCTTGCTGGGATTGTGGTTTCGAATCCCGCCGGGGGTCATGGATGTTTGTCTCTTGTAGTGTTGTGTGTTGTCAGGTAGAGGTCTGTGCGACGGGCTGGTCACTCGTCCAGAAGAGTCCTACCGAGTGTGGTGTGTCTGAGTGTGATCGTGAAGACTCGACGAAACGAGGAGGCCCAAGCCCATATAGGGATGTCGAGCCATAGGAAAAAAAAATGTTTGCTAATTTCTGGCTCACTGGCTCTACATTTATTGAAAAACTTTTCGCTCTCCGGAGTCAATTCCAAGTATCAGCATTTATCTTCTAGAAACACAAGCGTATTATTATTATTATTATTATTATTATTATATTATTATTATTACATAAGTTAGCACCGAAAGTCAGTGCCCAGCAGGTTGTAATCTGAAGATTGAAGTCTTTTCGGACGTTACGCAGTGTACAGTAATACACAGCTACCAAGTTTCGAAGGATCGTAGTGCCGTCATTTTCAGGGTTAAGCAGTCCAAGAAGAGAATAATCGTATTAAACTGCTTGATACGGTGGAAACTTTAATTTTCTGCAACACCGCTGCGAGAATGCGATGGCGCAGTTGGTTGAGGCACTGAGTTACAAGCTGGAAGGTTGCGGGTTCGATTCCCGATGGTGTCATTGAGAGTTCCGGCCGCACTATGGCCCTGGGGTCGGCTCAGTCTCTAACAGAAATGAGTACCAGGAATATTGCCTGGGGGTTAAAGGCGGCCGGTGCGTACGGCTGACAACCTCACCACCTTAATGTGTCGATTGTCTTGAAATCTGAAAGCCTCAACCTCCTGGAACCCTACGGGTCTGTGCAGGCCTGTAATGGGATTGCTTTGTAGCTTTTACCACTCTTTTACGAACATTCTGTCGAATTCCTGAGGTTCAGATTGTACTTTGTTACAAAAAAGGTGGACGTGTCGTTGTAACGGGATAGATCCGCCACTTATTCACCTTGCTAACGTTCAACGAACGCGGTAGTTGCTCCCCAGAGTCAGCAGCCTGCAGTGCCAAACCGCTTATTACAGGATGAAGATAATTTAACTTGTGTCGTGTATGCGCTCAATAATAGAGTAGCCAGCGCTACCGGCGGCAAGAAACGGAAGCTCAAACACAAACAAAAATCTTCCGTCTTATTAAACTCTGTTCTTCCCCTGCCTCACTAGTGCTGCTTCCTCCCCGCCCCTTTCTTCTTCTTCTTTCTCTCTGTATATACCGAGAGTATTTAAATTCCGTCGACAAAAATTATAGGGCTTGAACGATGGGTTCAGGGTCATACTCCGAAAAATTAGTCCGAGTTGTCTAAATTGCCTCATAAAATAGAATAAATATGAGTCGAGCCCTTTAGGTCCCAATGCACGTAGGCCTTTGACAGGCCCGTTGTGCCCCTTAACTAAAGTCCAAGTCAAAAGAGCCCTGTCCCTTCAACATAGTTCCAGATTGCCCCCAGACTTAGATGTCTGACATCCTCAGGGTCCAAGAAAAAGGAACCCAGATAGGTGTGTCTGAGTGTCGCCAAAGCTGCACACTCACACAAAACAGGAGCTGAGGTCTCCTCCTCTGAACAGTACCTCCTACACAAGGTATTGTGTAGAGGTGTCTTCTCAGGGTGTTATGTCCAGTAAGAAGGCCAACCCTGGATTGCGTCCTATTAAAAGACAATAACCTAGTCTTAGCAGCAGATCAACTCTCCAGCCTGTCTCTGAGAGTTGTTACGACCCTGCCACAGTGTCACGTGCTGTTTAGGAAGCCAATACTGAATTTCCTTCTTTACACTCTGCCTTGAGACTCCCAGGGCTGGCTCAGGTCCAACAAGATAGTGAACGGAACCCTCTCTTGCGAGCTCATTGGCAATTTCATTTCCACGTGCTCCAGAATGTGCGGGGACCCAAAAGAGTCCCACAGAGTGATAGGTGGAGATATCATTCAACGCCCTTTGGAACTGCCGTACCAACGGGGACGTTGTTTTAGCAGCCTGAAGGGCTTTCAAAGCTGCTGGACTATCAGAGCAGATACTCAAGTATTTCTCTGATGTAACATTAGTTTTAATTTCATAAACACAGGCCAAGATAGCATATATCTCGGCCTGGAAAACTGTTGCATATATTGCTAGACAGATACTGAGCCTCCTACCCAAGGATTGCCCATAGACTCAGGGAATTGCCGCATACAGACCGATGAAATGCGGTTGGTCCTGTAAGGTTCTGAATCATCCCGCCTCCTCCGTCAGCCGCTCCCCTGTAGTTGTGTATTTAGAGACGCTGTACAAGGTTCTGCGTGGCTGGTCTGGCCGCATTAACCTGCACTACTTGATTGCTCGATATTACGTGGCCTGTTAACCTGACATGCAACCCCCCCCCCCCCACATCTCTGTTGTGAGTTTGTTTGCATCGGCGTCGGAGTGATGTCAGCAAAGCAATGCCTGCCTATAAGCGTCAAATGTAAGCAGCAAACCAGTCTCCCACAACTTTATCAACAAAAAAAATTTGTATTTTATGATATAAAATATACAAGACATGCACTGTACGTATATTGTAACAATGGGGTGCGTTCGCGTAACCACTGTTGCAGTGGAAGAGCAATGAGTATTAAATATTTTGAGGTTGTGTCTGTGTTGTTGCATCTTTTCTGCGCCATACTATATTGCCATCTATGACCTGTCCGAGTCTACAATATTTTTCCACATTATCCCTTAAACGACACGATTTTCGGAAAAAAGGTATTGAACATAAAATGTGTGTTTTGATTTTCTCTACACCTTTTGTCTGGAACATTTCTCATTCTAAGAAGAATTCAGCGAGATATTATCATAAATGTGTGTAGATCTTCATGTAAAGTATCCACTATTCTTGTCAGAGTTTCATGGAACTTGAAGTTTCTCGACAGGTTTTCTAAAAATACATAAATATAAAATTTCATGAAAATCCGTTCAGTGGGAGTCAAGTTGTTCCATGCGGACAGACAGACGGAAGGACAGACTTGAAGTCGTTAACAGTCACATTTCGCAATTTTGCGAACGTGCCTGAGAACAAAATAGTTGTCAGGCTTATGTGCCTTTACCTTTGACCTTTACATTGTAAACACAGTGGGATGTCCCACATCAAGTGTGCCTAAGTACACCTGGCACGAAATGACATAAGCTCACTGCACACGTGAGGTAAAGCAAAGGTAAAGCTATCCCATTACAGGCCCGGACAGGCCATTAGAGCTCCAGGAGGTTGAGGCTCCCAGGTTTTTAGACAATCGGCACATGACCGAAATGATTATTCATTCATTCTGTAGTCTGTCTTACGACAGGTCCGTAGCCTCTTCCAAAGCGAGTTGTCCACAGGGTGCGATCTAGTGCTTCCTCTTTCAATTTCCAGTAACTTCTCTTTTCCTTAAGGTCATCCAGCAGCTGCTTACGTCTTCTCCCTCGTCTTCCCGTCATTTCTATCCTTCCTTCTAACTTTCCTTTAATCACGTGTTTCAGAAGGCAGTTCCTACGCAAGATGTGACCAATCCAGTTAGCCTTTCTTCTTTTTATTGTATGTAGGATATTCCTCTCCTCCTTGACTCTGTGTAATACTTCTTCATTTCTCACACGATCGGTCCAACTGATCTTCTCCATTCTTCTCCAGCACCACATTTCAAAACTTTCCAGATACGTCTGATCTACTTTCCGAAGTGTCCACGTTTCAGCACCATACAAAGCTATGCTCCAAATGTAGCACTTTACTAATTTCTTCCTTAAATTTAAGTCCAGTTTGCTGGTGAAAAGATTCTTCTTCTTGTTGAATGCTGCTTTAGCCATGGCAATTCTGGATTTAATTTCACTTGTACACCTTGCAGAAATGATTATATCAATGAAAAATTCCAATGACACCATCAGGAATCGAACACGCAACCAGCTTTTAGCACAGTGCCTCAACCAACTGCACTGCACACGTGAGGCAGACTAAAATGGCAGGGCAGCTCAGTGGTTATATTAAGAACATTTTCGTGATTGGTGACTCTGCACCACAGCCTTCCATAAATCTATGGCTAAGAGAGACTGCTTCATTGAATGACACATGATTGTGGATATGGGAGGGTGGGAGTCCTGTCTGAGGTTTGAAGAATCGGTTTGAATATGGTTACAGACACACCCTCAGCTAGGACATGCCAAGTTGGGCACACAATGCATGCATCACACACTGCAAGTTTACAGATCACGTATCAGCAGCAGCTGAAAACATATGATTAGGAAAATGTTCTGGCATTGGGCCCAGTGGACTATCTCAGGAACAGGAATTTCGGTCAGTGGTTGTTCCAACTCTGCATTGTGCAGCCTTAGTTCTCCAGCATTATGCTTCACACAGATAGTGTCCTTTACTTAAGAGAGAACAGACACAGCAACTATATCTGGGCAAGTGAAAACCCAGACAAGGGAAAACCCACCCACAGAATTTTAATGAAGCCAAGAGCAAAGATTCTCCTTCAATATCCCACGTGGTACTGTTCATGATTTTCTAATAGGCCATGTACTTCCTGTATGCTTGACAGGACCTGTGTACAGGAACATTTTGGAGCAGTCACTAACAGAATTGCTGCAGGATGTGCCACCAGATGTTCGCCAAAGGACGTGGCTTATGCACAAACAGTGCCCCAGCCCACTTTAGCATGGAAACACAACAACACCTGAATGCTGTCTTTGCTGCATGGTGGGTTTGGCATGGTGGTTCTTTCTTTTGGCCTCCTTGATCACCCGACATAAAACCGCTTAATTTTTCATATGGGGTCATATCAGATGTCTCATCTGCAAGACTCCAATAGAGTAAGATGACATTCCTTCTCTGCTCAGGCTCCAAGCAGCATGTGATGACAGGCACGTGATATTTTTGAGTGCAACAGTCCATGGTGCATCATTGTGAGCCATGCAATGAAGTTGGTGGTTTTAATTACATGATGAATCATTTATTCAAAGTCATAACATGCAGGTATGATTGGCTGTAATCTATACAACTGATTATTCTAAAAGATGCTGGGTACTGAATAATCCTTATTTAGTTAATACTATATAAATTAGTAATTAATATTATAAATGTCCTCGAATCCTGGCACAAAAAATTAAATAAACATTAAGAACATCAACATTGCAGTCCATTGATGATCCTGGAACTTGTGCTGGTGTAGAAAATAAGAATACACAACTTCTGATTCCAGAAACATTATACCATAGTGAATTCTGGAATTTTACAACAGTCCTGACAAGTGCCTGAAATTAAAAATTTATTCTGTCCACATTAAAGTTGTCAGATATAACATTAAAATTTCTGTACATTCATCACATTTAAACTGTTCAGTTATAAATAATTTCATATAACATTTATAGAAATATCTGTATTCATCTTCAAATAAAATTTCATTAACCTAGTTCAAATGGCTCATTACTCAGTGCTGTAAAAGTGAAAGTTAAATTAGAATTTTCACATGGTGCTATGCTATTATATTCTATGAAAAAGTTACCTCAACAAAAGTTATAGCATCAGATATACAAAGTTTCTTTCAATCCAATTCATGCTGCAGGTATTTTTAAATTAACCCTTCAATGAAGATTCAGTTAAATAACGACAGACACTAAGTGGTGCAACTGAGCAGCAGGGAACCACAGTACCTTGTTTCAACATTCTGCTCAAACTTCCTCGCATGTTGGTTTCCCACTCCAAGTTCCATCGCTCAGACATGTGACAACAGGATGAGAGCTCACTGTCATTCCTGAGACAAAAATGTAAGTTTATTATTCAGTACTAACAACACACACAACATGTGTAAGGAATGTCACAGTACTGCACAATGACTGTTCCACTAGCAGTCAATAACTTTGTTCTGACACCCATTTACAGAGCAGCTTGGATCAAACAGTAATAAATCTGACCTGTATCAGGAAGGTGTGCAGTACCAGTCTCAGTTGGGACACAGATTATCGTGACTGAGGTTTCTTGTGGTTTTCCTTGGAACATCCGGTCAAGTGCTAAGACAGTTTTTTTACAACAGGCCATTGTCACTTCCTTCCACATCCTTTCTATTTCTTTATGTATTAATCACCCCATAAATTAGCACTATGTAATCTGAGCTACTGACATCATCCCAAAATCAACTACAAATAATAAATGATAAACCAGTAGGCATTTTATCTGGGTGGCAACGATATCATTGTAATGGGAAGAAACTGCAATATACATAAACATCACTACATGTTGGGGATTTCAGAACAGCTATGTCAAGGTCTGTCAAGTCAGATATGACACTAATGACTTACAAAAGGTGTAACAGACATATAAAGTTCACCAGCAAGTTTCTGAAAAAGAAGGAGTTTGCCTTTGGAACTCAAACATCTTGCATATGACTTCCTTAACACTAAAACACCATACCCTGTTTAATAACATAATATATCATACATCAAACAGCTTTGTAATTTATTCCATGCACCAAAAAATGAATAAAACGTGAACGTAAAGTTGTCCTGTCCATTAGTAAGCATCATACACAGGAAACGTATGGGGGTGTGGAGATATAGCTGTTCACATTCTTAACCTCAGCACAAGGTAGACACCATCTCTGGCTGCTGTATTCCTTGGAGAAAAGGACCCTGTTAGCCAACAGGAAGCTAGTTGGACCCCAGAGCCCATTTGGGCATAATAAAAAATATAAGTACATACCATATTCCTGACCCAACTGGAAATAGAATCACGATTGCCCAGCCCACAGTAAGTCATAATATTGACCCAGATCTCCCTTGAATTTAAAATTGATGTAGATGTTTCATATATTCCATATATTAATTTAGAAATAAAGCTGATCACAGAAAAAAAATATGCAGATTTTTTGTTACAATTAACATGATCTCCAGTCAGAATAGGCTGTAAATAGCATTTTAAAAACTGCTCCCAACTCATTCTGTTGTAGCGCATCATCTATTGGAACAATTCAACACACTGCATTTCAATTACAAACACCAAGACCTTAAGAGAAGTAAACACTGATTATTGTGAAAATCACACCAGACACATAAAAACACTTTGTGAGCAATGTGTAAATATTTTTAAAAAGCAAGTGATACGTATACGACGCATAACCACAGAACTATAGACCTAAAGGGTTTAGGCAAGCCTTTCTTAACTTTCTCAGTGTAGGTCCCTGGCTTAGGTAGTATCCTAGCAATGCTGTGCTGTTGTGTCCAGAATGCTGAATTTACTTTTCTTAGTTTTGTACTTTTGGACGTAGCTCACAAGGATTTTGATGCTGTAAGTCTTGAAGCTGTCATCCATACAAGATGCTATGACAATTACACACACAGAAAGAAACATCAGATTGCAAATCCATGTCATTTCCGCATTTACGACACAGTCCAAGGCACATATGCATTGTAACCTGCTTCGTTGCATCCTCATAATGATAAGACATTAAAGTTATCATTTCTAACATTAATGCTCAGGCCAGCTGATAAACATTTAACACTCTACTATATGTTTTATACCAACTTACCAGGTGGACAACTGTATACCACTTGGTCCTGATAAAGGTAAGACGCTCCAAGAATTGTTGCACCATTGTCAGTAGGTGGCTTGCCACATGAAATGCCTAAGGAAATTAGTGAGTATTACAAAAATATGAATATATTCAGAATGCAAATTGTAATTTAATTTTGTCACAAAACAATATTTTTATGTAATTTTATCCCAGTAAAGGTATTAGGATAATACCATCCCTTTTTGAGACTAAAACTAGAATCTTTCCATCAGCATGTTATATATATATAACTGGTTAGTATTTACACAAAAGTTTATGACTGTATCAGTCACATAGGATTGATGATATGTTTCAGCCAAAAACCTTAAGGCCATCATCAGTTCAAATTTTCATGTAAGAAATACGGATTCTGTAGTTATAAGATCATATTTACAAGGAATGAGATGTCATTTCTTTTACGTTCCAAAATTTTATGAAAATATTGGCATATTAATTTCCCTATACATATTCATCTTACAGGTAGCCTATGTGGTAAACAAGTTGCTATAAATATGTTTTTATCATCTTTCAAATTTTGTTTTACAATTGAGAGATCACAATATTAAAACCAAAAACCAGAATGTAACAAGTGCACCTATCTACAAAACTATACGGTAGGCCTATGTGGTAAACAGTTGCTATAAATATGTTTTTATCATCTTTCAAATTTTGTTTTACAATTGAGAGATCACAATATTAAAACCAAAAACCAGAATGTAACAAGTGGCACCTATCTACAAAACTATAAGATATGAAGTCTCAAAAGACTGTAGTTTTCACTACCTATTGTCGTAAATGATAGAAAAACATGACATATATATCTATCTATGTAAATATAATGGAAGTAACGTTAAAATTTCCACATACCAAATTGAGCATGTCAACATCAAATTAATTCTGAAAGATAATTAATAAGACGCAAAGTTCTCAATCCAGTAGGTGATATCACTCCTTCTTTGTATTCCGGAGGTCTTGGGTTCAAATCTGGGCCTATAGACTGGTTATTTGACTGATGCCTTTCAAGGTTTTCCTCAGTAGCTACAAAATACCCAAATAATGCCTTGCAATAGGCTGTGACAGCTTCATTCTACATTATTTACAAGTCATTACCCACTAATCGTTCCATCATTGGCAATATGTAGTCTGAGCTACTGAGAGAAATGTTAATAAACCATAAATAAATAACTAAAATGACATGGTGGAGATCGAATACATGACACTATTACTCGAGATCTGTGCTCTCCTGGGACAATCTATTGGTCCCACCTTCAAGGGTCGATCTTTGAAGATGGAACGGAAAGGCTGTCCCGAAACGTCGGCAAATAACTACCAATCTATGTTGCATAACATGCCAGAAGAGCGCAGACCTCATTTACACCATGGTGGAAGCCTGAAATGATACTACTACTTGTTTCACATACTTGAAGGAAATAATTCATGTTTTTGCCACATCAAATTAGCTCTGATTCTGCCCTTTCACTAAATGAACCTGGAGATGATAGCCAAAAAATAATCATGTGCTTTTCATTCACTTTAGAGACACATTCATTGCCTATAACTTACTTGTGTTATCTTTCCACCTTGTGAATGCCACTCAAGAGTTTCTGGACATCCTATAACTAATACACTGCTCCTTAAATTTCCTTTACTGAACATCATATAACAGTATCCTGTGCAGAAATACACTTACGTGTACATTTTCCTCGAACCCTGGACCATTTGCCAGTAGCAAGGCAACGAGATGTCATAATACCAAATGCCTGGTAGCCTTCCTTACAACGAAAGTTTAACATGTTCCCATATACATATTCCTTGGCAACATTGACCAACTCTGTATGATATGGAGCAGGAGGATTGTGACATTGTACAGCTGTGATGAATCAAAAATATCAGAATTTATACAGGTTACTATACAAACAAATCAGGTGTTCCAACGTTCATTAATAAAGAAACAGAAGAACAATATTTATAGAATGTTGGAAAGACTTTAGTGGGATATGAATGTGCAACTTAGATATCAGAAGTGAAGATAAAAAAGTTATTGGCACCTAAAGTGTAATTTATCAGAACTGCATGTTACATACATAAATGGACCAAACATTTTAGAAAAATTAAAAATTTTATCAATCATCAAATTTATAAAATATTAGCAAATGTCTATAAACACATGTAAGAATTGCAGATAACAGAATACTAGAACATATTACACCATTCATGTCTGAGGAGAAGAGACATTTATAAAGGGCACTGATAAGATGTCATGAACTACGAGTATAATCGGTAATCGTATAATCGGTAACATGGGCTAAAATGAGACAGAATAATGATAACAGTTGTAGAAGAACACTGGGTTCAAATCCTGCGCAACTCACCCCTTAGTGTAGGTGAATCAAGAAATATTCTGGAAATTAAAGTCTGACTAAATTGGAAGTGCAGGTGTTCACCAGTCCAGATGCGTTTCCATCCTAACTGGAAAAAGCCCATAACTTCTCAAGCTTCATTTATTTCTTTAATCTTAATTCACCGTGCACTTCTGTAATCAGCAATAAGTCACCAACAAATGCACAAAACCGTCAATAAAGGTATAGATTAACCTTTTATCATTAATAAAATACCCTACATACGTTTCGGCTTGCGAGAAGCCATCATCAGGGGTTTACAATAGTACTTATCAAACGCTGGGCTACAGTCTGTCATCGACACTCGCAATATAACTTCACTGTTCGTTTCAGGTGGTCGTAAAACAGTTTGTATCATATGTTAAAAACATAAATGATAAAAGTATAGAATTAAAAGGTATAGTAACATTACACGGTTTTAACCGGTTTTGTTTCTAACCAATCACTGATGTTGAAGATACATTTGTCACAAAAGTCACTTTTTGGGATACAAAATAGGATGTGCTGGGAGAAAAGAGTTCACTAAATCAGTAAGTTCTGGTCAGTGAGACCAAAATCAGTATTTGATATCCTGTATCGAGCAAACTACAGTTCTCCAATGTCTGCAATAGTTTTGAATTTACCAATCAGATGCTAATTGGCCAAAGTGTGCCTAATAATTTTGTCAAAGTGTATCGACAATATTTGTGATGTGGCAGAATGTGTTATTAAACCTACCACTGGATCAAATAATAATTCCACTTGTGCTGCTAAATGTGGTGTTCCTTTCATCTGCACCCTCATCCTCTTTTTGAAGCACATAATTGTGAAGAACCTGAAGAATGAATCTGTGCCTTCAGCATTATTGAGTTACGCCATGCACCTTGATCTCTAACCCCCTCCACCGACACTAATCAATTAACAATGCACATCCCTACACTAGGAAGTGAATGTGAGAGGAAGGTAAAAGAAGTTCCAGTGGCGGCAGTGGGTCTGAAATGAGAGTCACTGAAGAGAGCAACATGGTATATTTCTAGTGAGTAGTAACTTACGAGCACACGTTCTGTTGTAATGACTCCACTGTCCATCTTCCTGACAAGTGGAAATATCTGAACCATGCAGGATGTAACCCAGTCGACACTTGAATTTGACGATGCTACCAACTGTCAAAGTTTTAGATGAAACGTCCTTCAGAATATACCCATTATCAGGCTCCTGAAGGAGAACAACACAACACATACATTAAGTTTTAATCACATCTAAGAAACTTAATGTAAAAATTATAAAAGTGGGAAAATAAATTAACTCACACTCTTCATCAAATACCTACAAAACGGCAATATTTTAACTTTAACTGTAAGTGCCATTACACATGCACCCCTTCATAACGAAATTATTTTTACCAAAAATTACTTCCAGAATTGTACCAAGGTGGGATATTTTCTTTCCATGAACATATTATGGAAAATTTTAGTATAATCTACAAGTAGCAGTAGATTATGGCTGACAGGAAAACTCTAAGCATGAGGTAATGCTGATATGGAAATTTAAGTGGAAACTTACCCAGCAATAGAAGAGTGTTAAATTTGCAAGTTAATAATTTCAGGGGGGAAAAAAACTGAAAAAGTTAAACATTATGACAGTCAAGAGCTCTTACCTTAGGTTCTGGACATTTGTACTGGAAAGGCTGACACAAAGCTGACCTCTCTTCAAAACAGCATCCATAAATTCACTTCCAGTGTCAATATTATTGAACAGCACCCAGGAGCCATTCATCTGGCATGTCCATGTAAGTTTCATCAGTGACCATGAATAGTTGAACATGGGAAGGGTAAGTCTGTAGCCAGGTTTACATATAAAGTCTGCTAAGTCACCATAAAAATTACCACTGACATTAAATGCACCATTTTCTGTGATAGACATTGGTGGATCAGAAAACAGAATAAGCGTTGATAACTCGCACGTCACCTGTTCACAGAATGGCTCTTCAGAAGACCAATTACCATTTTCCAAACATTCCCGCACAACAGGACCAACCAGTCTGTACCCCAGCGCACAACTCGCTTCAATCTCACTGCCATATATATAAACAATCCCATCATTTGATATATTGGATGCACTTTGTGTTCTGGAACTTGCAGTGTCACCATGACCTTTCTTTAGCATTACCCATCCATGCTCAAATGCTGATGGTGCTGAGCATTCAATAGGTACACAGTCAGTCACTTGGCCCCTCCAAACACCATTTTCTTCACAAGTAATATGTAATTCTGAGCTTCCTCCATCATGATGAAAAACATACCCATGTTCACATTCATAGGTTAAGAGCTTCCCAAAGTCATACACCACTACTTCGGTGTCATGCCCATCTCCTCCGATTCTGCCAACAGATACTGAAAACTCTTTGTTTTTATGATAGTTTTCTGTGGAATTTGTATCAGACTTTGTAATAAATCCATGAGCTATCCTGGAAAAGAGGAAAGGTGATTAATATACACAACCAATCTCTGAGAAGTCTATAGTTCTAATGTCGGTCCACATACTGGCTATCATATGATATTTGGTGTGTTCCCTCCATATATACACTTTCATTTTAACAGCTATTGTATCATTTAAAAATACATGACCTATGTGGTTAAGAAAACTTTGTTAAAGAAACCAATAAAAAACCACATGCACAAGGAAATCTCCATTCATTGTGCTTCTGGAGTATTCTGAATATGAGCACTAAATTGAGGCTCAGTTTCAATGGATGAAATTTAACCAGAGATGTGGTGGTGGGACTACAGAAACTAAGCATAAAACTGAGAAAAATGTTATGAAGAAACATTAAATAAAGATTATTTTGTATAATATATAATTCTGCACGTGGTAAACACTAACAATTAATCATGCTGCATATGATAAGCACTCAGGTTTCTCAGTCATGTGACCAAACAGAATTTGTTTTGGGAAGGCTATGCTTACATCTCGCTCATATGCGGTGTGATTAACCCTTGAAGATCCTTCTCAATGTCAGGAACAACTTACTTAATGACATAGTGTCACAGCCCTGAAGACTTAAATCCTCAACATTTTAATTTCTCTCAATTTCACTATGCAGAAGCTTGCCATCTTTTCATTTGATGATCTTGACAGAAGTGAAGGGTTTAATAAGCTAATAACACTACTGTATGTGCAGGTGGAATAAAAAACAAAATTAAGCAAAGTAATATTTCCCCTGTGTCTAAGCATCATGCCATAAAAGAGTATACATGGCATACAGGTGAAGCCCCACACATTCCAGACCTTGTCCCTAGTCTTCATGTCCCAGCCACTATTTTGCCTCAGGAGGAATCTCTCCCAGTGTCCACCATAAAGAAAGTTATATAGACTGCAGAGATATCTAAGATCAAAATACTTCAGGTAAGGGTGGAAAATGCTATACTGTTGCTACAGACATATTTGGTGCTAAGCAGTGACTGCTAACCAGCTCTATTAGCTGCCAGTATGAAGACTAGTCAGATGTGAACACAGAGGAATCTAAGAATATGCTCAAGTCTCATCACCGGAATGCAGCAGCATATCAACATTCTATAAAGATAATGTATAAAACTATACTTTTGTCTGTTTTGCATGAGCAGGGCATATGGGCACAGCATGTGGCACATATGGGAGACAAAAGAAACACACACAAAATTTTGGTAGAAAAATTTGAGGGAAAAACCCCAATTGGAAGATTTATGTGCATATGGGAGTGTAATAATAAAAATGGATCTTAAAGAAACAGTAGGACAGATTACGAAGGGAACTCATCTGGCTCACGATAGGGATCAGTGGTGGGCTCTTGTGAACAGGGTAATGAAATTTTGGGCTCCATAACATGCAAGAAACTTCTTGACTAATGGAATAATTACTGTATTAGTTTATGAAATAGAATCCGTTACATGCAGTTAGTCAGTCAGTCAGTCAGTCAGTCAGTTAAAGTAAACACTTACAGTGGTGGGTTCTTGCAGCCTGTTGGGTGACAGATGGGGACAGTATCATCCCACTGTCCATCTTCAAGGCATGTCAGTATATTGGATCCATCCGATTGAAAACCCACATCACATTCTACCTCCACCTGGTGGCCATACTGCAGCACTGTGCTATTGTTCCATTGGGCATCACCTGATTCCAGCAGCACAGATCTCATTCTCCCATTGGCTGGAGGTTCAAGGACCTCACATCTCTTACCTACATATTCCAGCAAACTGAATATTACTAAAAAGGTAACGGAGGGCGAAGGGAATACAAATAAACAAAACCAAAAATAATAAAAAAAAATATACAGATTTGAATAAACACACAATTCTCAAAACAACTTCCCTTTTACATTTTCAAACATAACTGTATGCAATTTTATTAACTGTGTAAGTGCCCTAGTTTAAAAAATCAAAGATCAAGCAGATGTTGATACTTAAATCAGCATATTAATCAAGTAACAGGTCTTAATTAAACTGTTCCATTTGAGAAAGCCTACATAATGTACAGATTCCAAGTATTGTTGGAATTCCCATAGCAATGCAAGATCTGTGACACGTAACTGACAATTCCTTCAGCTATTGTCAAATACTGTGATATAATGACCACTATTTCTGCATCTTATTTCAGAGGTGCTTATTTTAAATACAGCATTGCTACCTCTCTTGACACAGTTTTTAAGTTTTAAGAATGTTTTTCTCAAAACAAACTGTGACAGCTCCTGCTAGCCCCAGACTCACATCACTACATTATTCAGTGAAGCATGACAGCGCTATCTCTTATACAACATGTGGAGAACGTCTTCACTAGCACAGCATTATAAGTATGCATATGTGAAAATACTGTTTTATTTGACTGAATCATACATACATTGATATGAATAAATACAACACAACACTCAAACAGTTAGTCTCAAAATCACCACTTATAGACATCCTGGTACATCTCAGTACTATGTACATAATCCTCTAACAGAGAATGCTGTAAATTACCAAAGATTTTTCCACAGTTATTAGACATAACCTAAGAGCTTCACAGCAACACCTCCACAACACTACTCTGTTACTTTGTAAGGTACAAAATATTTCATACAAAATATGTGGGTACATCATAATCTCTTTTTCACACTTAATATTTAATATCATAATCTCTCTTTGCACCAAATTTCTCATTTCAAATTACAATGTTTTTTTTATAATTTTATGATCAAGAAGTTACATAAACAAGGATTTTATTGGCCTCCATGTTATTATTTCACACTATAACGATATATATTAAAATAGTTGTATAATTACAAAATGTTACCACCACCAAATATTTCAAGCCCCTATAGGGAATGACACTCAAACTTCAGAAATGTTCACATTAACTTTACGTCTTTTTACTCATTTATTCATTCATTTTACATTCCATGGATCCTAGTAGGTAAAAAAAACCTGATGGATGTGGAATTAGTCTCCATATACATATAATAAACGGTTATAAAATATATATGCCCAGAAAAGCAAGTGTCATATTAAAACAATAACAATATTTATTAATAGTAGTGGTAATAAAATAAAATATATAAAATGACTGCGGTAATCAAATGTAAAATATAATACTAGTTATCAAGGGTAGAATAAACCAAGATCTTTAATTTTTATTGTAGTTAAAATATTCTTCCAATGAATAAAACGAATTCAAAAGAAGGAATCTTTTTAAAGCAGATCTAAATTGTTTCGTGTCATGAACTAAGTTTTTTATGTTAGGTAGAAGACTATTAAAAACATTGGTTCTGAAGTAATACGTTACTTTTTGGAATGTTGATAGATTAGATGATTGATAACAGAAATGATTGTTATATCTTGTGTTGATGCCATGAATCTTGGAGTTAATTTAAATTGTTCTCTGTGTTTAGCCATGAATAACAAAAGGGAAAATATATATTGTGATTGGAGGGGCAAAAGTTTCAAAATACTAAACAATTCCCTGCACGAGTCTCTACCTCTAGAATTAGTGATAATTCTAACTAACCTTTTTTGAAGCCTAAAAATGTGGATACTGTGGGGAGAATTGCCCCAGAAAATTATACCATGCCATAATAGAATGAACATAGGAGAAATATGTAATTCTTAATGTTTCCTGAGACATATAAGGTTTAACAGCCCTGATTGCATAACAGGCTGAGCTTAATTTAGATATAACCCAATCAATGTGACTTTTCCAAGACAACATATTATCAATAATTAATCCAAGCAATTTGGTACTTGTAGAATTAGCGATCTGTTTGTTATCATAGCCAATATTTATATTAATTGCAGAGCTATTTTTAGTCATAAGTTGTAAGTAATATGTTTCATCAAAATTTAATGTTAATAAATTTGCTTTAAACCAGTCATTTATATTTTTGAATATATATTAATGATATTATTTTTATAATCTATAGGGCTAGGATTGGTGACAATTATACTAGTGTCATCAGCAAAGGGAACCGGTTTGGATTTATTAATTATAATGTTTGGTAAATCGTTTATGTAAAGAAGAAATAATAAAGGTCCCAGTATCGATCCCTGAGAAACCCCATTATTAATTTCGTCCCATGCAGAGGGAGTATACCAATCATCTATTAATTTGCAATGTCCTGCATAGACTTCACAAAACAAATGTCAGTTTCGAAAATTATGAAGGTCTTTCATAGTAATTCTCTAGTAAAATAACTTAGGCTTCAGATCACAATCAAATTTTATTACAAAAAGATTTTACACTGTCCTACTAACCTTCACAAATTGGCACTTCCCCACTCCATTTGCCATTTGCCATACACACTCGAACAGGATTACCAATCTGCTTGTAACCACGATTACAATAATAATGAACAGTGTCAGTATAACGGTATGATCTTCCACGTATCACACCTTGAGGGAAGTATCCCGGGAAACCACAGCCTTTCCCTGTTACAAAATACATATATATATATTTCAAACATGACTGAGTATTTCTAAACTAATTACAATAAGAATAAGGTTCCTTAAAGATAGTTATGTACTGATTTATATGTGTATATATATATATATATACATGTTTATTTAATTCCAAATTGTAAATAATTTCAAGAAGTTCTTCTGAAGTAATTAGTTTCTTACGTATGCAAAACGGAGTTGGGCCCTCCCAGTCACCTTGCTTCAGGCACTTCCGCTCCACTGTTGTGTGTTCTGTATTGCCCCACCTGAGAGAAAATCCCACGTTGCAGGTGTATATGGCAACACTACCTGCACCTGACAGACTCACACGGCCCTGGAATGGGGCTGCTGGTGCAACACAGTCTGTACAGAAAGACGAATTTTCTATCTGAAATAGAATAATGGCAAAGCAGGATCACCATAATGTACTGTGCCACAGATTAGGACAGGGGTGCATAAATCCCAAGTGGCAGGTTGCCCAGGCAACTAAATTTTGTACAGTGGTGTCTAATATTTGTGGATCCCAATACTGAATATGCTTCATGTCACCCTTCTGGCACCTACAACTTTGAGCTTTCTTCTAGATTTTTGGAAAGTTTATACAACCCGGGATTAGGAGAACTTCAGAATGAGGTACAGAAATGATGGATAAAGAAAATAAATTAAGGTTACACATGCTACTGCTCCTTGTAAGTCTCCAGTTAAAAATATTTTATGAACTGCATCATTATTCACCTTCATTTTTCAGTTTTAAATTGCAAATATATAAAATACCATATATGAAATAATTGCAGGAAATGCTGAAGGGCATAAAGTTCATTGCAGTGGCAATTCATACACACAAATTTGTATATAAATGGCAAATTCAGTACATTTTATTGAATGAAAAGAAAACTTTTATACCGTCAAACATAACTTTGTTAGTACACAACCTTGTTGACTATCTAATAACAAGCCATCATCAGGCTAACTTTTACAAAAAAATGTAAAAATATAAACATGACCTTATATTACGTCAGTCAAAATCGACGTGAGATGACACCCCTCACAAATTTGTTTACATTATAATTAGCCTTATGGTTTTCACGTGTTAATTAAAATTATACAAAGTTTAATTTTTAAATCTTTAAATTTGGTATCTTCCACTGTTGTGCAATTTTATTTTCTCATTTACTTTTAAAAAAAAGTGTTTTATTTTCAATGATGATGTGTGTGTTGTGTACTTGTATTTCTCGGTAGCTGGTAATGTAACATAAATTGGTATTCTGTTTCATAGCAATTATCTACAGAATGTTAATTTTATATGACATATATTGCATATGATTTCTCTTTGTTATTTGAGATTTGATGCCAAATGCCAACACTGAATAAAAATGTTCATGTGTTGTTACTAAAACAGGGTTCTTTTTTTGTCAACACAATTTAGCGGTTGGGAAGGCGGTAAAAACGTTTCATTTCGATTTAATATAGGAAGCACAACAGGATGTCATATACCAAGATTACATTTCCTATGCTAGCATTCTGCGTGCTCTTACTTGTTCTGATACTCGTGATGAATAAATTAAAATACTAATTACAGTTTTCAATTCCTATATAGCTGCCTGTCAATAATCTGAAGAAATTTTAATGTTATTACTATAAATTTAAATTATTTACTTGTTGCTCTATTCAGTTCTACTGTAGAATCTGTAAATCATGTATCAGCCACAGTAACGTGTAACAATACTGAAGTTGAGCATGTTTTGAAGTTTTTGTAGATTCTGTTCTTCTAGGAAATGATGCTGTGTCACTGGGTAATCAGATCCCAAAATTTTGAGAAAATGTAGTTTCTTCACTTTAAGAGTCAAACTGTTCAAGAGACAAAATGTCCACAAATGTTTTGGACATTCTTGGACATTGTGACCCTCGAAGCTCTGGACATTATACTGCCTCGAAATTATCAGGATCTGATTATTCAGTGATGCAGCCTCATATCCCAGAAGCATGAAATCCTCAGTACTGAAGTCTATGTGTTACAGTGTATATATATTTTATGAAGATTAAAGGTCAATATATTTAGTTTCTACCATTAATCTGGTTAATATCATTACCACAATCACTACAGTGGTCATGGTTTGATGTGCTTTCCATGGTTAGCATACTGATTGCAAAAGTATTCTATAGGGTTCTGACAATGGTGTAGGACATCTGAACTCATTAACTATATGGACACTTTCCATCATACATATTGAAATTTAAATACATATGATGGAAAAAGTCCATAAAGTTAATATGTTCAAGATACTTATTGCACTTTGGTAGTGATGCTAGTGTCATTCCCACCTCATAAATTTGTGCAAGTGCCATGTTATTATCACAGATTTTAGACAAGTAAAAAGTCTAAGTTTGGGGTGGTATCCAGTGGTGTAATGTTTGTGTAACATTCCGTCAAAGTTTATCCAGCTGTTCTCTATTTCAAACCAGTGAACAGACAGACAGACAGACAGACAGGCAGGCAGGCAGGCAGAGAGGCAGGTAGGCAGGCAGGCAGAGAGGCAGGTAGCCAAGTAGAGAGACAAGACCTGAGATTATAAAAGTAAGTCCAGAAATACTGTTAACTTTTAAGTGTTACACTATAAAGAGATGCAGTAAGGTCAAACAGTGAAGACCACAGTAGTCTGTACTTTCAGATCTCCACGAATTCCATTCAAGAAGTCTGTCCAAATGAAGACGTTGCCAGCTCTGGAAGACACTCCACACAGCATTGTCAAGTCCCAAACTTCTGTCACTTGAAGAATATAATCCCACATGGCAACACTGGAGAGGTATCCCAAAAAGGACTCAGCCTCACTAAAACCGCTGCCCATTAGATCCTGTTCCTGACCCAGTATAAGGATTCCGTCACCTTAAAACACAACAGTAGGAACAGTATTTTATATATTGATAAAATTATGGACAGGTTTGGTATGCACCAACTGAAACAATTGAAACTCCTACCAATTTTGCTTTAATTACATTAACTTAGACAACAGTTCCTCAGTCTTCATTCCCTAGCCTCACTTAAGATTAACTGACAGTACCAGGCCTTAACACAGAGTAAACCCAGAGCCATAACAAGGGTGAGGCATGTGAGGCTCTCGCCTTGGGCTAAAAGATGAGGGCACAGAGCAAGTATATACAATGTGTGTGTTCTATCCCAAACATGCCATGGCATTACAAAAAAAAAAGGCGCATTTCTGTAGAGTCAAACTGAATGAGGCATTGTAACTTTCAAACTTTGTGTGGTAAAGGTATGGGGGGGGGGGGGGGGGGGGGGGGGGCAGAGGCGCATAATTTTATAATCTTGCCTCAGGCGCAAAATTAGCTAGGTACAGCTATGAGCAAAATGCTCAGGAAGTAAATATGCAACACTTTTCATGCTTGTTTTTTTGAAAGGCACTGTCTTCTGTTACTATATCACAAGGTTAACATAATTTCTATTTTTGATCTGTTGACATGGTGTGCAACATATTTCTTTCACCATCTTCCCAAATGTCACTTGTTCATTTACATATCTTATTCAGCAACATTGTTTATTGGAACTACCACACTGATTAACCATACATTTTCCTCCATCTTGTCAAATAGAAAGAACCCCATTTGTGTGCCATGGTTCTTCTATACATGACTAGTGGATAATCTGAATAAATTTTACCATTGTAAACATAAGATTCTAAAAAGAGTGTGATAAAATAAAAATGACTATCTCTGTAGGCATTTCTCAGTGCTCTTTTATTTACCTGGGATGAATGTTCCATTTGCAAGACCTGTTCCATTATCACCAAGTTTTGCATCAATATAAATGCTCCATTCCCCATTTGAAGAATGCCACATAACACATACAGAATGCCAAAAACCATCATTTGCTGTAATGTCTGTCACGATACGTTCACCATTCACATATAAGACAAAACTGAAACATAATTTAAGAGATCAGTCACAATCATTTGTCACAAATCAATATACAAGTTTACAACAAATAGAAAATAATTAAATATAAATAAAATATAAAAGAAAACAAGTCTGTGCCATAGTTCAGGTTGTTAGATGCTGACTTCTTGCCATGGAGCCTTAGATTTAACTCTAGGCGATTTCATGTAAGATTGGTGGTGGAGAAAGTGGCACTGGAGCAGGTTCTTCTGAGTTCCTTTAGTATTCTATGTTGATCATCATTCCACCATTGCTCCATATTATCTGTACTACAGTCCTGAGGTGTATGGCAGTTCTGACCAAGCAACATTTTATCACATCCTCAGTCTTAAGTGCTTCACGTCTCTGACCAACCACCTAGCTATATGCAGATTAAGAAAGTGATATTATTTTTACATGTGTGTAAATGGTTCATGATTGATGAAGGTGAAACAGAGAAAAATGTAGGAAATTGGTAAGGTCCCCTTCTGTTAAGACACTGTCATATTACTTACCTGCAACTGTAGGGGAAGACCAGAATAACTGCAGTCAGGAGACTCAGTATTTGCAAATTTCAAGAAAATCTATTCATCCTGTACAGCAATATTATGTGTGTATATGTAGACAGACAGAGCAAGGTTATGTATGACATTCTGGTGAAGATGCACATTAAGATTACAGTCTCCTTGGATGTGATACTACTCACATGTAGTTTGGCAGATATGTACCCATCTACTAAATCACATGGTGTCATGTCACAGAACACTATAATTGTTACAGCAAAGCTAACTGGAAAAGACACACTGATAACAAAAAAACATCTAGAAATCTTATTTCCTCTGTGGTACTTACCCATTATAGTCAGTAAGTGTGAAGCTGTTATCTGAAATATTTGTTGCATATGAGAAAACTGTGCCATAGTTGAAACTGTCAGCAGATTTCAGCCATAAACACAAAGACACCTGAAACATGATACAACACTTCCCATTCAAATTCTCAGAAATACTGTACATTGTGGAATTATAATATTCAGATATTTTTCAAATATAATTGAGAACACAAGGCAATACACAAAAATAGTGAGTTTTCTACTTCATATCTTGGCACTGTTCCATATTTTTACTGTAGCCTTAAACTTAAACATGGGTCTATGGCTGCAAAAATGACAAAGAAAGACATGAATGTAAGCATTGTCCTCCAGTTTTCACTTATTTATTTTTAGGTTATGTAACGGGGGTCTTCATAGTGTTGATGTGATGAGATGACCATTACTGGTGAGTAGGTAGGGATGGTGAGTAACATAGTTATGCCTTAATAGTATCATAAATTGTTACCTAATTCCTTCCTTCATAAGTAAGTATAGCTGCTGATTTTGAACGGTCTTTAAATGTCAAATTTCAACACAATCCAGTCCTCTCCAAAAGTATTACTAAATGACGAAGACTGAAAAATAATTTGTTCTGTCATTAAAATATATCAACAATTTCCCTGACAATGTGCCGAAGGCAAACTGCCGTACTTGACATACATCATCAACATGAAATGCTCAATTGTCCAGATGGTAGTTATTTGGACTGCAGATTAAACCTGCCTCCATGAAACCCAGGAGGGCACTGCAGAACACTCACAAGAAATTTAATGCTTTCCTGCTTTTAACATTAAATTACACTCTGCTATTTGCATAGCAGTTACATATTCAGAAACACTGTAATCTTTGATATACTTGAGTTAAAGGTTTTCCTTCTTATAGGTTTCAAACCATATTTTCTTGGTTTAATTATCTCAGCATTAAATTGTCTCCATATAAAATGCTTCCTAACATCAGTGACATAATTCATTGTCTGTCACAGGAATCCAAAACACAAATTTTAATTAAATAATTATTTCATTCCAACAAATGCACTACACTGTTTTAGTGTTTTCTGTCCCTACATATGTTTTGACACTTCCTGTGCCATCATTTAATGTTATAAAAGTTTTAAAAGTAGTCACTATGTAAAGTTAACTGTTACTGGAAACTTCTGCAATACTTGAATCTACAAGTATGTCATGTATGACACACTAATTTTGTACTGGTTGTGAATAAAAATATGTAAAACAATCCATGTTAAACGAAAACCAAACAAAAATGTTCACGTATTTGGCACATTTCTTGACAATTTCTGGTTTCTCTTACTCAGATAATTCAGCACAGAGAGTACAATGGTTACCTGAGTAAGTGGTGAATGTGGTCCCTTCATAAGTACATAGTCTGTTGTTCCAGATGATGGAAAACGGAGAAAATATTCTGAAGGAAGTTCTGTAAATGTAAATTAATGTTTGCTGATGTTCATAATATGTTAGTAATGTCCATCAAACAATTAATATTACTGAAGCCCAGAGAATGAAGAAACAAGTTTACAAAAGGATTAAGGTTTACTGTATATTCTGCACATCTATTCCCATGGCATTGACCTTCTTTCACTATGAAAATTTTTCTAAATGTATCAGTAATTATGTTTTCCTGGAAACAGATTAATCATCTAAAACTTTGTTTGAAAGAGAAGCATCTTTCTGAAAATAATGAATACAGCAATATTTTCATTTATTCTGTTACTGGTAAGCATGCAAGATGTGCTCAACAATTCCACAAACATATTTATTTAAAAAAAAATTGCACAACTTTGCCATTTTTTAAACCATCATGCTACCATAGTTTTATTTACTTTTAGTATTTTAGCTTAGGCTGGTGATTTAGAATGTTGCCTGAAAGCAGGAAACTTAAATTGTCTCATAAAGTGGGCAATACATTAACATGAATCAAATTTAGTTTAACTTCAGCCACATGAAGTGACTTTCCTTCAAGTTTGAATTCCCTGAGGACATGTGATGCCAGCACACATGATTAAAATATTTAGAAATTAACATTCACATTAGTAACATAAAGTGTGTTATATTCACTTTAAAAAACTATTGTTGAATGTTTCAACAGATCCCTACTTCAAAATGATTTATGTAAGCAAAATTGAACATTTTTCAATACCGTCTTCTCGGGCGCACAGCCGCGTCAATTCGTTTGAATACAACGTTTCGGGGACGAGCTCCGTCCCCATCCTCAGGCATGAGGATGGGGACGGAGCTAGTCCCCGAAACGTTGTATTCAAACGAATTGACGCGGCTGTGCGCCCGAGAAGACTATATTGAATCATGTCGCCGCGAAAGTTTTAAAACTTATATTGAACATTTTTGTTCATAAATTTTTTCTACACTTCAAAATCTTAAAATGTCCATATTGTATTCCAGTCGCATACATACGACAAATATTAAGTTTCAATAAGACAGTTGTATTTGAGATTTGAGGTTTTCACAGCTGTGACTCTCTTTTGTAATGTGACACACTGTAGCTGATTACAAACGTTTCAGAGGGACCTGTTGCCTCTATCTTCTACCCTCCATATGGAGGTAGCAGGTTCTTCTGAAATGTTTGTAACTAGCTATCAGAATACATGGCATCACATGCTAGAACTACAGGAGACAGCAGAAGAAAAAGAGCATCCTAAAGAATGGGTTAAAAGTAATCACATTATACAACTTTTCTTCAATGTGTTCCATTCCTGAATGTCAACTCACTTGATTCACAGTGATTTCCAGTGTACAGTGTTGCACACACACATTTGTACCCTGCTATCAAATCAATGCATGTTCCACTATTGGTGCACGGATTATTCCTACAGTCATCTATATTCACTTCACAATTCCTCCCTTCAAATCCATTTGGACATACACAGCTGAAAACAAAAGTGTTATTAATTTGACACCATTTTTGACCAATGTGATTAAAATAATTACTTTTCTACCTCTTGCAAGGGCAAATGAATTCTACTTTTGAAGCAATGGAACCCATGTGACAGACTTCACTTTCTGTTACTAAAAGCATAATGAGGAGACCAAAGAGTCTGAACATGGTGGGGGCATGATATTTCCCTTATTTGCCAAGTTTTTAATTTGTCAGAGGGGAGGGATGTAGAAGAAGTGTGGAAATATCCACATGTGATTTGGCTCTTGAATCTGCCAGAAGTCAAGAATGGATGTGGCATGTGGAAATAATATACATAATGTATGTGGTTGGTCTCAAACCGAATGACCAATATGGCGTCCCCCCACCCCTTCTAATAGGCTCTGGTCTTAAAACTCCAGGTAGCTGAATCTTCACAGAATCTCTGTAAAGTAGAAAGGTACTTTTTGGGTGAAAAATTTAAATAAAACTTTTAAAACACAACCCTTTATTTTAAAAATGAAAATATGTATGCACATTTATGAAAATCGAATTTTATTATTGACAATTTACACCGAAAATAAATGCAGCATCAATAATTCACAAAGCTGCAGAGGAAAACAAAAACTGCAATTACAAATTAACAAAATAATATTACCAATATCATTATGAAATAAATGTGGTTACAGAACCCCTGAAGTCACCTGTAGAGCAGTGACACAGTTTGAATACCCCTGCAATAGACCATCAGATCCCTAGTTTATATAACATGTTTGTGACTACAGGTAAACAATGCAGATAAAAATGGATTCAGTATTGGAGGAACAATAAGAAATATATATCAGTGCAGCTTTATGTATAGGATTGATCAAATGGGGAAACCCCAGGCCTATGTAGCATGTCATCAACTGGAATGCTCCTATCTCACCTGTAATTCAGGCCAGTAATAATGCACGTGGCATCATTGTGGCAAGGTTCACTCATACAAGCATCAAATGGTTCTATTTCACAGAGTCTTCCAGAGTAACCTTCAGTGCACTGACAACTATAGCTGGCAATGCCATCAATACATGTTGCACTGTGCAGACAAGGAAGTGCAGTACATTCATCAACGTTTTCCTCACACAACACACCTGTAAACAACCACAAACATTTATGTGTCCCACACATACTATGAGCTGTGGGGTGCTGATGATATGCTGAGCATTTGAACTGTGTATCTCATGCATGTTTTTGGGAATGTAATTGAAAATCTGAACTAGATGCTGCAGATGCAGAAGAGAATATCTTTTGTATTACATAAAAGAGAAAGACATTCCAACACAATAATTTGGATTACTGAGAGTTATACTGCTACTTTTATTAGACCAAGTTCACGGATTGAATTCGTGAAAAAACTGAATTATACACCAACAAAATGCACTATAGTTTCACTTTATATACTTTATTCTGCAACCCCTACATATGTTTCGGCCTTTATATGGCCATCTTCGGGAGCTCATAAACTACTTTCACCTCACATCCAATGTTATTGTCTGCTATCACATTTAGTCCAGTTTCATTGTCATATATATCACATTTATATACAATATCTATATTTAAAATATATAAAAAACACAGAATACATATTTTAAATATAGATATTGTAATATAAATATGATATATATGACAATGAAACTGGACTAAATGTGATAGCAGACAAAAACATTGGACGTGAGGTGAAAGTAGTTTATGAGCCCCCTGAAGATGGCCATATAAAGGCCGAAACATATGTAGGGGTTGCAGAATAAAGTATATAAAGTGAAATGTAGTGCATTTTGTTGGTGTATAATTTGTGAACTGTAAAAGAATGCATGGTGAAGATAATATAAAAAAAACTGAATGTGTCTGATTTTTCGTCCAGTAAATTTGATCTATATCTGCAGTTTATTGATGATACTTCCTCTTCAGGCTCCACAGACCTATCTTCTTTACAGTTTTCTCCGTGTTTCAACAAACTAATTTACTTCTACATTAAATTTTCTATACAGAATTAACTTTCTTTATGTTGAAGTCCACTTCCATAAATATTCATTCCGTGTGGCTGTCTATATCTGCCTAACTACAATAAACCATCCAACCAACCAACCAGAAAATGGTACACTCAGAAGTATAAAGCAGATGGTTCTTGAACTAGCTTGTGCAGTAGCCTGTTATTTCCTTGCACATGGCACTTTGTGTGCTACCCCAAACTACAGCACCAGCAGACATGTCCATATTGTATATACCACACTGTACACACAGCAAGGAAGTTGGTCATCTTAGTGGCCTTAGTGTGAATACTGACCAGTTTCTACAGGTATCCCAACACAGTAATAACTGACTGATTAATTGGTTGATTAGGTAGCTGGTATTAAGTTGACGGAATTCATTTATTCGTAAAAATCTACCAGTTACTCGAGGTATGCAGTGTCAATTATATGATGATTGTTTGTGTTGATAAGAGTATTTATCAAGTACCGATCTAGTTTATAGAACTATGACCACAGTTTATTCTGGAAATAATTCAATACAAACATTTATTCTAATTCTGATGAGTGACAGCAAATGATTCCTTTACCACTACACCTGTATAGTGTATATTTCAAAACAAATTTTTAACAAACATGCCCAACCTAATAACTTATGTTTCATGCAATTGTAGAATAAATACAATATTTTCACATTTTATTTCACGTGACTGAGAGCACATTTACTGTATTAGGTACATCTATAAAATATGTGCCACAATACCAATGGTGAATCCTGATCTGGAGGTCAGGATTTGTCACTGAAAAATACACCACGTACAAACAAAAAAATGTACCTTGAAAACCATCCGAGCAAAGGCACGTGAAGTTGTTGACACTATCAACACACATTGCTCCATTCAGACAAGGATTTGAACTGCACTCATCTATTTCCACCTATAAGACAATGATGAAAAATAGGACAAATCAATTAAAGCCCATTTACTATTATGTCATTCTAATCTGGAGCAGACGATACATTGAGTAAGTGCAATTGCTGGAAGCCAAGGAGGAAGATGTCATGAGAATCTCCAACAATCAACTTTAGAGAACACAGTACATATGTTATTATGATCTGGAGATGGGGTGAACCATTATAGTCTTACACAGTCATGATCAGTTTTTTTAATTACCACAATGATGTACAGGTAACTGCTAGTTTCAGTTCTAACTGGTACAAATTCCTATTTATTCATGGAACATTATTGTTGATGAACAGGAATTTCCAAAATTAACATGATTTTGATGTGAAATTAAAATGCAACTGCTTGAGAAATTATGGCATGACTTAAATTATTTACTTTTTTCATGTACATAAGAGATATCTGCATTCATTTTTGAATTAAGGAAGGAAATCCAAAGATAAAAACCAAAACAAGAATCACAACCCACTACACTGCTGCATGATCTTACAATATGGTGAAATTGTAGAAATAAAGTAGTTTACCTCACAATTGAGACCAGAGTATCCAGGCAGACAAGAACAGTTGTACTGCGCTGGGTCGGTGTCCATGCAGAAAGCACCATGCAGACAAGGATTGGAGTCACATCCTTTCACTTGCACCTCACAGTATGATCCTATGCAGTAAGATGTTTCAGGCATTTGGTTAAAGTGTAAGGCAGAGACCATATATCCAAAGATTTCTATAGTTTTATTCAGGCTCTCTGGGTAAATGTTTGGCCAATAACTTGAAATAAGCAACAACTTATTCCTTGTTATCTGTGCTCTTCTGGAACATTATGCTGCATCGTGCGGTAATTGTTTACTGACGTTCCTTGTTCTTACTTTATTCCATACATGTTTTTTCCATCAGTCTCACCTTACTGCACTTGAATGTATCTTACTGTCTTAAGGCCAGTTTATTCTCGATCCCCCTATGCTCCTTAACGTTGTCTCACTCCCCCGTCCCTCACGCTGGTTCAACCCTATTGGCTGTCATCACGCTTACTGATTACCAGTCACCGCCCTCACCTTCCCCCTTATACACTGTGGTTCGGCGTGCTGGCTTTTTCTTCTTGAATTTTTTACCCTTGAAGATGGGACCGATACGTTGTCCCGAAACGTCGGTAAACAATTACCACACGACGCCGGGTAATATCCCAGAAGAGCGCAGATCTCATCAACATCGCCGCAGAAGCCTGAAATCAAACTTATTCCTTCCCTACTGCTCCCAATGCATTAGTACTGACGTGAAATTTATGAAACAAGTGGAAAAATACCGTACACTTGGATGAACCATGAAAGCAATGACATATGACAAGAATTAAAAATAGAACCCATGGTGGACAAAATAAAAAACCAGCTGGATTAACCAATTGTGAGAAGCAAAAGAAGCAGAATTTTACAAATATTAAAAATGATATGGATTGGAGAAACAAGAGAGACCTTCGAAGGGACCGCTGGATGAATAAGGCCAGAATGGGTAACAAATGTCCCAACTCCTTGACTGCTAGGTGATGGTGGTGGTGGTGGTGGTGGTGGCCATGTTGGTGGTATCAGCGGTGGTGATGGTGAAGGAGGAGGAACAGCAGCAGCAGCAGCAGTATCAGCAATGGTAGAATAAGAAGAAATCTCAGTAAAGACTAATGAATCCCTCAGTTGAAAGAGGTCACAAAAACAACTGAACTAAATCTGAGCACAAACTCTGTAAATAGAGATGTAGAAACACTTATTTCTTGTCAACGGCAAAAGAAAATCTGCTCCATATACATGTATATGCACTCCATTTTAATACTGTGGGTGAATGACTACCAAAGAAAAATGTCAGTTACATTTGGATCCTCTTCAACAGTGTGTAATAATTGAAGCTAATGTCACGTAATGTTCTAAATCTTGATGAGTCATTATGAATTGTCTGCCTTTCTCAGTTAACACTGATCCTACCTATGAATCCTGGTTTGCATTCACATGTGAAAATGCCTGGTCCCAAGCTGTGACATGATCCTCCATTGAGACAGGGTAGCAGAAGGCATTCAACTCCAATATGCTGTCCAGCATCATTGAAGCAAAATTTCTGTCTTTCCAGAGTCTGATTGTAACCTGGAGGGCATTTCTGGCAGGGGACTAACCCTGATTGAGATATCCGCCCTGGTGGACAGGAGGCTATAAGATAATAACATTCCATAATAAAAACAAGATCTTCAAGATCCCAACATAGAAATCACCATGCATGTCAGTCTATCTATATGCCAGGGAACAAACTGAAGAATTACATACAGAAACTGTATCTTATTGTATAGAGGCACTGAGAAAAATAACTACAAACAGGAAAGTTGAAAAGAATATATATTCTGAAGGCAAGATAAAGGAGAGTTGAGGAAACAAACGTTTATAGATTAAATAAATAACTTACTTCAAATTATTATACAATGCATCTATCACACTCACTTTTAAAAGTATAGTAATATGCATTAATAAATAACCTTATTTGTAAACTAGCTTTCTAGTAATGGAACATTTTAAATTCCACAACACAGAAGTCCCACCATCTGGGCTTCAAACTAAAGCAATTCATTCTATTCCATACTTATTTCTGCAACCTCTATCTTGATGTTGCTCTCTCACCTCCTGCATTGAACTTACTCCAGTACCTCCACCGGAATTCTTTGTCCTTAAAATATAATCTTAATTTTGTCAATGAATCTGTACAACTGCAAAGTGTTTTTCATTACATTCAGAAAAGTGCAGTTTTAATGTACCAGGCTGCTATCACATGTTCAAATCAGCATTGAATATTAAACAACCGCCAGTCATCTGTGACTGCTTAACAGTTCCCGCCACATCTGAAGTCACCCTGTTCTACATGTACCCTGAGATCATGCCATGTCATTGTGCCAAATCCATACAACATGAACGAATGCGTCACTTACATTACAAAATTTGTCTTGAAATACAACAAGTAACATAAGTTTGTAACTAGAAAAATTATAAAATTTATGTTAATATTTGATCCTAACACCAGGAAGAAATACAGCTTTACATTTGCAGTTAACTCATCATATTTTTGGCACAGTGTATACAAGCAGAAAAAAATATGACTGAATGCATTCATATGTATAAATTCTTATTCAGTATAATAAAGCAATCAAGTAACTGATTTCTTTATATTGCCTGAAAGACACACATGATTCCAAATTCTTATACCATACCTAAATGAGTCAATGCAGTTTGGAATACTCTGTGGCAGGTCAATGTAATCACGTAACTGAATTTGTACGCACTGGCTGTCCTGTTACACTGTAACCATCAGTTACCTTTACAGTCACTGATGTCAACAGAACCTCGCTTAAGAGTTGTCCAGTTGCCTGGACAGCGTGAACATTCAGTTTGGCCGGGTTTGGGCTGGTAGCTTCCATAGTCACACGTTGTGCACGGAGTCAATCCAGGTACCGAACTCTTCCAGTGTTTATGTTTCCGGCCAAAACACCCCGGAGGGCAAAGGGCTAATAAAGTAAAGGAATCATACAATTGAACTGCATGCAACCACTAATTACACACTATTAAAATTAACATGTATACTGTTACATATTATTAAAAAGTAGATATCAATAGGAACAAGTGTTGTCAGTATTTGTTCATCTCTTAGGTTTATTCTTATCTTCATTTTTATTGAAAAACACTATCTTATGAGGTGTGACATCATGCAGTCTAACAGAAATTTGTAGACGTTCCTCTCAATCACGAGAACTTTGACTCTCACATAATTTTTATTTATTACTGCATTTTTGTAATTTTAAAGTTGTTACTTATTCTACTAGACTCTCAATTATTCACAAGCAGATTAGCCACTTGGAGGACTAACCACTGTACTCTTAGAAGTCCTAATAATCTAAACAATAAACAAGATATGCAATGTGCATATAACATGTCATTGTGGCATGTTTGTGTAGTGTTTATACTTCCTCGGCTATCCTAACAGCCTGATACCATTTCACCCGAAGAGATTGCTGTTATGGCAATTTAATGTCACTGGCAACAATAAATATACTTAGGCCTTCATATAAAATGCCTGAAATTTTTTGCCCGATTTTAACCAAATTTGGAATTTCTCAACAGAATTTCATAAAAATCCCCAATATCAAACTTCATGGAAATCGGTCAAGTGGTAGCCATGTTAATACATGAGGCCAGACAGACAGAAAGATGGCCGGACATGATGAAGGTAACAGGAGCTTTTTGTGACTATGCAAATGCACCTAAGAACCTATTATATGCAAATGACCACCTTATCCTTTTAAGTGTTTGACAAAGTTTCAATTCACTCCAGGCCGTAGTCTTCCTACTGTTGTACACACAGACCCATGGGAAGGCAGCAGTCATGTACGAATTACATAAAGAACCCTGTACACAAACTCCATGTATAATAAACTGTTTACTAGCCTACATCAGTAAGGACTTACATCGACATTCTCTAACATTCTTTGCATGTGTCCTTCTTGTTGATGTTGCTGGTGGACAGGAGAGACATATAATACTCCCTTCCACAGGCTGATAATAACCAATGGGACACGATTCACATGAGAGCGTGGTCATGTTATAATACGTTCCCACTGGACACTTCACACATGTACTGTTTCTGACTACGGAGCCAGGCGCACAGATGAACTCTGGTTTGCTCTTAAACTCTACTTGTTTCACTTTTAGTGGTTTCTTATGATGTGGCAAATTCCATAAAAGTCCCTTCCTCACTGAATGCTGAAGGACATCCTTCATTCTATGCATTCCAGACTGTAGAATTTGTGCATCTGTTTGATTCTGCTTTATCCTGACATGGCCTGGAAAAGTTGAAGGTTCAGCAGTGCTTTAAAATTCTTAGTGGCAGATACATCGGGAACGAATTCATTACAATAGATGAAATGGAAGCAAAAAAAGAAATTATGAGATAGGTAGAGAGAAAAGCAATGTAAGCGAATGTTCAGTTTCCATTCTAAATTTCACTAACCCTCCAATTGTTTATCCCCTTTCCCTAACAAACAGGTACTGCTCTTGAGACCATTAAAGACATAAAACTTTCAGCCCAATATAATTTTAGTGCAGTGCACAACCAGGTACATAATAATAATTAAAAGTGTGCTGTAAACTGATGCAAATATGTATTCAGAATATGCATGCACACAGAAGAAACTGGAAGATACTCCCAAGACTTACTCCACTCGTGTCACAGCTCTTTGAATGAAGTGCAAATAAACATCTATACACCACATGTGGTCACGAGAAACAACATGGAATGCTCACAGAAAAATTTTTAGATGAAAGCTGAAATAATAGTATTTACAATATTCATGCATGCAAATAGTTTCCTTCATTTTCTACTTGCCAATTCTCAGATTAAAGTTGCATCATAGGCAACAATAGTTCTTATACTCAATGCAATACAAGAATCATGAATCAATGAACTCACCTATCATATGGAAACGAATTTCAATGTGTTTGCTATGTGCCTTCCCCATAGAGTTCTTCTTATGTGGAATACCTGTTGACTCTACAGCATACAGTGTCTCATTCACACCAGCACTTTGGTTGGCAGATCCTTTTGTCATATTCAACATTCTGATTCCTCCATTAGAGTAAGACCCATCCTATGACAGCGCAAAAATACCGGTTTGTATGTTGCTTATTCCTCATAATGACACTTAACTCCTTGAAAAATAATTTTAAACTCCTAAGGGCTATAAAATACATGTATTAAAGGCTGACAATGAGAAATAAGGAACAATAAGGTTGAACATTACAACAAATAAGTTGTGGGAGTAGGATATTAAAAAACTACTAACATTTCTTTTTCTCTTGTTATCCCGTCTCCGTCTAATCACTACATTTGATTCCTCCTCTAGGCCTGACAGAATTTGGTCACATATTGTGACCATGTCTTCAACATGACATGACAGAGCAGCACCACAGATTTCTGCCAGCTGCTGTGTTATTTTTTCTCTCACATGACCCTCAACCTGCAACAAAAATGTATGAAAAATAATATGAAGAATATGAAGAAGTATAGACAGAAATATCATGTAATATATGGAAAATATTTGGGATTTATTTTCCTCTTGATGTCCTAATCTTAGATCAGTATAACTAGGATAACTAGGTATTGTGTCGCCTTCATTAAAATAATTAAAATATTAAAATTCTAAAATGAACAAAGTTAATAATAATAATAATAATAATAATAATAATAATAATAATAATACCTAGTTAAGCATGCTGGCCTTATACTCCTTTGTCAGAATAACTCCCTGATGATAGCACCTTGGTGCCGAAACATGTAGGAGTTTTATACTTCTGAATGTATTTTATTAAGTGCATAAGTTGTTTAGTGTATTAATTACGAAAAGTCTGTTATAGTTTTGATGTTTTAGCAATGGTATAGCTGACGATTCCATTGTTCTAGTATATGATGCGGCATCAGATACTAGAACAATGGAATCATCAACAAAAACTCTGTCAGGTCCGCTTACAGCAGGAATTTCATCTTATAGAACTGGGGAATTTCAAAGGACAAGTAACACTGAA
Organism: Reticulitermes speratus; assembly: GCA_021186555.1. NCBI lineage: Eukaryota > Metazoa > Arthropoda > Insecta > Blattodea > Rhinotermitidae > Reticulitermes > Reticulitermes speratus. The sequence continues at coordinate 14,995,711 of JAJKFL010000003.1, read as the reverse complement.
ATTCAAAATATGTGGTGGCCTGATCCCAGCACATTCACACAGGCAATGTATGATGGTGTCAAGCACAGACTGTCTTTGTACATATAATCACACTTATAGTACATACTGAACCACTGTACCTGACTGAGAAATGCTGGATCTTCACACACAGTGCTGTCACCTTCAATTGTTATAGCTCCATCTTGGGATATAGAGTTTGGAAGGACTGTTACTAGAATCGAAAATAAGCCCATAAAGTTGTTTCACTATTTCTTTAAAAACAGTTGAACTTAAATATAGAAAAATCTTTAACACACAACACAAAACAGGCACAACTGAGGTCAGGGCAATAAGAGTGAATCCCTAGCAGCACCCACCGTTAAATGAACGTTAAATTTGGTTGTACTGGCATATTTTTCAATCCAATCAGCATCAAAATACCACACAACCTTTATTACACTATAATTGTCACCATCTGACAAGTGTTTCAGTTTCAATTTACATCATTCTTAGTGTCTTACATATTAATGACTTATATTTGTTCCATTAAAGTATGTCATTTTGCAACTGTCCTTCTTACATATTTACAATAATTCTGCACTAAATTACATACCTGGATCTGGCACATACCTTTATGAGTTCCAGTATTGATTATAGAGAAAAGTATATAGAAGAGACAATAAACACAAAGTTTCGTGGTTTACAAATTGATAACCACTTAACTTGGAAGAATCATATTGATCAAATGGTTCCTAAGTTAAATGAAGCATGTTATACAGTTAGATCAATGTATCACATCAGCAACATCAACACTCTTAAATCAATTTATTTTGCATACTTTCATTCTATTATAAAGTACAGAATAATTTTTTGGGGTAATTCCTCCAACAGTAAGAAGATATTCACCTTACAAAAGAAAATCATCAGAATTATGTTCGGTGCACAAACAAGAACTCCATGCAGAAGTCTGTTTAAAGAATTAGAGATTTTGCCTATTCCATGTCAATATAAATTTTCATTAATGAACTTTATTTTAAACAATGAAGAAAAGTTTCAAACAAATTCATCTATACACAGTATAGACACCAGGAATAAGCACCACCTGCATAGACCAAATGCCAACTTATCTTGTTTTCAAAAAAGTACATTCTATGCCAGTATCAGAATTTTCAACAGACTCCCTCTGAGTCTCATAAGTCTTAAGAATGAAAAGACAAAATTTAATGAGGCATTAAGAAAATACTTAAATACACACTCCTTTTACTCATTAGATGAATTTTTTACGTATAAAGATGGTTCACAGTGAGGTATGTAACACGTTTATAGTGTTTTAGTTTATAATGTTCAAATGTAAAATTCTATAGTCTGTATAGCTGTATATTTGTATATTATGACTTATTGCACATCCAGTTGTCACTTCGACAGACTTATGGATCCATGGAATTTATGTATGTATGTACGTAACAGATTAAAATTCTGGAAGTGTAAATGTCATTATTTTCAAATTTTAATAAACTTTTACACCACATGCACATGTAATTTTAATAGAGAATTACTGTAAATACCATGTAATAGATATAATTAGAAAATTACATGCCTGTAATGGCCCAAGTTTGGAGATTAATACATTGGACCACAAATATTCTTAATGAAGGCTGAAATGCATATGCCAGAGGGTGTTGAATGTAGTATAAGTGCTAAGTGGTATATGGATGCTTAGAGATTAAAAATCTCATTGCATGAAAAGTTTTCATAATATTTTGAACTATTATTGATCACATATACATACACAATAACAAGAACTTACAAGAACAGTCAGGGAATGGATCAATAGTGTTGTCAGGAGCCAGCACGCTTCCGTCACTGTCATATGTGCAGAAGTAATCATGTGGCTGGACAGCAAATGCATATCCTTCTTCACACGTCAACATACAATGCAACGAATCAACATTTGCAGTACAGTTCACATGCCCATTAATGGGGTCCAATGGTTTTTGACACACATTCTCTGGAATTAAAAATGCAATTTAGGAATATTATAATTCTAGACACTGTCCATATTATAATTAAAATTTAATACTACGAGAAAAGCATTCACCAACCATACTTGCAAAAGCGCATGTCGTGTGCTGTTACTTCATGATTGCCTCTGACCAACATCGGACCAGAGGGAAGCTGCAATAATAAGAACTCAAGGGGAAAGGTCTGATGTTGATATTTGGTAGACAGCTAGCAGCAGGACAGCTACAGACATGTTAATGACTATAATATTTGTTGATGTAGTCACTGGTCACTGCTGTCAATTAACTGTGTATCACAATGCCTTATAATTTATTCAGTACAGATGGCATATAATAACTGGTATTCATATGGTTATTAGGACCATGCTAATTTCTTCACACTCAGTCTATTGTATTTATCAGCTATCAGCAAATTTATCCACACACTGTCTGAGTTAATAGAAATATTTGGCCTCATCACAATTTCAGCAGAAGGACCAAAGATGTAATCAATAAGATAAAGTCATCCCTGTGTTAAAGCAGCAAATTATGAAGATAGGACAGAGTGCTGGTAAAGTTAAATATGTACATTGTTAACCTTGGGATAAGATATCAAGAAACCTGTGACCACTATATAATTCAGAATTTCAGTGGAAAAAAGCAACTACATACTTATAACAGCAGTAATGACATCCTTTATATAATGTTTGTTTCTTACTTTTCAAATATAAAAACAGATATGAAAGGTACATATTTTTAAGCACAAGATGGAATATTTATAGTCTGGAAAAATAAGTCTCTGAATATGACCAAGGATGCATGCATTTAAATCACAGCACATGTATGCTGAATTCAAGTATGTTTTCCTATAAGGTTATACAACATATCTAAGGCTAAATCAATTACAGATGTTGTATAAAATTCAACATAAATTTGAAGATATTAACCCTTTTCAGCACATAACACTCTTAGCATATTCAGTTTAAATACCCTCCTCATGGCAATACAACTGTAATACATATACCTTTTTAATCTTTCCTGAGAAATCAACAAAAGTGGAGTTCATGGAGTAGAAACTGTCAGTACTATGAAGGATTATTTACTAAAATTGCATATCTATGAAAGGAAAACAGACAAGATAAAGATCTTCTCTTAGGAAAAAGCAATCCCATTACAGTCCTGTACAGGCCCTTAAGGGTCCAGGAGGTTGAGGCTCCCAGATTTCTAGACAATCGGCACATGAAGATGGTAAGTTTGTCAGCCCTACGCACCGGCCGCCTTTACCCCCAGGAAATATTCCTGGTACTCATTTATGTTAGAGGCTGAGTCAACCCCAGGGCCATAGTGCAACCGAAAGGATTATGTCAATGAAAAATTCCAATGACACCATTGGGAATCAAACCCGCAACCTTCCGCGCAGTGCCTCAACCAACTGCGCCACCGCGTGCCCCTCTTTTCTTAGGAGAGTAAGTTTTCTTGCAAATAAAGTGGTGAGGGCTGTAGGAAAGAGCAGAAAGTGCTGTGGTTATGTTAATTGTAAATCACAATTGGTACATGAGAAAAAGTAGCCCTACAAAGAAAAGAATGCCCATAAAAATAATGTCTAACACTGTAATTTAGAAATCACATAAAGAGATGTCAAGGAGATAATTTGAATATGTCTACAAAGGCTGGAAAGGGACAGAACTGATGAAGCAAAAGGTTAAGAATTATGAGTTAGAAGGAACATGGAAGGAGCATTCATGACTTATGTTGAGATACACTATCGTAACTTTAACAACGAGGAACTGAGAAAATTAATTAAAATGCATATAAATATAGTTTATCCTGTCCCAGATGAAAACTGTGTACCTCCCAATAGAAATCAGGAGTGATTTTTTCTGTACATCAACCAAACAGTGTGAACTCAATTAGATACTTTGACAGCAATAAGACTCCTGCACATTCACTTCATATTAACTAAACTCATGGCTCTGAAATGTTATCAGATGAAGTCCACCTTCAAAGAAGAAGGTAGCATATGCTTCCAAAACGTGTGTAAATTTGTGGAGAACTATATGGTACCACATTCCACAAGATGGTAAAATTCAGAGACAAATTATTCATTTGTTAGATTGCATACAGAAAAAATACATGATAATTCTGAGGCTCTCATTTAAAATCCCTGAATTACTGTTAGAAGAAAATCTCAAGTAAACAGATTCTCATATTATGATAATTAGTCGAACGTACCTTCAACAGTAATATTAATAACACAAGTTGCATTATTTCCATAGATGTCCAGCGCAGTGTATGTTACTGCAGTTGTCCCATATGGAAACGAGTCTGTGTCAGGAATACGGGACACCTAAAGCAACATGCAAGAAACAACAAGCTGTCACTTACTTGTTTCTTCAAAATGACACACCACTTTTGCAGTAAATAAATTACAGATTATGAAAATGATGGTAGCTAAGCAGCAGAAGGAGCAGTATAAATACTGACAACAAGAAATGAATAATGAAGATGTATTTGGAGATATTAATTAAGCAACCAAGTTAAAATTATATAAAAAAAATACTACAAATTTTCACACAGCATCTGTGTAATCCAACGGTAACAGTCAGTGGCGTGGATAAGGATCCCGCGGACCCTGTGGCACAGAGGGGGAGGCCGTGGATCTGAGAGAGGAAGATGCGCAAATGTCCACAATACAAAAATTTGTTGTGGGTTGTATCGGACTTGATTCTGTTCTTCTAACACATGGAAGTATTCTGGATCACTATTACAAGATCCGGGAGTAACTTCACTAACAATTATAGGGAGTATTGAGTCACGAGGGGGTCCCCAGTTATTGAGTTGCAGAGGGCCCCAAACAGATCTACACTACTGGTAATTTTAGAATAAATTTGTGCCTGTGCTTAAGTAGGCAACACAGCAATGTAATGAAGGTATAGCACCAAACATTCTTAACCTTGGCACTAAATGGAGGTGAATGGTCAGCTTTATGCTCCAGCCACTTACCCCTGAGAAGAAAAGTCCACTTGTCCATTGAACATGAGGCTGGGTGGGCCTCACAGCCAATCTAGATGTTTTGGGGAGGAAAAACATTTCTTTTTCTTGCCATAAATTCAATTCTGATTCTACAGACCTAAACCCAACATACATCATAAGTACAGAAGTGAAGTTATTAACACTTTCAGTTGGCTGTCTCATTAAAAATCTTCCCTTGCATGTTGGCCGTTTTAAAATTATTAAAAAATCAGTAGGCCTTATGATTTCACAATCGTATCATAACATTTTCCATTACAGCATGGTAATTGTTGCACGTTACAGCAAAATAATTTGCTAATCAGAATTAAAACTTCCCACACCTCAGCTACATATTACATAATACATGCAATTAGGTAAATACAGAATACATTACCTGAGACTGCATATCAAAATTATTTATGAAGCCTTACAGTTATATGCTCACAAAGATGTAGAAAGAGAAATCTAAGCATAAGTGGGGGAAAACAAAAGGTTACAGTAAAAGTTTTACATTTGAGGCATTGAACTACATGATGTAATACTATCCAGAGATGGGAGAAACATCCGAAAAGTAACAACCTCACCTGATGAGCCGGGATAGCGTAGTCAGTAGAGTGACTAGAGGCTATGTGCTGGACAACTGAGAAATCAATGTTTAAATCCTGGCACATGGAAGAAATTTTTTTCTTCTCCAAAACATCCAGACAGACTCTGAGGCCAATGCAGCCTCTTATTCAACGGGTGCTGGAGGTAAAGCAGCCTGACCATGTAGCTGACCTGTAACCTCCATCTAGTTCCAAAGTTAAGAATGAGTGGATTTATTCCTCCACTCTCCATATGCCTTCATTATGTGCAGAGGGACAACTTTACTTTTTACTGTACCATCTCCACCCACCCCCTACTCACTTCCAAACCTTCTGGCCAGATACACACTACAGGAGAAACAGCAGGAATCATATCCTATGGTATGTACATTCATTCATTCATTCATTCATTTATTAGCATTCATCGATCCTTTCTGGTACACAACCATTGGATATGGAAAATGTCAATAGATTACATTAACATATTACAAAAAATTAGTCTTATCATAAGATAAATGACAATTAAAATATGTATAAAAAAATTGATAAATGAAACTGTACAAGTATTGTACATACTAGTTTGAAAAATCATGTCCCATTGTGTATGTAGATTTTACCTTGCATTCAGTTTATTTTTCACTGATAGCTAATAAGGTTATCACTAAAGCAGAGCATAAAATAAAAGACGTAATAAGAACTTGTTGGAAAGCATTATTAAATATTCGTAAATGAATTTGAGTCCTATTCAACACAATCTTTTGAGACAACATAACATAAATTAATTAATGTCACCTTAACAGGTTGTCCAGAATTGTCATGGAAAAGTGGAGGCTCCCAGGTGAGACTTCCATTATCTCCAGAATCTAGAAGAAAAGGTGGTGGGGACTCACAGCGCTCAATAGATGGCGATTCTCTGTCTGCAGAAAAAAATAAGCCAGGATACAATTAAAAAATATAGAAACCTGAATGAGTAAAATCAATATCAGTCTCAACACAACTATCCTTATTAGACAAAGAGTCTATCTGACTAATACAGCAACATATTTCGACCTTAAATTAGGTCATCTTCTTTTCAACTTTAAAAACACACTGAGGAAGACAGCATATAATTATATAAAAAACCATTGCTGTTTCAAGAAGTAGAATAAAATGAAGTAATTTAAACTGAAATAATATAAAATAGGGTAAAACCTGTCAATCGGAGGTATTATATCAATTTACATGAATTGATACAATGCCTCCAATTGACAAGTTTTATCCTATTTTATATTATTTCATTTTAAATTACTTTACTTTATTATACTTCTTGCAAAAGCACCGATTTTTTATATACGTATATCTTGTCTTCCCCAATGTGTTCTTAAAGATTAAAAGCCTGAAGATGACCTAATTTAAGGTCAAAACATGTTGCTGTATTAGTCAGATAGACTCTTTGTCTAATAAGGATAGTTGTGTTGAGACTGATATTGATTTTACTCATTCATGTCATTGACACACAATGGGATGTCACATGTAAAAATATAGAAACCCTTTGTTCTTCTCATTTGGACCGCAAACAAATCTACTATACATATATAACACAGATACTATCATCACGAGTTCCAAAAAACACAGTGATAGCGCTAATGTCACTAGTAATTGGTACATTGGTATTGGTGATAATACTTTTAATAATGACATGATTACGCAGTGCTGGAATCGGTGTTGATGGTGAGGATAATATGAATATTTGTGTAAAAGGTAAATGAAGATTTCTTACCTTCAACCATGATGGTGAAGTTGCATTTGGTCTTATGGTGAGAGGCATCAGTAGCCACATAAGTGACAGTCATTGTACCAATCTTAACTCTCATTGGCTGACGAGTAGCAGGTCGTGTCCATACAGTGGGAGGATGACCATCATTATCTACAGATAAGACATAATTCAGCATATCCATAAAATATCCATGCCCACTTATGTACTTATATCTAGAATTATTTTGTTTCCAAGTAATAAATGTCGGCATGCACAGCACAGTTGCTTATTCAGTAGGTTCAATTTACTTACTTGTGTATGGCCAAATATGATTTAAGTGAGTCTGATAATGTTACTGTCAGTAATATGCTGATGTTCGAGCATTAGTGTGTAAAGTGTAGATGGGTTTAGGAAAATTAAATTTTTAATTTACAGAGAGACTGAATAGGTGTAGGCTTAATACGAAATTCTATGTAAGCAAACCATTTCTTTTTATTAAAAGAACAGATGGAATTTGTTTAAGGGCAGAACAAAATGCAGCATAAATCATACATTCTCTGGATTTCTAACTTACCAGTTGCAATTGGTACTGCCCAGCTGACAGCTGCATAATCTTCACCAGCATCTGTCCCCACCACTATATTTTCTGGACACTGAATCTTTGGTGGTGTAATGTCTAAGAAACAGTATCCAACATTTATGTCATAAATAAAAAAAATTAATCAAAGGGAGATGTCAAGTATCTTGCCAAGTAACTGAAATTCATTAAAAATCATGGCACTGAAATAATGTCATTAGACTTATATATGATTAAATAAAAGACAGTCATATCCAGCAACTACTGTGATTAAATTACAAGGTTTACCAGCATATACTAATACAAGCCGGAACGTTCAAATGCCAAACATAGAAAGGCACCAGAAAATAGGAAACTAGTTCAAAAACATTTTTTGTTCAAAAGCCATGTCACTGGTGCAAGTACACTTATTATTTATAAACACATAACATTAACAAAAATGTTTATTAGAGTAATAACCTCGTTTAGCAACGGAGATGTGTAAAGACTAACCAGAATGAAGTTATTTATTTATAATTTTGCAGAAACTTAAAACCACAAAAGTTACAGTCACTGTGGGCCACTGATAATCTCTATACCACACTGCAGCAGAGAGCGCACTGATGTTTAATAAAGCAGCAATGCAACTTACCTCCACAGGTATTAACATCCCGACCTGTCCACTTGCCCCCTCCCCCACAGACCCGAGACTTTGGGCCCTTCAGCTGGAATCCTGTTGCACATGAGATGTTACACCTGGCCCCATAAGCCTGCTTACTTGTTGCACAACCTCCTGGTGTGTACTCGCCATTAGACACTGTGGCCAGTGGTGGACAAAACAGTGCTAACAAATCAAAATATGAATTTCACCAATCAATGTACTATTGAATGGCAGATTATACAGAAGTGAGGTGCTTCTCAATTAGGAAATTCTATTGCCCCTTTTATGGAGTCCATAATATGCTTAAGAAAGACTGAAATCACTACTATTACTTTGGATAACAAAATTAATTAGTTTGAATGTAAGTAACACATCAGAAAAATCTGTAGTGTTATTTTTCATTATAACTGAAAACTCACATCTGATTTTATTTAAAATTATAATACAAAATTATGACCTTGTGGCACTTTCTTTCTCTGGACAATAAAACACATCTTACTTCAGCAAGTAAATTAGTAACACAAAGAAAAGACAGAATTTGATCCCGGATACAGGCTCCATCCTGTCCAAAATAGCACCGAGAGACACCCAGTGTTGTGGCCAGTGGATACCACATGCAGTCGCCCAGAGGTACAGGCCAATTTAATGTGGTGTTTCATCTAATGCCGAGGTTTACATCTAAATGGCACGGTACTAGACAAAGGGACAACTTTATTTTTCACATAACACAACTCTGACTTAGCAATTTAATAAAAAGAAATATTGAAAGAAATTTCTGTCTCCCTGGAAACCAAGTCATTTGCTATTTTATACACAGAGATCTATTCTGTAAAATAAATGCAGATAAGATTCAGTCAGCTTGTGATACACTGCACTGTGAATAATTTATCCATTTTTGGTATTTGATGATACAAAGATTTTAAATGACAGCCATATAAAGAAGAGACTTTTCTTAGAATCCTAGACCTTTGAAGATGGGACCAATATGTTGCCCTGCAATGTAGGTAACCAACTGTCAACATCCCTGAAAAGTAAAGACCTCAAAAAGAGATTCATTTGGTTACAGAGGGCAGATGACTCACGTTTGCAGGTCGTATGCAGACCATCCCACCGTGCAAGGGGCAAGCAGTTGCGATGTCTGGAGCCAATGAGAGTATAACCAGGCAAGCAGGAGAACTCACATTCAGTGTCAATAATATAGTCTTTACTGGAACACGTGACAGCACCATTCTTAGGTGCCCTGGGAGCTGGACAAGCCTTCACTGTGAATCAATATTAATGTTTAATCAGACTCTTTAAGAATTTTTCTGTATTAATGGATACAGTAACATATTAATGCTGTGTAACTAGAGAAAACACACAGGCATTATCCAAAGTGCATGGAGGACATCCAATTTTACTAATTCAACTTATTTGATCCTTTAACAAGACTGACTGTACCATTGTATGCATGTTAAAAATGCTGCATGGCACATGACTGCACCAATATGTTTTTCACTTCATCTGACTATACTACAGAGTTAGATATGCAGCATACAGAATGATAGTACCTGTTATATTTACCACTCTTCATGCCCTGTGCACTCTGAATGTACTGTAATCTGTGCTTTTCTCTAGAATCTTCTGATCAGAGCTGGCTGAGACATGACGGTGATCGAGGCAGGCTAATAATTTGGCGCCCTTTCAAACCGATATTCTTTAAACTTTTTGGCCTAGGACAGGGCTAGCAAACATATTTTAGGGCGTGTAGCCAAACTGCGGATAATTTTATGATTATTTCTTTATAATTATTTCTCGTGTGGAAACATGACTTTACTAGTTTACCATACTACTGATTATTCCAGTGACGTCTTAGTGCCCCTTTAGGTTGGCACCCCAGGCAACTGCCTGGCTGGCCTCCCCTTAGTCTGGCCACATTTCTGAAGTTAATTGTGAAAAAATCTTATTATAAGAATGTTTATAGGCCTTTTCAAATTCACTTTTCAAATGGTTAAAATCAGATGACAATTTAAAAAGGAAGGTCAACTAATGGGAAAATTATTGGTACAATTCAGCAAGTAAATGGTTATGTAGAGCACCACTGAATTACAGTATCAGTATCATCTATAATTTAGTACTGAATGATTCCAATTGTCCTTCTCACTGTAACATATTTCAGTATTATATTTCAGTATTTGTTCTTCCAAGCAGCAATGTATGTGTCTAGTTTTCACATATTATGGTTATCTGGTAAGAGCAAAATAAAAGGTGCAATGTGACTGCCCTTTATTCCATCCTACCAACACATTTGGCCTCCTGTCCAGACCATGTCCCATCATCTTGACAGAGGCGGATGCTGGACCCAGTAAGTTGATAGCCCACACGACACCTCACTCCACATGCTGCATTCAACACATTTCCACATGACTTTTTCACAAAGAAGCCCTTCAGAGGAGCAGTCAGCTTTTGGCATGTTATTACTGCATTGGAACAAGCAAACATGAACATGAATCAGCAGTAACATTTTATATAATCTGAAGTCCATTTGTCCCTAATTGCTCAAATATTTCAGTGCCTCTATGTTAACAATTCTCAATTCTATACCGGTAACTGAAAGTGAAGGTTATACCATCACATTATGTTCATTTATACATTACATAATGGAAACATTCTAATGTGGAAATTCCTAAAGTACACTACAAACTGATAAATTACAGTTAGTATTATGTGCTGAATATGAGGTAGTTAATATTGATCCTATCTTCAATTTTATTACATAAAATATTTTTGTCTAAATTCCTTGTACACAGTATTCTGTGCACATTATGACAACGTTCTTCCTAACAAAACCTAGACTTGCATAGTCTCTTTTACAAGCATGGTAAATAAGTCACACATCCAAGATATGTAGTTGAATAGGAAGCTTATATTTAAAAAAAACTCTAAAAAAATATGCAAAATTTTCTAATTTCCAGGGATATAAGAATGTTTGAACAAGACAAAACTAGTACAGTAAAATCATTACTTAAGATTTCTTTTGGAACACTGGAATTCAACATTCAAGTGAGGGAAATCTGGGATAATTTCTGGATCACTGAAACTGAAAGTTAAATTATGGAAAATCTTATGCTGGGAAACATTAAGTGAAGATGCTACTATATTTGGAACAAACTGTTCAGAGTAAACACACACACACACACACACACACACAACACACACACACATGCATGCCCACACACACACAAAAGATATCATAGTTTAATTTCTTTACTTTATATTGTAGTATTGACCATTCATTCATCAATAAATACTAGAGAATAAGAGGACTCTACTACATATATCTTACCTTTGCATTGATCACCACTGGCAACAAAGCCCTTCTTGCAGCGACAATCTTGAACAGAAGCAGCAGACCCAACAGTCACATGGTTTGGGTCTGGACAGGGTAGACATAGAGAAACATCTCCAGGAACTAATCCCAATGAGTATGTTCCATTTGGACAACTGGAAACAAGTAACATTACAGAGTTATACAGAATTCTCTAAAAACTGATGCTGGAATAATTATGATATGGACTGAGCAATTCTATAAGGATTTGCTACAATAAAATACAAATGGTCAACCGATTATCAGTAGTGTATGATTGTTAAGTCGTCATAATTCCAGCAAAACACTGCAGCAGATGGAGATGCATTATTTCTCCACTTCATTCTACTCCTTGTCATGCCCAGTAATAAATCTTTAAATCACATTTTGGAGTTCATTTACTGGCTCAGTTCATGTAGCAATGAATTTTCTCTCTTTGTTGTAGAAGAATGATCAATGAATCAATACATCCAGTGGTTCATGGATTGATGTGTCCATTTCATTTATTTACTTACACAGTCTACAGCTTTGCATAAAACTTTTTGCCGAGAGGCCATTTGTACTGGCGTTAGTTAAAGTCATTAAACTAAGCAGCATTATTACTTATGCCTCCACATATTATATTTCACAACTCTGCCTCCTGTCATCATGGACAGAAAAAACAGTGCAGACTTTCTTTTTCTCCTCCAAAGAGAGCATGAAGTTGAAGGTGAAATGGTCAGCAAATGAAACCTACAGCTTTAGCCATGGTGAAGGTCTGGTATACCCAAAAGAACTTACGTTTGCAAGAACCAGCTAGCCCAGAACCATAGTACCCAGCAGGACAGAGGCAAGAGAAGTGTCCCGTGTGAGTCCCACAGCTGCAAGAGGCCAAACTGTCACAGCAGTTTGACCTGGCAGAACAAAGTGAGTCACAGAATGATGATTGTCCAGGGACTGGTAACTGCCAGCCTTGAGATCTAAAAATAAAATTTGATGACTTTAGCCATATAGTGCCAAGTTAACAGATACACTTAGACTATGATGTTTTCACTCATTCTGTGGAAAATGGTGTTGTATTTCTGACACACATGTTTTGGAAGTTCTTAACTATTCTTTGTGTAACAAAGTGTTCAATAGCTTTGGCAAATTATGATGGAAATTTATACAAAGTTTTCTGAATGTAGGACCACCTATTGTTTTCCAAGACTATAGTTTTATATTGAACTAAGTCTCTAAATACACATAATCAAAGTGAAGGATCATGACACCAATACAGATTATAAACTTTCTTCCAATAAACAAGCAGCATATACTTCAGCCTTGTTCTTTTTCACTTCAGTATTTGAACAATACAGAAAATAATGCCAGATTTCTTTAAATTTATTAATGTACAAAATATTTTTTAAGAAATAATTCCTTTGTAATGCCCCTTATGGTAAGCAATAGAAAACACAGAGAAGCAAACCAGAACAGACACAAATTTTGACAGAAGTACAGCCATGTGGAAGAACATTTTAAGATTATATGTACTAATTACCCCAGAATTTATCTGATATTTACAAAATCTCAAGGAGAAGATTAGTTGCTAGAAACTAACAATTTACGAGTATCAACGAAATTAGTACCTTGATGTAATGCTCTCCTGACCAAGGCTTCAAACTCTCCAAAACTGTCTAGGATATATGAATATTCCTCCCCAGGTTGTGATGCCATCTCATAGAGCTCCTTGGTGTTGCCATTACGTATCCCAAATGTAAATATGGTGACACCCTGCTCCTTAAGTTCACGTGCTACTGGCAAAGGATCACCACCATTTGAAAAGCCATCAGTAATGAGAAAAAGGGCAAGTCGTGAACCTGGACGACCATGCTGTAGCACGGCCTGTAATTCAGAAAAAACACTTAGTTAATGAAGATAGGTTAATAGTAACAAAGGAATTATTATATCACATGTTTAAAAGAAAATGCAATGGATATATGGGTCTCAATAAAGCAAAATTTTGTGTTCCAAAATGGGTGAAAGTAATGATATGCACTCAGGGCTTGCAACATTTACAATCAGCTTGGTAAGGTTCTAGCACCTCACAAAATCATAAGGCAACAGACTTCCTTTTTGTACTCAAGCCACAGAGTGTCACACATACACAAAATGGTAGTTTCATAAAACTATGACCATCTGATGCAAGGACTGAACTAATATAAATGTAAGTAAAATGCTTCCCAGAAAAGATTAACCCTTGACATAAACAAACTGGCCAGCAAAATTTGTTTTATTTCAGAATTTATAAAAGTCTCTCCAATTTCATAGCAGTAGGTTGTTCTCTGGACTCAGATCTTCTCAAACACTTTACTTTACCACATCTTCATACATTAAAGCATTTTATGAAACCTAATTTAAAAGAATGGGTGGCCAACAAGCCATGTTTCATTATATGTGTAGAACATTACCACATCATGACATCTCTACATGTCACATCTTTATTCTGACTCTACATAACCTAGCAGTTCATACACTGTCAAGAAGTACCCACATAAAACACACACACATCTATGATTTGTCTTCATAACTGTAAGCTGTATATACTAAGTCTCATCAAATTCTGCCCAACCACTGCAAGTACGTTCATGCCATAATTATTTTTGTTACCATTAGACCTGAAATATCCAAAGTCTGACAGCAGTACTCAAGATTTCTGCAAGCAGGATACCCATAATGCTACAATCAGTCAAGAAGATAGACATACAAGCACAAACTCACCTGAGCTTCAAGTAATGCTCCTCGTGTATAAGTGCCCCCACCAGCGTATTTAATACTTGGTAGTTCATAATGCAGGAGACCACACTTATGATTTGTATGAGATGGGGAAGTAATATGATCAATATGACGTACCTGTAGGGATATAAATTATACTACGGCATTTTATGTTATTGTACCTTATAAAGTTTCATTCAACAGCAGCAGCAAAAAAATACATTACAATAAATTAATACAATAACGTAAATGATACATAATAATGTATTATTATATTATTATTATTATTATATTATATATTAGCCTCCACAATAGTTTAATATTTATAATATGTTAATTCTCCAATATCAGTTTCATGTAACACTTTAAATACAGTGATTCTACAGTGAACAGAAATTAGGTACCTACATTAAAATAATTATATTTATTTCAACATTCATCAGTGCATAGATTTTTATTACTGAATTTTAGGTTATGTTTGGTTTTTATGGAGAAAGGTCCAGTATGACATTGTGTCATGAACTGTGAAAAAATGGAAAGTAACCTCACGTTCCTACACACACAAGTCAAATACTAAACCACTTCTCATACATGTTTCTTTATACACATTTTATACACAGAAAATTAATACAAATCAATGTCTAGTTGATGATTTACAGCTGTATGCTACATCCTGTGAAATAGTTACATAATTAAATAATATGATAGTAAATTGTTTCAGGAGGCCATATTGTTACTGAAAACAAATTCTACAAATCCCCCCCTCCCACCCATTAGAAGAAAACAAAACATTTCAGATTTTAAGAAGAAACTTATTAAGTAACAAAAATTAAATTTTCTAAGAAGTTTATAACATATCTTTCAAGAAAACATTTAATTTTTATTACTAAAATGTCAAGTTATTTTAATTGTCCACATTTTAAATATTTAGAAACATTACCACGTTGTCTGGGGAGGAATACGCTATTACAGATACATGTGTAGCATCCTCAGAGACAGTAAAATCTGCAAGCAGCTTCCGAACAAACTTCAGCTCACTCTCAAAATTATCTGCACCCACACTGGCAGATGAATCCACAAGAAACACTAGCTCAACCTGAAGCAGAAAGTTTTATAAATTTACATTTAGACAGCACAAATTATGGAAACAATAATCCTGAAAAATCATACTTTCCTTTGAAACTGTCTGGCCGCTTATGATTATTACTGAAATATGGGCACAATAGTTTATTTTAAAAGTTCATAACCACTTACATGATGACATAATGTCAAACCCCAAATGATGATAACCTAAAATTTCACTGCCATGAAAAATACAAATGTCACATAATTCACCTGTTTGTTATTCGCTGCCCTCAGACTATTTACATGCTTCTTCAGTACTTCTCCTAATGCTTCAATTTTTGATTTCAGAATAGAATTCTCCAGTTTTGAACCAGTGTCTTTGAGCTTCTTTTTGCTTCCTTGCCCAGCATTATAAAACACCTTATTACCAACAGGCTCAAATTCATGAAAACCAATTGTTTTGGTCACATCCACCGACACAGAGTACACAGGTATTAACCAGTTGTACAGAATACAAAACAAGATACAAATGTGCAGAATGTAACTTGGCATTTTGGCAAGCACAAACATCATAAATTGCATTAAATATACACTGTAAATTGCACATTAAGTATGTATATGCTCTACGGCCAGGGTCTTTTTCGTTTGTGGCACTATATAATGGTACACAGTACTGTCACCTTTCGGTCTTTCTAGAATGGGCTTAAAGTAGTCAAATTTGTTCCAGGAGTAGAGCCACCACTTTTTACAGAAAAAAAATCACTGTTTGTGACTAGCTAAGAACATGTTGTACACCATATTTAATGTGAGGAAATAAAATACAAGCTCACACATGTAACTTTGAGTCCACCTCACAACTAAAATAACTGCAGATAAAGTTGCCTATAATTTCAGTTGAAGAATAATATAAAACTATCTTCCACATATAACAATAAAGTCATTATTCTTAACTGTTTTCTTCTAAGAGTTCAACGTAGCATTTCTGCTTAATAATAATTACATTTTCATTAGCAAAATAAATAAAGTATCTTTCTTTATTGTCATGTAATTTTCTGCCTCTCATCAACTGCATTTTAAGATGCTGTTATAACAAAGGATGCATTTCAACACAATTGCTGTTTTCATTTCCAGATGTTGATCTTAAATACTGACTTCACATAAGATTCTGAAGTCATCCTGCAACAAAAAAATTAAACCTTCAATTATATTTGAGTAATTTACCTTCTGTCAAGAGCGATATTTTCTTCTGTATATACTCTTAGCAATGAAGTGATTTTCTTTCTCTGTACTTTATCCATCGTCTAACTTTCAACGTAGTAGATAACGGACAAAGTCCAAAGAAAGAAGATCACTTCAGGTACTACACTGCAAGTTACAAAGTGCACAAAGTCCAAAGAAAGATCACTTCAGGTACTATGCTGCAAGTTACACAGTGGACAAAGTCCAAAGAAAGAAGATCACTTCAGGTACTACACTGCAAGTTACACAGTGGACAAAGTCCAAAGAAAGAAAATCACTTCAGGTACTACACTGCAAGTCACACGCTGGACAAAGTCCAAAGAAAGAAGATCACTCTGGTACTACGCTGCAAGTTACACAGTGGACAAAGTCCAAAGAAAGAAGATCACTTCAGGTACTACACTGCAAGCTACACAGTGGACAAAGTCCAAAGAAAGAAGATCACTTCAGGTACTACACTGCAAGTTACATGCTAGACAAAGTCCAAAGAAACAAGATCACTTCAAGTACTACAATGTAAGTCACACGCTGGACAAAGTCCAAAGAAAGAAGATCATTCTGGTACTATGCTGCAAGTTACACAGTGGACAAAGTCCAAAGAATGAAGAGCACTTCAGCAAGTCATGTACCATCATCAGACTCCTATAGAGTTGAATATACTTATTACCTTCAGAAATACTTGTGTGTAGAAAACTTTGTTCTCTTCACCTACTCATAAGGCCATTTGAAGCTAAGTTAGAAACTGCAAGAGCAGCTGCAATTTATTCATGGATTACCAAATAGTCAATTACATTTGCTCAGGGGAAAATAAATTTGTATATTACTCTCAAATAATGAGAAAAATACCAAGACAAAAACAAATCCCAAATACTTACAGATATCACCCGTGATGGGATGGATTAATTAAGCAGAAAATGACTTAAAATGCCTGCAGGTTCTCCGTGCACTTAAGTGACAAACAGGCACTAACCTTTTTGCCACACTTCATACCACAAGATAATTTACAAGATTCAATTAATTAAAACTGAATTTGTTGACACTGCCAATGGTCGAGACCTTTATTAAACAAGAAATTGAACCCCATAAATACATACCCAAAATAAAGTTTTCCCTGTCCAAGCCACAAAGTGTTTCAAAATTAAAATGATATATGCCTCAGAAAGACACTATGCATATTTATTTCTAGTTTTTGTAACAATGCTGTTAGTAACTAAGACTACAGAGTGTGGAATACTAAACTGATATCGAAAATGAATTGGAATGGATGAGGAACAAATGTTGATGTCCTAAGTTCAGGTACCATTCCGGCATCTGAGGAAAGCCTCGAAAACCATAATCACAATGGTTGGTGTCCCAGCCACGATCCAAACAGGCACATCCCAAACACAAGTCAAAAGTATTACTGCTTAAGCTGACTTCCTCAGTGGAAAATTGTACAATTTTATTGTAATTATTACTTGCACACTCAGAGAATTATACTTACAAATTTTATTTTCCATACAAGATCTAACACCACACAGTGTCACACAGATCAGCATGTACAAGTTATCCTTTCCAACTGTTGCCCCAAGTTCACTGCCACCATAAAGACATAAATGACAGGTGACCAGAAAAGTGACATATGTACATCCAAGGGAGAAAGTGACTAAAACAAATAATAACTCATTTTGGGATAAAATATATCCAGACATTAATTGTGTTGTAATTTACATTTTTCTAACATATAAATCACAAGGACCAGTATTCTTAACATGTCTTATCAGTTACATTATGAAGAAGGGAAATATAATGTCTGTTCCTTTGCACTTACATGTTAGAAAAGAATGGGTAACTGTATGATCTTTCAAGTACAACACCCTGATGACAAAGGAAGTCCAATACCCTGCAAGGTCAGTGCAATAAAGCATAAGATTTACAAGAATGTCAGAGTTCATAAAATAATCATTCTAATGGTTTCATACATTTACTGGGAATTACTGCCATCTGTGCTGAATTGATGTTGTGAGATACATTATGGGAGCAGCAGCAGCAGCAGCAGCAGCAGCAGCAGCAGTAGTAGTAGTAGTAGTAGTAGTAGTAGTAGTAGTAGTAGTAGTAGTAGTAGTAGTAGTAGTAGTAGTAGTAGTAGTAGTAGTAGTAGTAGTAGTAGTAGTAATATAGTAATAATGACATGTTAGTCACAGGTTTTTCCAAAGAAAGTCCCTCATTTTGAGATAAAACTAATACAAATAAGTGGCCACCAGCCCGTCTACCCCCAAAGCCGGCCCTGTGTTATTCCATTCTGTTCACTGTCAGATGTCATTAGATCATTCATGCACTCAGATGATCTGCAGACGACTGCAGGCAGCAGCTGTTGCCATAAATCACTGCTGCATTTCTACGCTTTGCTTTACGTTTTGTACATAATACGGATTACAAAAACACCCCATCTGCTAGCCACATCTTGCCACACATGGAAGCAGCGCAGCTGAGTCTTAAAATTACAAAACGGTGTCATATATTTTATATTACACAGATAGTCTTTTGGGTTCTTGCACCGTGTACGATGGTAAGTTTTTTCCTACGTTTCTAGGGAACGTGTTGCGTTCATCTCCAGTGTGACTGAATTTGGTGAAGGTGAAATTTAGTCAACTTGAAAATTGAGGCAGTAAGTTCCTCCTAAACGTCAGAACGAACTTATCGTACACGCCATAAAAACCCACGACCATCATTTGAGCCATATCCAAGACATAAAACCGAAAACTTACACAACTTGCACATAGAACAGCACAGTACAACAAATACTTTAACCTCAAATTGCTTTTAAGTTACGAGTCGTAGGTTTTCACGGCTGTGTGAATGAGAGATCCGTTTTTCTGCGATATGACGCCGCGTCACTGGTTAATCTGTTCCTGAATTTCGAAGGCACTGTGTTCCTTGAAAATGTCGGGAACCGATTATCCAGTGACGAGACGTGACATTTCAGAAAACTGAGTCCTGTACCAGCAACGACTGTAGTTGATACATCCCGTTGTGCTATTTAATTGAATACAGGCTATAATTCACAATATTAAATTGACAAAATCGACAAAACCTATGCGCTTAATTCGTGTGTTTATTGCTTAATACTTCATACTCATCTAGCTAAATGTTTCGGCTCATTGTGCTACCGTCACACTAGCAATTCTTTATGTAAGAAAGTAATCTGGCTCTAACTAGGGATTCCAGGCTTTACATGTATTATCTGAAATGTTTTATGGATAAAAATAAACTAAATAAAATAATATAAAATTACGCTTTCTAAACCCTACTCTCCATTTACTCTCACAAAAGATCTGCACCACTCATTATTGTTTTTATTTATCACCCTCTTGCGGTTAGGAATATCGCCTATTATCGTGAACTTCATTTGTAGTTTCTTGTTTAAAGAACGTTTGCCATTCCGTTGTCGGTACGCTGCACACATTTTATTTAGTGACAGTGTTACATGATGCATACTACTAATTCGTACGTCAGGTTTGAGGTCGTTTATTCCGTCTATGTACGTATTTCATTGTACTGCTACCCGAGAAGATTTCGAGTTATGATTGTCTTATTTATTTGGAAAGGTAACGACAGGTGCGCACCCAGAATTTTTCATTCGGGGGGGGGGGGGGGGGACTGACCCCCAGGCTATATATAATTTATGTTTGATTTTTAATTGTTACGTTATAAAAATCATGTCATAAGTATAACAAAACACTGTCTGCAACTACATTTATATACATACGAATATAACCACATGTTCCATGACTCAATCACAGTGCCCTATCTTCTTGTTTTTTTAATTTAATTAACTTATTCTTCAAAATTCTAATGTACTAGTCATCAACCGATTTCAGTGGCTGATTTCAGCTGAAGGGTAAATCACGTAAAACGTTTGATATAACATCTACAAAATCTGTATTTTTTTAAATTTCGGTTTTGGGGGTTTGGGGGGGGGGGGGCTGCAGCCCGGTAGCCCCCCACCCCCTTGGGTGCGCCTCTCGGTAACGATGTTCAAGGACTTGCTTCACAATCAAACGGCTGGCTTAAGTAATGCTGTAAGTCATTTCAGTTAAACACTTCTTACAATATTTCTACATGGTCTTTCAGTTTTGAGCTATAGCGCGTTCACTGTTTAATCTTCCAAAGCCCAGTAGTTACCGTATATAGAGCTAGGTTTAATTCTAAAAATTCTACATTCTGCCCACAGGGTATATTTATGCCTTTCTAGAAGTGTTCGAAAAATTGCGTAAAGCGACTATTAACTTCGTCATGTCTGTCTGTCCGCCCGTCTGTTCGTCTGTCTGTCCGGATGGAACAACTCGGCTCCCACTGGACGGATTTTCATGAAATTTGATATTTGAGCATTTCTCAAAAATCCGTGGAGAAAATTCACGTTTCATTAAAATCTGACACGAATAACGGGTATTTTACGTGAAGACCTGTGAAAATCATGATAATATCGCGCTGAATTCTTCTTAGAATGAAAAATGTTTCAGACAAAAGTTGTAGAGAAAATCAAAACACACATTTTATGTTCAATTACTTTTTTCCAGAAAATCGTACTGTGTATGAGATGATGTGGAAAAATATGGTAGAGCCAGACAGGCCACAGATGACAATATAATACGGCGCATGCGCTTTGCATTCTGGATAACTAAGGCTACAGACACACACTCATAACATTTAATACTTATTGCCTTTCCACGGCAACAATGTTTACGCGAACGCGCCTCAATGCTACGTTATACGTACATTGCCTGTCTTGTTATGGATCTGAGAACAAATGGCGATTATTTCCCTATACAACGTTAACTGATTGGTTTTATAGCCCAGATAGAGTGTGTTTAATGGATGATATGCCCTTAAACTTCAAGTATAATTCGGGTTGGTCTTAGTCTTTAAAGGGTCAATTCAGAAACTCATTCATATACTTTAGCACAATGTTCCGTCGACTGGTTCCTTGACTGGTTCCAGTTCTGTCTCGATAAGAATGGACCAATCAGTTTCAAGGTAAATATGTGTCAAGGCATCAAGCTGTCGAGTTATAAATTAAGAGGCCGACGTTTCCGATGTTTCTGTAGAGTACCAAAGAAACGCACCTACACTAGTGTAGCGTAGTGCACACCCCCCCCCCCCCCCGCAACTCAACAATTGAAGCCCCCTTACAATTATTAGCGAAGTTATGCGTGGTTTCAGGCCTCCGTCGCGGTGCAAAATGAGATCTTCGCTCTTCTGGGATTTTATGCAGCGTATATTGGTAGTTTTTTACCGACGTTTCGGTACAACTTATCCGCCACATCTTCAAGGATCAAGCAGTACGGACTGCTTGACCCTTGAAGATGGAACCGATAAGTTATACCGAAACGTTGGTAACAAACTACCAATATACGCTGCATAAAATCTCAGAAGAGCGAAGATCTCATTAGCGAAGTTATTCATAGATCTTGTAACATGGATCCAGAATACTGCCTTCTGTTAGGAGAAGGGAATCCGGTCCGAACGAACCCACGCATTTCTTCAGTACCTGTCTTGCGTGAAATGTCCTTTCGCGAAAACTTCATGATCATGGGAGGAAAAGTCATTATGACACCGATTTGAACCGGCCCGTGTCTACGTGTAACTGTTGCACACCTCGTATCGTCATGGATAGGAACAGACCAAGTCACTGGGTCACAACTAATACACGATTTATCGACTTTGGACTAAATAATTCAACTTTGGCCTTATGAAACTTATGCCTGTTCCACTAGCGTGCCCTGTGACGCACGTTGACCCACATGCCTTTTCTGCTTCCACAGAACCTTATCTAAAGCTCCGTTGTGCCCCTTAGTTTTGACCTTTCCTCTTTTATGTTTACGGTTTTCGTGACTCCCAATTTGTGTGTTCCGAAACTCACTGTTGACACTAACACTCAGGGCTGGCTCTAGGCACCAGCCAAGATCCGACGACAATATTTTATTTTACTAGCTACAAGATTTCTCCATTTTATTTTCATAAATTTTGAGCTGAACTTGGTGTGAAGTTCAGACATGTGTGTGTAAAAACCGAGAGGGAAGGGGGGGGGGGGGGGTGAGGTGGCGCAAACCTTTTTTGCCTGGGGCGGAAGAAAACATCGATCCGGGGCTGCTAAGCTATTAAGGTATTAAGCCAGTTGTGAACCACCTGTTTCTAGGACTTTGTCCATCGTCTTTATTGTGAGACGATAAAGACGATGGACAAAGTCCTAGAAACAGTTTTTTTTAATAAAAGAGCTATATTAACATTTCCATCTGGTAATACATTACTTTACATATAACAGCCGTACCACTTAACCAGCTGCATCTACCTCTACATGGGGAAAACCCCTCTCCTGGACACAGTTTCCACTAATAGGGACGATTTATTGGAGTAGTGAAAAGTATTAGAGAAGCATAAAAAACACTACCGTCCTAACATCTCTGCTTATAGCAGACAGTGCTTGGGGCGAAGCTAGAAACAGGTGGTTCAAAATGTCATATACCAGCGTCAAAACCTTTTAGAACTCTATTAAGCCAGTGTATGCAAATCGTGCATTTTGCTTCAGAACACGAATCAAAGAATAATTCAGAATGATTGCATATTTTCTATTCTATTATAACATTAAACTTCAGAACTATGTGCCTATAAATCAAACACACATACTCAAACTCCACTCTGTACAACTGGTGAGAGTTATCTCTTTCTCTGCATTTACCTCGCCATACACTCGTTTCATTGTAATTTTGTTTATTCCGGTTACTTGTGTCTGGCACTGACAAAAAAAAAAAAAAGTCTGCATACCTAATTTTTGCATGGAAGCCTTGCGGAAACATTTTATTACACATGTATAGGAGAATGACAAAACTAAAAGAGAACAATGTTTAAAATGTGGAGGCAGCTTAATGCAGACAGGACACATTTGCAGGCTAGGATTGTGGTCAGGAAAAGTTTAATAACACAGAGGAATCAAAACCTCAGAAAGGCAGTAATTAACTAGGTACAGATGGAGAGGGCAGCTTTGTGTGCCACATCCATGGCAAAGGACTGAGCAGTAATCGAATTTAGGGAAAATGTCTGCACCTAAACGGTAATTCCTTAGACACCTTCTGCGTATGTGTGTACATGAAACTGTGCGTATTTGTTTGTGCGTACTGCACGAATATAATCTTGCGCAAAAACAATAATAACCTCTCAAGAATTCCCCACTCTCGAATTCTTTTACCTTACAATCTATACATAACAGCCATGCGCCCATCTATCTGCGCTTTTATCACATTCTGTATGTCTTGACTGAAGAAAAAAAAAAGATATAGAGAAATAAAAGAACATAAAGAGTAAACAAAATAAAGAAATAAGAATGACAACTGACCTGTTGTTGTCATGTGAGACAAAGCCTTCCCATATATCAGATCTAAATGTTATGCTTTATAATTTAATGCAGAAGATGTTGAGGCATATAACTGTTTTTTTTATTGGAGAGTCTCAGTTTGGGGTGGGGAGAAGAGATGAGGACATCCAGTTTGAGAGCTGCATGGCCAAGGATCTGAAATGATTTCATCGTCTTCTCGAAGGGTTCATCACAAATAAAGATGGCCAGGAATAAATTATGTATTTCTCAGATAACAGCATACAAAGAGAACAGACAAACTTCTGGCCCAATATTTTGGTGAGGTTTGAGACTATTGGATGTCCGGTTCAAACACGGCAGTGTGGGATTATTAAAAATTCAACTGAGACCAAAGATTTTCATGGTGGTTCATACTCCTTAGAGTATTCTGGACATAGCACCACAAAAAATTATAACAATTAACTCAGAAGACCCTACAATAAAAAGACTATAAATTTTCATTCATCCCTCGATTCTCGCGGGTTTGTACTTCGCGGCTTCGCAAATTCTTGGGGTCGCCCCAAGAATAAAAATACATCACTCGGACCCTTCAATGGATAGGAGAATTGAAATTGTTCGACAACTCGATCAGGTCTTCGAGTCATACTGCGTGATGTTCAAGGAAATGGAGGGAAAACAAGAAGCAGCTCCCATCACAATGTTTCTGCAAAGAAAATAAAAACACTAAAAAATATACTAAAACATCGTTATTTTGGGGAGCGTCAATTATTCGCGGATTATCGCTCTTCGCGGAAATTCTTGGAATCAAACAGCGCTAAAGAGGAGGGATTAGTGTATTTTGGAGCAGTAAATGTTTGGTAACATGTACGAGGTCTGTCCAAAAAGTATCCGACTTGGGCCGGGAAAAAAAAGTTTGTATCTGGGTGGTTACAATACCTAATCCCCTTCAAAGTAGGCCCCTTGTGACTCCACACACTTAGCCCAGCGGTCCTTCCATCGCTGGAAGCAATTCTGGAAGGCTTGTTTTGGAATGGTGTGTAGCTGCGCCGTCGCGTTCTGTATGATGTCCTCGCGGCTGTCAAAACGGGAGCCTTTTAGCGGTGTCTTCAATCTCGGGAACAGCCAGAAATCACAAGGAGCCATGTCAGGAGAGTAGGGAGCCTGGCGAACCTGCGGAATGCCGTGCTTAGCCAGGAAACCCTGGATCAGGTGTGATGAATGAGCTGGGGATTGTCATGATGCAGCTGCCAGTTGCGATGCGTCCCACAGCTCCGGTCTCTTGCGCCGAACTGCATCACGAAGATGACGGAGGACTTCTTGGTAGTATCCTTATTAACAGTTTGGTCTAGTGGTGAGTACTCATGATGCACAACACCCCGGTAATCGAAGAAAACAGTCAGTATCATCTTCACATTGCTCCGAACGTGTCGTGCTTTTTTTGGGCCTCGGGGATGTTGGATGCTTCCATTGTGACGACTGGACCTTGGTTTCCGGGTCATATCCATACACCCACGACTCGTCACCAGTGATCACAGTCTTCAGGAACTCAGGATCCCTGTTGGCGCACTCCAGCATGTCCTGCGCGACCTCAAGGCGGAGTTGTTGCTGCTCCGGCGAAAGCAGCTTGGGCACAAATTTTGCCGCCACTCTTCGCATGCCCACATCCTCAGTTAAAATCGTGTTTGCGGAACCTCTGCTGATCGCAACCTCATCAGCAATTTCCCGGACGGCCAAACGACGGTCCTCCATGATCAATGTCCGCACTTTGTCAATGACATCAGCATTTCGGCTCGTTGACGGTCTCCCGGAACGCTGGTCACTGTCCGCCGACATGCGGCCATCTTTAAAGCGGTTGAACCACTCTTTAATTTGAGTGACCCCCATTGCATCATCACCGAAAGCCTGCTGAATTTTGAGGATTGTTTCCGCTTGGGTATCCCCAAGTTTCTGACAAAACTTGATGCAGTATCGCTGCTCCAAACATTCTGTCATCTTGAGCGAAACGAGAATGCGACGAACACGTGTTACACCACTTCGCTATCTGGCAGCGACAGACGCATCCGGCGGTGTTGCGAGGCAGCAAAAAATCACGCATGCGCATGAAAGTCCCTTCTACCACTACGCTCAGTTTCCCCACCCTTTCGCCATTACTTACCGCGGGAAAAAATATAGTCGGATACTTTTTGGACAGCCCTCGTATAATGTACCTGTAGAGAGAAACAGTGATAAGAAAAGTGATAATTTTATGACACAACTGCACAGACAATTACATGAATGTCATCCTCAAGCACAATGGTCACTTTCATCGATGGCCAGCGGCTGCACTGAGAGAGACACAAAAAATACAATATAATATATAATATAATGCATAATATAAATGTGAATTTTTTACCTGCCTTTCAGTTCTAAATCCTGTATTACCAAAAGATTTGGCAAAGCATTTTTGTACTTTGGTGACGTCATGAAGTGCCTTGAAATAACTGCAGAATCTAAAAATTATGCCTCTGGTATGTTCACGTAACATACTTTGAGAGAAATCCTGTCAACTAGACTCTTAAAACCAAAACGGTCCTGATTTTATGGCTGCAGTCACACGGCCCTTTGCCGTTACCGCTCAACCAAGCCATAATCAATGGCAAATACTTCAGCAAACCCAAAATTGTGGGGAATTTCTTTACAAGCACACAGCCTTACTAGTAAGGTAAAGCAATCCCATTACAGGCCTGGACAGGCCCTTAGGGTTCCAGGAGTTGAAGCTCCCAGATTTCTAGACAATCGGCATATGAAGGTGGATAAGGTTGTCAGCCCTACGCACCGGCCGCCTTTACCCCCCAGAAAATACTCCTGGTACTCATTTCTATTAAAGGCTGAGTCGACCCAGGGCCATAGTGAGACCGAAACGATTATGTCAATGGAAAAATTCCAATGAATCGAACCCACGACCTTCCGGCTTGTAGAGAAGTGCCTCAACCAACTGCGCCACCGAGTGCCCCAGCCTTGCTAGTACATGCTCCATGAACATATTCATTGTGAGTTTTCTTTATGAGAAGCTTTGAACAACTGGCACTAGAGTACATACAAAGGTTTCACAAAAGTTTTAAAAAATTTAAGTAACCCTTCATATGCTGACGTTAAAACAAGGGCACATAAAACCTCATATACTTCTAATTTTAATGTTTGTACAGTTTTCTCTGACATGTGTTCAACAACATCACTTGTACCTCCCTTTAGACGGCATAGTGCATGTACTTGGCAGTATATTCAGATTTCTAAGAAGATACTACTTCCTGGAACAGATCAATGAGTCGGACTCATCAAATAATGTTGGGGTTTTTCCAGTGTGTACATGGTTAGAAAGACGATTACCATAGAATACGTCAAATTCTGAAGAAGATACAAGCCTCCAATGTAATTTCAAATGTCTGTGTGTCACGTACACCATCAATATGCGATACAAATATTTAAAAATTTTATTCCTGGTACGTCTACAAAACCAAACGTGTGGTCGCTTTTGCAATCGACAATTAGACCTATATGTATTATTTCGTAAATAGAAACTGTGAATATGTAAAACACCCACAAGTTTACATAAACAAGTGTGTGTATATATACATATTTATTTATTTAATAATTATTTATACACAAGACATCTTGTTACAGTTACGAACAGATTTTTTAAGAAAATAATAAAGAATTCCCTCCCTGAAATATAATTAATTACGCGTTACAAAATTTTTGGTTATTGCAGGATATGTGACACAATATTGCACGAATGCTGGCCAGAAATGCGTACACACACACACACACACACACAACACATAAATAAGCTTACATATTCATATAATGACTCTGGTACTTCAAAGATTAGATGGACCATGTACATCTATTTATACACAGCATGACCTTTAGCATCTGTTTCCTCCTCGTAAATCTGATGCTGATGTATCACCAACTTAAGGAAAACACTCTGGACCACACAGCAGCCAAGTGGTTTTCAGAACTAGCAAGTGGCTACACATAAGTTGTGGTAAGTACATATATAACAACCAAACATATTCTGTGAATAACAAGACAGGCAATGTACGTACAACGTAACATTGAGGCACGTTCGCGTAACCACAGTTGCCGTGGAAAATCATTAAGTATTACATATTCTGAGTATCTGTCTGTAGCCTTATTTATCAGCATGCAAAGTGCATGCACCGTATTATATTGTCACCTGTGGACTCACCGGCTCTACCATATTTTTCCACATTATATCACAAACGGCACGATTTTCGGAAAAAATTTACTGAAAACAAAATGTGTATTTTGATTTTCTTTACAACTTTTGTCTGAAACATTTTTCATACTAAAAGAATTCGGCGAGATATTATTATAGATGTACATAAGTCTTCATGTAAAGTGCATGTTTTTCTTGTCAGATTTTAATAAAACTTTCATGTTCATCACAGATTTTCGAAAAATGCTCAAATATCAAATTTCATAAAAATCCGTCCAGTGGGAGCCGAGTTGTTCCATGCGGACGGACGGACAGACAGACAGACATGGCGAAGCTAATAGTCGCTTTCCGAACTTTTGCGAAAGCGCCTAAAAGTGGGAATCCAGGGCAATAAATTAGTCCCAATAAACTGATATCCGTGAGGATTTAACCAGAATAAACAAGAGTTGTGAAAAGAAAGAAATGCAGCAATCACACACGGTCAAGGGCAAGAAAAATATTTGAAACCCAATAATTTTACCGAGCATTCCAACAGGACAGGCATTAACCTTTTAATGCTCAGTGGTTAATATTCACTCATTCAACCAACGAATCCACAGTGGCATTCGTTGGTTGAATGAGTGAATATTAATACTAAGATGCACGGTGAACACAAAGTAAAATTGGTCAGTGGTTATTATATGACAGCCAGTTTAACATTATAAAAATCTCTGCATTTTTTCCACACAGTATATTTATGTGTGCCACATGGTTATTAAATAAACAACAATTATTTCCATACACAGCATTAACCAACTGGTCTTTTTAATTGAAACTGTGTTCTCTGTGAGGTACGAACTTGACGTTTATCTGTATATAATTCAGACCAATTTTTAGGATCTTTACACCAGGACAGGCTGAATAACTGACTGACCAACTGATCATCAGTTTAAAATGACTTGGACTTTGTACTTAAATTCTTAAATCACGCATAAATTTATATTATGTTGATATGTAAAAGCTGTGAGAAGTGGCATAATGAAGGAGAGTCGTGGGGTCTTTTTCCTGAGGACAGGGACAAATCCCATATCAAGAAATTTGAGTTTTTATTTTAAACACGGAATGGTGAACAAGTCCAAAAGATTTAATAATTCAAATCTGCTTCCGAGTGTTCATTACTTCATATATAGCATTCCCATTACAGGCCTTGACAGGCCCTTAGGGATCCAGGAGGTTGAGGCTCCCAGATTTTTTAGACAACCGGCACTGAAGGTGGTAAGGTTGTCAGCCCTACGCACCGGCCGCCTTTACTCCCCAGGAAAGATTCCTGGTACTCATTTCTGTTAGAGGACTGAGTCGACCCCAGGGCCATAGTGCGACCGGAACGATTATGTCAATGAAAAATTCCTAGTGACACCATCGGGAATCGAAACCGTGACGTTCCGGTTTGTAGCGCAGTGCCTCAACCAACTGCGCCACCGCGTGCCTCATTACTTCATATATACCAAGGCAAAATTTACGAATAAATAAATAATAAAACCACGACCTTTACAGCAGTTACTGGCTGCCTCTATCCATTGACTTTCTTTCATACTACTTTACCTACAAAATGTTTTTCACAATTATTTTTAAAGGACCAATTTTTCCACATTTCTGAAAAATAATATTTAATAATTTTCATACTTTGTGTGTCAAAGGTGCGACAAACCATCATCATGCTCACAAACAAAAATAAAAGATTTTGTAAAAATTTCGTGCGTTTGTGATATTCCTGCGAGAAATGTAGGCCCATCTACGTCTGTAAGAGGATGAAATTGTGTGAAAACTGACGTCAAAATGAACAACTAACTGAATGTATGCCACGTCCATATTTTGGATCGAGGTCGGTGACAGCTACAAACTTTCGGCATCAGAATCTTCAGCAAAAAATTAAAGCCTCTATGTTTTGAATACAAGAATAAAGTATAGTCGAACCCGGTTATAACGACATGGATTTATCCGACACCTCGCCTATAAAGTAAGTTGTTCTGTGGTACAAATTAATTCCTCATTGTAAACCATAACATTATACAACTCGGTTAGAACAGCACTCGTTTATAACGACATAAAATATTTAGTCCCTTTCATTACGTTATAACCGAGTTCGACTCCATGTTATAGTTATGTTTGTAACTTCGATTCACTTTGGGAATACTTTCATTTTAACATTAAATATTTCTTATCGAATTTACTTTGGCCAATTCATGCAAAAAAATTTGCGCTACTTTAATAATGATCAAAATAAGACATATAATAAAAGTGATGCGAATTTCATATGCTTTGGTTTTTGCAGATTATCACAATGGAGTTCGACCGTATTGTATAGTTGAATACAATCTGTTGTCACTGATAAATGAAATTCCTCTCTTCCCCAGAAATATGTTCCTGTTGGCATTATTAATTTTAATCTTGCCACTGCTCCATGTGACACAGACAACAGAGCAATGCCCACAAATGCCTCACTGGACTATTGATGGTAAAGAAGTTCTACAGGACGGAAACATAACAGTGGTTGGTATAATCAACTCCTCCTGACATTTTTGCTTCAAGCAGGCTGGACTGTAAGTATTATACCTAAATAACAAATATATTGTTATTCATACCGTGCATATTCTTACAATCAATACACCAACCAACTTACGCAACTTTATAAAATACATTCATGAACAAGTATAAAACTCCTACATGTTTCGGCACCGGGGTGCCATCATCAAGGAGTTATTTAGAACAAAGGAATACAAGCCCATTCCAATCAGGGCGACGTAATACCTAGAATGGCGTGTTGATCTTGTACTCTTTGTTCTCCATAACTCCCTGAAGATTGGCACCCCGGTGCCGAAACATGTAGGAGTTATATACTTGTTCATGAATGTATTTTATTAAGTCCATAAGATAGTTGGTGTATTAATTAACAAATTTATTGTTCTACTTCTGGTTCAGAAACATTTCTTCATCTCATTAAGTCAAAAATGTCTACTTCCCTATTTTAGGTATTCTTTACGAGGTAAAAATGGCTTTATACGGAGATCACGTCCTTCCATCTATACATAAATCCACCTGCGACCTAGTTATTATCGAATAAACTGTTGAACGGATTTTCATAAAATTCGGTAGGCGCTCTTTATGAAAGGTTGCCGACCAAGCGTCAAGTTTCGTGATAATCAGCGCAGTGGCTGTCATATTATACTTACGGACATAAATGAATTTCTAGCCGTACATTCCGTATTTATTGACAGATTTTAATGAAATTCCGGATAGAACTCAACGTAATGCATTGAGACATTGTGAGTTTCATGAAAATCGGTGCAGTGAAAGCCATAGGCCTACTTCACGTAAGGGCGTAAATGAATTCGTACCGTACTTTCCACATTTATTGTCGACGCCGTGAAATGCGTAAGAGCTAACATATATGTGAAATGCGGTATAAGAGACTACACATAATACTGTGAAAATGCCCGGAATGGTATAAGAGACTACACATAATACTGTGAAATGCGGTATAAGAGACTACACATAATACTGTGAAATGCGGTATAAGAGACTACACATAATACTGTGAAAATCGCCGCAGGGAAGGCCGTACTTTTTTATAGGTGGAAATGAAATTACACTTGTGCGTGTGCCTGAAACCGAGCGACATTTTGAAGGCAAACTGCTCTTTCAACCACTCCACTACGTTAACTCATAGCAGCTTCATGCAATATATCTTCGGGGAAGAGAATTCTACTTGCTTTGTTTGTAGGTTGTCCGTTCCGTGCATTTGTAGATCAATGTATTCAATTTATTGTACCAACCAAATGCACATTATT
Source organism: Reticulitermes speratus (assembly GCA_021186555.1). Taxonomy (NCBI): domain Eukaryota; kingdom Metazoa; phylum Arthropoda; class Insecta; order Blattodea; family Rhinotermitidae; genus Reticulitermes; species Reticulitermes speratus. The sequence goes on along the minus strand of JAJKFL010000003.1, from coordinate 14,963,401 downwards.
AGTTACATATAAGTGTTAAACACGTAGCTCCGACATGTTTCGGTACAAGTGTACCATCTTCAGGGACCACAATATGCCAGGTTTAAGGTCCCATAGTCTGTAGTAGGCTCCGTTGTTGATGTCATTTATTAAGTAGGAAATGTTTTTATCATATTTCAACTACAAGTTTTTAAAAAGCAGTGCAAGTTGTACCTTTTATACATAAATGACATCAACAACGGAGCCTACTGCAGACTGTGGAACCTTGTAAATAACAGCTTATCACTGACAGTTGGTTTTAAACATGTCGGAGCCACGTGTTTAACACTTATATGTAACTAATAATGTGCATTTGGTTGGTACAATAAATTGAATACATTGATCTATTTGCTTCACTGAATCTTTTGTAATAACAATGGACTTGCTGGCAGATTGCCGAAAGTTCATTTTGAAATGCCAGCAATCAACAAGACACGTGTCATCACTAAGCTAGTGATTCAAGGATAAGTTCACGTAATGAAAACAATTAGGATCCAGTACTGGAATATAAGTATGGGAGACAGGAGAAGTGCATACAGGGTTTGGTAGGGAGACCTGAGGGAAAGAGACTACTTTGAAGACCTAGGCGTAGATGGAAGGATAATATTAAAATGCATCTTCAAGAAGTCAGATGGGGGAGGCATGGACTTGAATGATGTGGCTCAGGATAGGGACAGATGGCGGGCTCTTGTGAATGCGGTAACGAACCTTCGGGTTCCACAAAATGCGGGGAATTTCTTGACTAGCTGAGGACCTGTTAGCTTCTCAGGAAGGACTCTGATCCATGCAGTTAGTTAGTTACTGGAATACAATTTCCAACTTTTGTAACTGCTGATTGGAACTTATCAGCAGCAATCCAATCAAGTAATTGGATCTCATCCAAAGCCATGAAAACATAGCAGGCAAGGCCACTACTGTACACAATAAATCATGAAATTGCAACATGCATTGCCACCCTTCAGTGCTAATGTGAATATGAGGAATGGAATTACTGCAAGTGCCTATACGTGCATTGATAAAATCGAGCGCCCTGACTATGTAAATGCCCTCATAACTTCTGAACTGTGCATTCGGCATGATTCACTTTTTCCTTGTAGATAAGCTGCTACAATAACATCTTATTTATACTTTTCATAATACAAAAACTGTATTCGTAACAATACTCTACTTTGGTAACATACCTGTGTATAATTAACACTACGGTAACATTACAAAAATATGGTACTTACTGCAGATGGACCTGTTTTTTTTCTTGTGGCGAAGGGCCCCGCAGCAGAAACTACGGACGCACTGCAGCCTTGAGGATTATTGTGCAACCCTGTGATGACGATGATTATTTTATTTTCGTTTTTCCGTGTAATGGAGCACCGGTGGAATGAAATGGAAAGGGGAAAACCGAAGTACTCGGGGAAAAACCTGTCCCAGTGCCACTTTGTCCACCACAAATCCCACACGGACCGACCCGGGCCTCCGCGGTGAGAGGCCGGTGACAAATCGCCTGAGCCATGGCACGGCCTAGATGGACCTGTTACACGTTTCAATTAATCCACGAAACTAACCCTTCAACGTCTACTGGTAGGGGAGAGGGGGGCTAGTTGGCTACAGGGGTAAGTTGGCAAAATGGCCATAACTCCCAAAGATGGCGCAGGATAGCAACATCTGTCAATTTGTACTGTTCAATGACTTCTCCTGAGAGCGGTCAGCAAGCGTCAGCGCTTTGTGAGCTATGACTGAAGTGTGGTGTAGTGTTTTATTTTGTACACCGCAGGAAGTAATTTTTTATCGCTTTATAAAATGTTTTGTGTTTGAAGTTTGGTTACAGCTACATGTGACATTGTGCCACCCATGAATGGTACCATCCTTTTGGCTTGCATTGGAGCTAGAGAGAATTGTAGACTTCCATTTTGTTTGAGGATGATACACTCTAAAACATAAGAAGGTGGCGACGGGGCAGGTCGGCACACTCAACGTGGGGCAAGTTGGCTCACTGTGTCAACTTGCCCCGCTGTCGATCAGAATCTCATTCGTTAATTGTTTAGCAGTGTGATTTTTTCTGTCCGGTTTAAGAAGCTAAATATTGCGTACTTGCAAGAAGAGGTCATATAGGAGCAACACACGTCTGGATTATTGCTACAAGCTGTGAGAGCTCTGCGAAAACGTGGACGGTCAACAAGGAAAGCGGCGAAGGATTTCAGATTTCTTTTCTTATTTGGGCAATATACTGCAAAAGGGTAAGGCAGGGTGAGGTAAAACCACCTCACCAACACTGTCATTGAACATACCGTCCATCCCTCTGGGTAGATGACGGAGGAGCATTTTGTAAGCTATGTAAAACGTTTCGTGGCACATGCTAAGCCTTCTAAAGAGAGATCAGTAGTTCTGTTGCTAGACAACCATGATTCGCATTTGGCCATACGGGCAATAGACTACTGCAAGCAGAATGGCGTGACTGTCCTCAACTTCCCTCCACACTGCAGCCGTAACTCCAGCCTCTTGACAGGTCTGTCAACGGATCGCTTACCACGTATGTGAACCGAGCTTATGATGCCTGCATAACTAACCATACAGGCACAACAGTGCAATACATGACAATCCTTGTGTCGTCAACACACCTTCGCACCTGACTTCTTTTTACTGCAAATACCAAAGCAGGATTCCAGTTTTCTGGAATTTACCTTGTTGTATCCCCGAAATTTCGGAGAAGGCCGGTGGGCGTATCGTGGATGTTGCTCCACCAGAATAGGATTCGTATAGGTTGTGAGGGATGCTTGAAACAAACTCGTTGTACCAGGTTCCAGGCACTTTAATTACAATAGGCCGTATTTACAGAAAACAGGCCGGGAAGGCCTCGCAGCAACTTATACAGACTGTCTGGATCAACGGCAGGATCGGGAATGCGCCCTTTCAGGCGTCAGAGGTTTTATCAGACAGGCTTGTGTGTGATCTGTGCGTAGGAGTAGTCGTTACTCCTCCACATGTGACTGTGCGTCTGCAAGGAGTCACACGGTGGGCTCCATAATTCCAGGAAGAATAACAGATAAGCGGTTACAAACATTGGGGCAAAGCGAATACAAAGAGGCGTATTATGAGAAAGTACTAATTAGCAAGTGATAAGGTCCGATGATACGGACAAAGTACAGAAGGTACTGCATCACTGCAATGTCGTTGCCTCAGTTTCTATAATATATATATATATATATATGTATATAATGTAAGGAACATCCGTAATATAACAGATATATGCAACAACCTGTTCAGCGGCGATATCTTTCAAAATGAGGAATTTATGGAAGATTACGTTGAAGATATAGCTGCCCCTCCTATGGAGGCTGCAGATTCCAGTAGCAACAGTGAACTTCCTGCGATTTTGATGATTCTCCCAAATGATCATCTTCTGCTTCAAAAGTTGGACACATCCTGCTACTCCAGAGGACGTTCGAAACCTTCCTAAACCGTACGCAAAAAGAGCAAGAATGTAAACAAGAACAAGAAAATAACTGTCATTTTGGCTGATACCTCTGTCAAAAATGCTTTGACACCAGTACAACAGAAGGCTCGGAGCAAATGAGAGAAGAACTGGGCCTAAAATATAAGAAAGAGGAGCGTGTCACGTATCTAAAGAGAGATTTACAAGAGCAGAACGCAAAAAAAAAAAAAAAAAAATATATATATATATATATGCTGGCGCCACAGACAAAGAAGACTCCGAGGATACTTCCTACCTTTACTGTCTTGGCGCATCCAGAGAAATGTGGATTCAGTGCACAGAATGCAAGTTTCGGTCACTTGAGTAATGGACTGATGGCTCTCCCAACTGTGTTTGCTTAAATTACCAGTCTCATGGGATTGGGATACTTTATTTAGAATTGCTGGTGGTAGGCTAGTGCCATACTGAGTTACCTTTCCTTTTGATTTCCTTTTTCAATTTAAGTAAATGTATTGAATTTTGGGCCGAAATTCTATTGTTTCTCAACTGTTTTATTACCATAATAACACCTCGTTGTTGCGCACAACCTGTATCTGACACCAGGTGCGCAACCAGAATTTTTCATTTGGGGGGGGGGGGGGGGGCTGACCCTGAGGCTGAATATAATTTGTGTTTGATTTTAACAATTGTGTTATGAAAATCTTGTAATGAGTATAACATAACACTGTCAGCAACTGCATTTATATACATACAAATATAACTACATGTTCCATGACTCAATCACAGTGTTCTATCTTATTGTTTTTTAATTTTATTAATTTATTATTCAAAATTCTAATGTACTAGCCATCAGCTGATTTCAGTGGCTGAATTTGGCTGCAGGGTAAATCACGTAAAACCCTTGATATCATCGTATTCACAAAATCTGTGTTTTTAAATTTCAATTTTGGGGTGTTTGGGGGGCTGCAGCCTGGTAGCCCCCCCTTTGGTGCGCCCCTATCTGACACGTTTGTTCCATAAAACATTATATTAATCACTGTCTGTTATGTCTTGGCCTTGAAAAGTTGGCATCTTGATTTTCCACGTATTTTACCATATGCCAACTTACCCCGTGCGTGGGGCTGGTTGACACACGTGCAGAGGTTAGGGCAAAAGCCTCTCCCTCCTATTCCTTACGAATAGCGTCAAATTTGTGTAGGTCAGATTGTAGCCCAAGAGTGTTGCTAGCCATACGTGCCGCTATATTCAACTTAACATGTACAGAGAAAATGTGAAAAATTATAACGTGAAAAGTGTGCCAACTATCCCCCCTCTCCCCTACTGTACGGCAAGTGCGCACACAGAATTTTTCATTGGGGGCGGGGAGGGAGGGCTGACCCTGAGGCTATATATAATTTATGTTTGTTTTAAAAATTATGTTTGCGAATACATTGAATAAGTAGTCGCGGACAGCCGACAAAGGGTGGCCCTCCAGCTTGGGGGTTCGGCGAGGTGCTAACAACTCCTCACCGTAAAAAATTACCATGTTACGAAACACTATACAAAGCCTCGGACCTGGACTGATTCTTTGGTACGACTTAAGCAAAGGAAAAGGAACATGAGATTTGGAACTTGGAACGTGAGGAACCTGTATAGGTCAGGGTCACTTATGACAGTGGCCAGGGAATTAGCGAGGTATAAATTAGATTTAGTGGGTGTACAGGAGGTTAGGTGGGACAAAGGAGGCACAGTAAGAGCAGGGGATTATACTTTTTTCTATGGAAAAGAAAATGAAAGTCATCAATTGGGAACAGGTTTTTTTGTACACCAGAGAATAGTATAAGCTATTAAGAGAGTAGAGTTTGTTAGTGATAGGATGTCATATATGGTGCTGAGAGGTCGCTGGTGTAATATCATTGTTCTGAATGTGCATGCACCAACTGAGGAGAAAAGTGATGACTCAAAGGACAGTTTCTATGACGAATTAGAACAGGTTTTTTATTATTTTCCTAAGTACCATATGAAAATTCTGTTAGGGAGATTTTAATGCAAAATTGGGGAGGGAGGATACTTTCAAACTGACGATCGGGAGTGAGAGTTTACATGAGGATAGTAATGATAATGGTGTTAGAGTTGTAAACTTTGCCACATCAAAAAATCTAGTTGTTAAGAGCACGATGTTCCCACACCAAAATAGGATAGAGAGCAATGACCAGTTATTGTGAATACGGTAATGAAAATTTGGGTTCTGTAAAAGAGAGGAACTTCTTTGCCTGCTGAGAGCTCCATAGTGTTAATTATGGGTTAAAGTTATTTTAAGGAAAACAAATGTGTTTGATTTCTCCTGCATTACATTTGGATTTTTATTATACAGAGGGATGAACTCATTACTTTAAATCTGTATTTGCTCCATGTAAAACGGTACTTATGAATATTTAAAAAAAATGACTTCTACATGCAGATCATTTACCATTAAATATGATAAAATTATCACATTACTATTTCTTTTCAATGGCTCGACAGCCCCTTCTAGGTCGCCTCATTTTTCGAGGCTTCATGATCACACTTTTAGACACACAACACTCGGTAGGACTCCTCTGGACGAGTGATTGACCCGTCGCAGAGACCTCTACCCAACAACACACAACACTCACAAGAGACAGACATCCATGCCTCCGGTGGGATTCAAACCCACAATCACAGTAAGTGAGCGGCCGCAGAACCACGCCTTAGACCACGTGGCCACTGGGATCGGCCATTACTATCTTACTCAAAATTATTACAGATATATGTACACTTATTCTTAACTATCAACAGAAATTTTTTATTTATATTTATTAGAAAACATCTAGCACAGCATCATCACTGAATTACCTCTCAGGTCTCTCTTTGGTAACTGATTTCACCAAGTACTAGTTCACTAATTTTAAGAAAGTGCACCACCACAATTACTGATGTAATAATGTACGTGCAATGACAGTATTAAAATACCTTATTGTACAGTGGTTGAATACATACAGTACCACTGACAATGGTAAATGCATTAATCTTCACAGATTGAAACAGTAAAATGTGTTGCAACAAAACACATGTTTATATAAACAAGATGTAAGTTGATTAATGTCTTAATCTCTAGCTCCAAAGCCATAAACCGGCAGAATAATTCGGTAAATCCAAGAATGCTTTGTTTCATTATTACATGCCACAAAAATATAAGAATTTGAATTTCCTGATTGTTGTAACCATTTTAAACAGCTATCCTTTAACTGTTTATATCCTTGGTCCCACATATCGATGGTTCTAACCAGCAAAGAATACTGCCCACTTTTATAATTACATTCTATGGGTACATATTCTTGTCTGACTATTGTTAACCTTACATAACACCAATAAATACATAGATCTTAAATAATTAGCCACATGATAACAGCAGTGGTTCACCAGCAACTCAGTAAGTTTCAAATCACTGTGCTCAGATAAGACATCATAATTTTTACTACTATATATGCACAAAAGGTCAGTAAGAGTATCTAGAAATTTGAACATAGCCTGATAATGCTGTCCTCCATTTTAAAAGATAACCTACTTGAGATCACAGGCATAGTACCGTGTCAGTGAACAATTTCATGGCATGATACAGAATACACACACTAGAGCCGCATGTGTCGGGATTAAAAATACATTTGAAAAAATTATGACTCAATGTTACAGTCTTACTCTCATGAAGAACAAAGCTGACATGGGTAACTTGCCAAAATAAGTTTGTTCCGTCTTCCATACAAGTGGGGGGGAATGTAACTCATTGTATAATAAGAAAGACCCTAACTCTCCGACTTAGTGCAAGTCCAAAGAGTAAACCTCCAAGCTGAATCATTGGTCCTGTTGACCACTTAGCTACTTTACCACGCAATAAACAAGACACCTTCCCCAGAAATACCAGACACAACTGCACAATGTAATTTCTCACCTAAATTTTCCAGAGAAACCTGATCATCTCCAAATATCAGAAACCTGATTTTAGGTTTACCTCTACAGTTGTGCTGCATTCCAAATTCTACATAACTAACAAGACAGAAGACTTAATAATTTCTAGATTATTTACTGCTGAGAATGGATAAGCTGTACTCATCTCTAGCTTATCCGCTTCATCCTCTACTGTATGTGTCAATTCCAATGTATCATCATCATTAGATTGGGCAGTACTATTCCAATTATTAATCATTCCCTCAAATTTGTGAGAAAATTGTCTCTAACACAACATGAAATACAATATTTTCAGGATGCATGGTCTCCAAGCCCGCTTAATTTCTGCCGGATTTCCTGATGTTGCTTTCTGCATTATTAACTCTAAACTAGCCATAAATGGAACTGAAGGATTTGCTATTCTGAAAAACATGTCAGGAGACATTCCAGTATTACAAGAGCCACAAGACATCACCTCTAGCACTTGGCAATCCATAATGGAAGGAGGAATTGATCACATTCTTGTGTTAGACAGGTACAAACTAGTGTTGCTGACATTTTTTGATGTGACAGCAGTATAAATTAATTTCTGTGGTCTTCTAGGTATTACAATATGTAGTTCTGTAATACAGTATTGCAGGGAAACCTGCTGTCTGCATCTTCATTACACATTCTTGCAACTATGAAACTACTCTGTGTTACAACACAGACAACTACTATTTTATTGTTAGTCTAACATACAAAGTAACAAATTAAAACAAGTCAACAGTAACTATAAACTAAATTTCTAAATTTTTCTTGCAAAATATGTTACCTACATCCACAAATCACTTCCCAAGCTGCTTACTATTTTTACTTGTATGGGTACCTGCACAAAGGAAGAATTTCCACATAGGGTGTAATAACAACAGTATGATGAGGAAAGATGTACAGTAGAACCCTGTTAAGAAGTCTTTCAAGGGACCAGAGGATTAGGGACTCCTTAAGCAGGAAGACTTATTAAGAGGGAAGCTTATTAAAAGCAATAGGATTTCGACACTTTAAAAATCAGGCTTCTTACAGGGGAAAACTTCTTATGCGGGGACTTCTTATCCGGGTTCTACTGTAATTGCAAACATATATTCCCACGGTGGAATTTAAGTTCACGGCCATATGGTTGTCACATTCAGTAGCTTAATGACATGGTTTTGTGGTTTATTTAACGACTCTGTCAGTATTAGAACTATACAGCACCAATGGCAGGTGAAAGATTATGAACAGGGAGCAGGGGTGGAATAATAAATTATGGAAAACAGCTTCAGGACTTGGAGAAAATCTGTTCTAGTGTCACTGTGTCCACTACATAACCTGCATGAACTTGTGACACACCAGTACATCCAATAAGACATTTTAAACATTTTGAAGTTTCTGGTCGAATACATAATAATTATATTCACACTAAATACAGGATATCCAAAGTAATTAATAATTAACAACAATATTCATTATGTCTAATTATGCAGGTACTGATCAGTGGTAACATAAATGAAATATCTGAAAGGTATTTAGTTTGGCCAAGTCTTTCTGACAGGTTGTCCGTGATTTTTCATAGTCCCTCCAAGTGAATTCTGAGATAGTACCCCAACTCCCACTTCCATTCCAATTCATCACTCGTCACCCTCGCATATCACATTTATGGTTAATACAGCACTGTCAATGAGAAAAATGCATCCATTCCAGCAATCAAACACAAGCCAAAAGTCCAAAGGCCATTATCTCATTAAATGGGCTATCACAACTCACTTTATTGGGAGAATCTCTAAGAAAATGTGATAATCAAGAAGATAAAAAATGTGAAGAGCTTGTATGTTTTATGAAAAGCAGATAAAACATGTGCCCTCACTGCACTATCCTGATACGGTTACAGGTGTGGACGTCTCGTGTACCAAGTTATCTCACCATGGAGTCTGCTAACCTATCCTTATGTCAAGGCAGCCATCTTGTCAACATACAATGATGATCCATGTGGTCCTTGTACTGTTACTCTCACAGTAAGTACAAAACTATACACAGATATTTGAATATGAAGATGCTGCTCACAAGTAACACATTGTAAGCATGGTATGGAAGAATGTACTCATGTGGCAAAGACCTTCATTTATGGAATTTGAGGCACTATTCTCTGGAAAAGCACTTAAAAGAAGTCCCATGGATGGTGGAAATAACATTCAAAGCTCCACCCTTTCTACTTGGTGCTGTATCTTCCTCGAGTCCAACTGGCTTACGCAAACCAGCCTAAATGCTTTGTCCATAGTGAAGGTAACCATCTGGTTATCACTACCAACTCCCGTGAACAGAACAGCTAGATAACTAGAGAGAAATATAAGGACATATGCTGGAAAAGCAGGTGTAACGGATTGAGGGACTCACCCAGCAAGCTAGCTCAGAGTGTAATGCTTCCAACTTGTACTCAGGATATAATACAATGTTATGACTCCGTTACTCTAAGGCTAGATAATACAGTTTCCTGCACTACAGACGTAATGATTATGCTCCCACGACGTGGTCACCAGGACCTGTCTTGTGAAAAACACTACACCATAATAATGTCATGTTGGCAATAAAACTTTGCATTGTGCATCCTACCCCTTTCACTCTGAAGTTCAATAGAATCTGATAAAGTGCCCTCTAGCCCCAAAATTTAAACACACTTCTTCAAATGAATGTATAGACTGCAATGACTAGTACTTTATGTGTTCAAAGGGATCATGCAGAGTTTGTACTAGCAGTGTTATATAAAAGTTGAGACTTTGAACATTCCACAATCCATAGCCTTGAATACCATGAATTTTTGTCACTTAACATTACTAATGACTCATGAGACAGGCACATTCTCTTTCATTCAATTATGAATTATTAATAATACATTCGTTTCTACAGGAACAAAGAAATAATATTACTGACACGTCAACTATGGAGGAAACAACAATTTCAACAGACGAACTGAGTAACAGAACTCACAGCAATGCAACTGAAACAACACTTACCAACAAAACTGAAATAATCATTACCAACAATGCAACTGAGACATCTGCCAAAACAGAGTCTGAAATAATTCTTCTTAATAACACTGACAGTGAAAGAAGTGACACACAGACTGTGATGGAATCGATATTAAATGCAACACCAACTACAACTGAAAAAATTCTAATACCAGTAACACAAGACAGTGCTGTGGCAGAACGGAATGAATCTGATGTGCAAATAGGGCAGCAGAATATTGCAGTTAATGCCCAGAAGACACAGAAAAACAAACATAATATGTCAAGCACACAGAAATTCAACATGACAGGCCTTCGAGATGGAACAATAATATCTGAGGATAAAGTGGAGAAGATGGAATCTGAACAGCTGCAGAACCTCTCTGTCCCAGCACATTCGTATCAAAGGATTCACAAAAAAAGTAACAGTGATCTAGATCAAGGTGACATTGTTCCTGAAGCAAATTCCTTGAGTGATACGTTGCTACCTCTGAGTGAAAGCAAGGATGGCACTGTGCCCATTAGGATAATCCTGCATCACCCACATGAACATCACTACAAAAATGGCAGAGTTGCAGTATATGAATACGTAGTGCTACAGACTGGTAATCCTGCTTACCATGGCCACTTGGAGGAGACAGAAATTCCAGAAGAGGAAACATCTTACAAGAATGAGAAGGGACTTGATACTTCAGATGCTGACAAGGAGACATCACCCAGGAAACATAAAGGAAAGAAGAAGCATGGTAAGGCAAAGGCATCTACTTCTGGAGAAATAAGAGACAACAGTGAAAGCACTGAAGAGAAAAATACAGAAAAGACATACCACCATCACCACAAAGGAAGGCAGAAACAGAAAAGTGGGGAAACTAAAGACTCTTATGACACAGAATCATCCACAGAAATATCTCAAGATATCAGAAAACATGGCAACCACCAAAACAGCACCAAACCTTCAGATAACAATACTATACACTTCCACAGAGATAAAGGCAGATACTTCCACAAACCAGGACATCATAAAAAACATAAATTTATTCACATTGTAGTTGGTGACAACACCAACGGGACTGGTTCTAAAGAAGGAACATCCAAGGTCAAGGGACATAAACAACCACACCTATTAGCTGCAGAAGGCAGGAATGAAACCAATGAAGGGATTATCACAAAGAGTAATAACCAAGACAACAGCAGCACTGAAACTATCAAAGGTGAAATACACAAAAAGAGGCCTACTGGTAAAAAAGGTAGATATGAACACCACAGGACGTCTGTGATGGGAAAATTAAATGCCAATCAATATCCGAACACAAACACCCAAAATGTTTCCTTTGCACAGCAGCCATTATTACCTCTGTCTACTGTGTGGCATAGAGCCCACAGACCTACAGGCGAACACAGCAGAGATGATGAACCGAGTGAAACTGATTCACATGAACAACAGCCAGTAACATTCAGACCAAAACAGGTTGACACTCCCAACGCGGAAGATCTACCAATGTTATCCATCACAATGAATAATAGTACAGACATTAGCACAGATGGAGAGGAGCAAGATATACAACATCCTAATGTTCATAATGAAGAATCTGTCAAGGTCGATGATCCAAGGAAACCAAATGTAGGAAACGCGACAGATGCACCAACCTCATCTTCAAGGGAGGACAGCAGTGACAGTGAAAGACAAGGTGAAGATATTATTAAACATTATAGTAAGCTATTACAATGGATAGATTATCCATGTAATCACTCATTTTGCAATTTACCATCAAAGTTGACTAGTTAACAGAGTTGAAAAACAACCTACAACAACAAATATGGTATTACAAATTTTTAGTAAAATCTGGTGACATATTTTCTAACTACAATCTTGGAGAACCATAACAATAATAAACAACAAAGTGTATAAATTCCGTCCAAAAAACATATGCATTTATGAAGAGAATAGAATGATATAAGATAGCAAACTTAGACGAAAGAGTAATGTTGGTCTTTAAAAAGCAAATGTTACCAAAAATATGTGATAACAGAACATAGTAAATAAAATGCCATATTCAAATATTCTAACATGTTCTAAGAGCATGAATGCCATCCATAGCAAAGGTGCATGTTGATGAATTATGAGCTTATCAGCTCAACATATACTGTCAGTACAGAGGCATTCACATTTCCAATCATTCTCATGGATTGTAAGAAACACATATTTGTAAGACAATACAGTTGTATGGTACCAAAGATACCAAAGCACAGCCATCACAAACACATTTTACGTGTAATATCTGCAAGATTTATCTCTATGAACACTGAACAAGTATTGTTCTCATCATCATCATCATCATCATCCGACAGCTTGCTGCAGAGCAGACACCATCACTGCTGCATAGAAAACGGTAATGCCGCCAGCTTTCCAGTCCTTAGCACGGTGATAAAAAAAAATACCCTCTGGTAAGTAGTATGTGTGCCAGAAAATTACAGTTTGCAATTAATTGTGTAGTTAAATACAAACAGGTCCTTGTTTTCCTTTTGAAATTGTGAGATAAAAGACCTCTCAAATTAACTATATTCATATCTTATTAAATAATTCGAAATCTGTGTAAATTTTATCTATGATGAAATTTGCAGGTCTTGAATTATGCATATCATTACAAAATATGAAAATACTCTACCTGTCCCACGAACTAGTAAATAGGCTACTGATTATATGTTACATACACAAAACTCAATAAGTTTAATTTATTGAAATATTTGAAATCTGGTTAAAGTTTATGAAGAACCTGTCACAAAACAGCTAGCCATACTGTTGGACAGGATTGGATGCATCTCAGAACCAGAAAACAAACATTTCAATATATACATTAAACATAAAAATGGGTCTCAGTACTATGTGCAGCTGTATATTACAAACTGTATTAAAGATGTAAATAAAGTTACAGAATATCTGATCTCATAAATAAGAAAGTGACAAATAACATGCTTTGAAAGTGTATTTTCTGTTCATGTTTCATTGGTTTGTTAATGGGTTTCAAATCCACTCAACTACAATGCTTATTCATTTCAAAATAAATAACTTATATGTTAAACTAATGGTAGTGGCATTTCCTCCACAACAGATGTAAAAGTTATAGCACCATGATTTAAACACCACGGTCTTGTTTATGAGAAGACAGACCACCATGCAGAAGTGCGGTTGGAACAAACATGACACAAGCTATTAGGGGCGTTCGGAAAGTAATGCCTACATGGAGGTATCTTGTGCAAGCAGTGTCATTCTGAAGTAGAACTTGTCCCAAATTTTCATTGCTTCTTGAGCTTCACTTTGCCTGGGATATGGCTCAGTAAACATAGTGGTTTGCATTGTATTTGGTTCAAAATGGATGACTAGTTTTTGACCTTGCTGAAGTGCTTCAAACAGCAAGCAGTTACCGAGTTTTAACACATGAAAACGAAAATCCCACCGTCAGGATTCACCTGCGATTACTGGTTTTTTATTGTGAAGATATTGTGGACATAAGTACTGTGCGTTGCTGGGTCAGAAAATCAAGGAATTGTGGTGGAAATTTGGACCTGAACGACCAGATGTGGTCTTGAAGGCCTGCCACTGTAACTCACAATTTGAACAGGCACAAAGTCAATTAACTTATTGAAGAAAATTGATGAATTTCTCAGAGAGCCATAGCTGAGAATTTAAACATTGGTTTAGCTAGTGTCAATGAGATTATTGCAGGTTTGGGTTACAAAAAAAATGTGTGCTCGATGGGTGCTGCATCAGCTTATGCCCAAAATGAAGAGAGCAAGGTTGGAAGCATATCAACAATTACCGGTACTTGCTTGCTACGAAAGTGAGGGTAATTATTTTCTGTACAGCACTGTGACAGGTGACAAGAGTTGGGTACATCACTAGAACCCGGAAATTAAAAACCAGTCACTTGAATATCACACCCACATCCCCCCCCCCCCCCAAAAAAAAGCCTCAACCTTCCACTGGAAGTGCATGTTCACCTTTTCTGGTTCAAGATACGAAAATAAACTTACAGACTTATGTGGAGACTCTAAAGAGGTGGAAACAAAGAACCAATAAAAAAACCATCCATTATGTTCACAATATTCTACATAATAAATTCTATTCACTGCACTTGTAAATTCCTTAACTTATCTCCATAACTGTCCCTCGCACAAAAGTCCTTCAGAACCAAAAATTGGACACCTTCTCCTATACAGGAAAAGAGACCACTTTTGTTACTAAATTATTCAAACACACAAAACTGAAAGTAACATTTTGAACCAAGAATTCAATACAATCCATCCTAAAAAGGATGAACACACTATTTGATAAATTATATTTATATTCAGGAGTATACCAACTGACTTGCCGTGTTATATGGTGTAAATTGACCAGACTGGCAGAACTCTTTAACCCAACACAAAGAGCATTCACACACTTTTCAGAACAACACTAAGTCAAGTTTAGCACATCTACTTGATAATGGCTGCTCTTATGCAGCCCCCATTTAAATTCCAGTCTTCTGCAGATCACTACAGGCATTTAATTCTGACACCAAAGGATTAAACATGATAATGTACATAAGCCTGCAACAAATGTAAGTGTAAATTTGCCCTGTACTTAACTAAGCACCATGCCAGGAAGATGTCTTGAGAAGCAAAGTGTCACTATAGACATTCTCAGCCTTGGCACTAGATGTCAGCAGTAAGTGGTCAGCTTCACATCAAAGCCACTTTACTCCAGGAGAAAGAGCTCGTGGAATCCACTGGATAAGAGTGTGCACTCCAGAGCCAATCTGCATGCAGTGGTGAAGAAAATCTCTGTCCTTGATGAAAATCAAACACCATTTCTCAGCTGTCCAGCTCACACCACAATCACCAAACTCACCAAGTGCCCAGCTCAGTGCACTTTCCTCCTGCTGACAAATTACAGTCATCCAACCACTATACTGACCGAGCTGTCCAGATTCAGAAGAAGAAAAGACCTATCATGTCACATACAGGCACAAGAATATCTAATCATTGAGAACAAAAATATATGGTAGGTGTTCACCATGTAAAGAGGACCAATACACAACATAGAAATGATTATTTGACATGACGAATATATATAGTGGGGGGATATAAGAAGGGAAATTTTGAGAGCTTCCAGCCCCCAACCTTACATCATTACCTTTCTTGAATAGTTCTGTACAGCAAGTAGGATTTATGTTAGCAGGTTAAGTTCAAAAAGTTACATAAATTTCACTTACTTAATTACGAACTAAGATCATCCGAGTCAAGAGATTCTTCATCATCTGTATCTCCATCAGAGGACTGTTCCATTGGTGACTGTACCTTTTCTTCAGAAGAGCTGAAAGAGAAAAATATATGTTACAGGTCTGCACAGACAGACACTGCAGTGGTACTTCACCTATATAGTACTTAGAACAGAACAGAATAGATGCAGTGCAAATGTGTTTCCTGAGAAAATTACTGGGCATCTCCAGAAGCAATCACATTACAAGTGAAGATATAAGGAAACAGCTGTGGACAGGAAGTATGTTGAAAGAAATACACAGTTACCAGATGTAGACAAAATGCAGAACTACAGATTGCCAAAGAAAATGTTGGACTATAAACCTACATGCCAATGTTTGTTAGGAAGACCTGGGGAAAGACACAGTTGGAGTCTTAGAATGTGCCAAGAGGTCTATCCTGTAGGAGGAGGAGGAGGATGAAGGGGATGAGGATGAAGAGGATGAGAAGGAGACTTAATGAAGGCTAGGTTTTTTTTGAAGCTCCAAAAAAATTCAATATAAAGACGATGCCAATGGACATTATCCGATTACACATTCTGCTCCTTCTCCCCTTCTGTATTTCCATATAATGACAACAAAAGACTGAGGCCTGGAACAGTACTATCAACATTCTAATTACAGTTCAGAAATGATTTGTGAAAGATAGCTGGGAAAGATAACATATTTGTTGTATTGTAAAAAAGTGATATTAAAATCTTGGCTAAAAACATACATCTGGTTTTGATTTTCATGGTAACATCCAAAATATGTCAGACTAAGTAAGTACAAAGATACAAAGGTAAGTAAGTCAATTTTGTTCTATTTCAAATTACACAAACTGTATTAAATATAACCTATACAACACCTTTTTATACACTGAAAAACAGTATCAAGGACACAGAAACACCTGACAAGACCCATCTTCATATACCATACAGATAGTATTCAGACCCACACTGATCTGTTGTGCTATACCTGCTTTCTTCATCAGACAGGTGGAGCCCTGATAAAGTCCTATTCACCATTTGCAGCCTCTGCTTCTCTTCTTCCTCTTTCTCTACCATATCAGCAGCTAGTTCTAACTCGACAATATCCAACATTAAATCTTGTTTCTTGGGAATGCTCTTCATGAAAAAGAGATAAGAGTGGAATTAACATTCATTCCAAAAATGTATGCAATTTTCAAACAGACAAATTCTCCAGTTGTTTAATTTCCATTAACTTCTTAATTTGTTAGCTAATAATGATTTCTCAACTTCTGATAACATATGAACACTGAAATGTACAGCACAGAAATCTACACAGCAGTGCCAATGAGTGTACTATGGTATTTCCTGCAATACACTGTACATGAACCTCAAAATCCAAGCAGTAACAAAAAATAACTACGATAATGCGTGGTAACTTCTGTATACAAGATACATGGGATGAAACTTCTCATTTAATTTATTACTTTATAACACCATAAAAAATCCTTTATGTGCACAAAACACTTCCTACTCATCTAACTTTCTGAATTTCATGACAGAGGACAAGCCCAATATCAGCTCACGCATCCTCTTCTTCATCCTGTTCACAATGTAGAACTTACTTATGTAATTTATGCATCATTAAACATGAAACACACATGTAAAATTACAAACATAATGGACAAACTTTGTGATGCCCACTGCCAATGGTAAATTAAAGACATAGTCCAAACAAATATCTTTGGGACCTTTGCTTTAAGCAGCATTATTTCGTGTTTTATCATATGTTAGAAATGTACGTACAGCATACCAATTATGCTATGTTTGTTGCTCAAATACCTCAAAAACTGTAAAACTGAAAACAAGTATTGGGCACAACAAATGTGTCATCCTTCACTACAATCTATGTCTGAAGTATTGTGTCATTCCCATTATTACTCTGTGAGTTGTGCCCCAGGTGCCCACTGAAATACATGTAGCACAATCTCATGTGAAATGTCCATTACTTTTGTTTCATTTCAACCACAAACTGGATGTCAAAATGTTTACTGAACGTCCCTAAATTTTTATACACTTCGTAAAAATCATTATGTTTCTATGTGTTACATGTAAATATGGACAGATTGTAAGTATTATAGTAAAGTACAGTAAAATTCCCTAACCTTTAGTGGCCGACTTTTTCTCAGCGTTGAGCCCTTGTAAATCGGATAAGTGGCCTACTTTACGCACACCTGTGTACGGGTCTGCGGTCCCCGCGTTGGCCGTTAAACTTTTGCGCTACTCGTTAGAAAAACTTTAATATTATTTATCTGGAAGAGATGAAATGTGGAAATACTTCCATTTTGTAGAAATTGAAACAGGCTTTTACAGAGCAACTTAGAAATTCAGCATGTATCCTTACGCCTAAATAACATAATACAATTTCATATCTTGGAAATTTGAATTTTATGTCATTTTTGGCGGTCAAGGCTTCCTTTACGATTCCTTTTTCTCGTTTTCATGATTCATATTCGTGCCTACGTTCAGCAGTAATCAGTTCTTAATTGTAACACTAAGTGATGCTGTAGTCTAAACAGTGTAAGGTTGTACAGCGTCATTACAAGATTGACCGAGAAGGAAAAAATCAGCCCACCTTACTACGCAAAATACTCAACACCAGAAACGATGTTGTGGAACACTCACTTCACTGTTACAGTGTTGCCTTACTAACCAACAAACTCCTATGAATGCACACCCAACTGAAATAAAACCTGTTTCAAAACACTTCGCTAGACTAACACTACACTATTGGCTTCTATCGGTACCAACAACGCTTAGAGAAAACAGAACTCGCCCGAAAGAGTTCCCAACCACAGACATACTGATACGCGTTTTTGAACCTAAAATGAAGGTTCAGAAAACAAAGAGAAGTTCCGTCTTCAAGAAATTATGAAGGGTTTTTTAAATTTAAGAAAAATATCACTAAAATATAAAATATGTTTTGAAGATCTATTGGAAGGAGACAGCACAGCTATAGTACACTTTAGCAGACGAATGGGAAATTCGACTGACATCATTTTCTTAGAACGAAATCCCATGCGAACGCTTGCGATATAAACAGATTTAATTTATGGCTGTCGAAATTCCAGTAGAGCTTTACAGTCGCAATAGTTTGTTTTTCTAGACCCCCTTATCTACAAAATGATAGTTTCATTGGCTACGAAAACAGAAAGTTGACAGGCCTTGCATACACCACGTGAGTGAAGGGCCATTGTGTGGTGTCCCTTTGAAATATAAAGCCGATATATGAATCACTGTAGGTCATCTATGGCAACACGATACTGTATGCAGACGGCAGAAACAACTTCCAGGCGTTCGCTTTTCCTTTAAGCCAAAGCTGATAAAGCCTCTTCCAACGTACAGCCTGAGTTCTGCCTGGGTAAAGTGGTCAGAGCGTGAAGCAAACCAAACATTCATCGTAACGCGAATTGGAGCTATACAATTCCCTACATGTTTTAAGCTGTGGGACTCCTGAGGTCCTAGCAGCAAAGGAGATGACGATTTAAAGGGCCGTCATTTATATAGACGCACGGACTAAAGGTTAATTCAGATGCTGATACTCCAGAAATCCTGATACGGTTTAGGAAAATAATCCCAAGTCTGGAAGTCCTCCAAAATGGCCTCCAAGAGTGTCTCTACATTTACTGTTGTGTTATCTCCTGATCCCCTGTCTTCTGCTCCATCAAATTCTTCAGTCACAAAGACTCCTTCCTGGTCTTTCACCATCCCTGGTAGAAACTGAAGAGATTCCAGAAAAAACAGAAAGGGACCCTGATGCCCCTCAACCAGCAGCTGAAGGAGATATCCAAACGGAATACTCCTCTGATTAGTTGTACAGCCCAAGTATAGGACCAGTAACAAAAAATTACCTGTAAGAACTTACGTCAGTATAGGTACTGTTTGATAATCCGTAATATTTGATAATCCCACACATGTCCGATCCTGTGGGTGCCAGATCAAAAGGAGTCTACTGTAAGATTTGGTCAGCACGAATTATGAAAAATAATGTACAGTGACAGTCCAAGTTCATGCGGTCCATATATGGTAGCGGCATTGCCTGACAATGCCTTTTCAGCAACAAACTTATAGAAAAAGATGGTTTTACATACTTGACCAGTAGTAACAACAGAATTACACACACCCAAACACTCAAGTGTGTGCAAGCATGCATGTGAACACTAATTATCTTTACAATTTGATTAAATTTATGTTATGAGAAACAGGAAAAACTAACCATGCCAATCTTATCAGCCATGGCCGTGAGGCATTTGTCATCTGTTTCTTGGATCCAAACACAATAATCCTCTATGTATAGTCTGTTCAAGAGGTACCTTGGGTTGCTCTCATTGAACAAGCGGTGGACATCAAGTAGACACTTCAACAGCTGTCTTTTACCTGAAAATAGTTTTTCATACCAAGTTTATATTTTTCTTGCAGTTACCTGATTATTCCTTTGTCCAAAAAAAGGAAATCTTGGTCATGTCTTAGAAGAGAAATCTCTGAATACAAGAGCTTACAATTAGATGAACAATCTTCAATATTTGAATTCACATATAATGGAATCATAGTGAGGTCTGCGTGTAAATTTATACGTTTTGTTTTTATGTTTGTTCTCCTCCATTTCATTTTAAAAGTGGTGCACAAACAAAGACTTGGGGTAACGCTCAGTAAACTTCCACAGCAAAGCTTTCTGCAAATATTCATTAACTAACACCTCAAGATACTGTCACTTCTTTATCCAAAGCAATATATTTTAACAAGAATAGTATCGTAACTATAACACAAACCTCCACGGTTGTCTTCAGTACTTCCTGTGTCTTATACATGTCAGACCATATCATATCAGGGTTGCCAACACAAGGGACACAAAAACTCAAGTCATTGTACCCAAGATACATAAAAAAGCATTTAATTCAGCAAGGTTAGGCTTTGAGGTTTAATTTTCATGATAAAAACTCAATTTACAGTTGCCAATACATATTTAAAACAAGCTGTGTTCCAGCATGGCTGTTACATGATATTAAGTTCTAGGTTATGCTTTTAGGTTTCATTCTACGACAAAAACAAAGTTTATGCTTGCCAATATACATTTAAAACACAATTTCAGCATGGTTGGCCTTTCATATTGCCACCAACAACGGAGGTTTCATTTTACTGACAAATTCAAATCATGGCTCAGAAGTTTCACTTTTGTTAAACACCTTACCATGCATTTTATAACACTGCAGGATGAGGTCAGAGAGAGAGAGAGACTTAGCAAATGGGTTTATTAAGACAATGCTTCCTACATTATACCTATCACTATCACTATCTATACTGAGAATCCTCATTCAATATGATTTCCATTACATCCAGAACACAGATTAAGGTAGGTACAGAATGACAGGAAAGTAAATATACCACATTAAATGGCTGAATCTCTTAAATGGAATGCCATAACATTACAATTCTTGTACCATTTTAAACTCCACACACTACCATTTAGTGTCAGATTTCAGCCAAGACCCAGCATTTTGCACACACTTCTTCAACCTAAGAGACACAGATTCAAAACTTTTTCTTAAGAAGTCAAGAGGAACAGTGGCAAAAGCATCTCACATTCACTGTTCTAATTCATCACGTGCTCATGGCTTTGGTCAACAGACATCCCCTTTGCCCCCCCCCCCCCCCCAAAAAAAAAACCCTGAGTAAGGGGTCCATTCTGTTGCTCGTTGTTGCCCCAGTCCACCAACGAGGAAAATGGCTGTCAGGGCAAGCTTGAAAAGGAAGTGCAAAATGTGGTGGTGATCCATCTTGCACAAAGCACAGTTCCTCATAATTGTCCCACTGAGCAACAATAGGCTATACAAAACTGACTCGTCTTTCACTGTATCTCACACTTCGTTTACAATTACCCTGTATATTATGACTACATGAATATTCCCAGTCATAATTGTTGTTTTGTTACACACATATCAGTCTTCCAAGGCACTTGCGCATGCAGAATTGTAAACACCTCCATATTATTAGGAAAATGAGTTTTGTCCCTGAACACTTCTTTACTATTCTCTGCAAATCAAGATGGCTGTCTGGAGGAAAGGTTTTGGCATGTATTTTCAAACTGAGAAATAAACCTTACCAATATTTAAATAAAGAGAGGCATAGTAGTACACATATGTTTATCAACTGTGATTTCAAAATGCAGTTAGCACATGTAGGTGATGTACTTGACAAGATGAGCATTCCTTAATACCTCACTGCAAAAGTGGTGATTATCTTCTTCTTTTTCTTCTTCACTGGCATACAGTCCTTATAGGTTAACCAGTGCCTCCTTGGGTATGATAGCCCATATGGAGCTGTCTTCTGCTTTCTTCCTCCATCTCTTGACATCCATCCACTTCAGATCATTCTCAGTACAGCCTAACCACATTAATTATATCTTCCTGCTTTCTTCTTCCACTGGTTTCCCCAAAATATTTTCTTTATGGTCCTTACACTTCAAAACATAGTTATTTTATTATACCATTTTCTTATGAGAGAAATAATGTTTCCACTTACCAAGCCTTAGAAGAATCTGCACATCACTTAAAATCTTAACTGACAAATCATAATTTCGGAATAGAGGGTAGCAAAGACTGCGACGCACAAATGCCAGAACAGCATCTTCCAATGTAGCATACACCTGAAAGTAAAGAACAGCACATTTTATTCTTACCAGCCCATGCAAGACCCAAATTTAAAAGTCTGAGTCACTGCTCGTACTAGAGATCTGTGCTTCCTCGAACTGCCATATGCATTAATATGTCCCAGGCTTTCTAAACAGCATACCTATGTTAGCAATATCACCAACCACACTCAACCAAGAAGTACAAGAGCATATCCAAAAGTTTGCGGACTGAGTCAATAACAAAATACATATGTATCTTTGTTACTGAAAAAGTTATTACCTCAAACCAACTGAGTGTGGCGCTAAGTTTGTTGATTGTCCACGCAGACTCTGACGTTGATTCTCCTTCAGTTGTTCTATGGTCATAACAATAAGCTGCAATTATATCGAACAGCCCAAAATACAGAGCTTGTCGATCACATGGGGTCAGGATGTATTCACGTACTCGAAGTCTTTCAGTCTTTCCATGTCCTCAGCACACAATGTGGCTGTGAATAATGGAACAGTTTAATCATTATCATTTATTATTACACCATAATTCAACTCAAATGTATAGACGAATCAGTATGTACAGAAATTATCTAATGACACTTTTTTCTCAACGGAGATAATTTTATGCTAATAAGCTAATGTTGCTGTAACAATTATTTCTCAATCAATAATAAATGGAAGAAAAGTTGCACAGTGAATTACAATTTTTGGTACATTAGGAATACATTGATGAGTATCAGTATATGGTCTTCAGCATGTGATGCTGCATAGTTTCATAGACAGGTAACAACATTCCCATAAAACCTGCTGCCTCCATTTTCAGGAAAGAACAGTAAAAGGACTATCTCTTTCATACACCCATATCAGTTTTCTCCATGTGGCTTACTATTCTCTGAAGAGAAGGCAAAAGATTCCTGAAAAAAGTTTGTACCCATCTACCCAGCTCTGTGGCTTCCTGTTTTATCAAAATCGTGAAGTAACAGTGAAACTGAGATTACACGATGTACAATGAAGCCTGCACACACTAGGCCCATTCTGGTTCTTGATCCTGGTAAAACCACAATTTGAACAGAATACAATTTTCTCCACAACTCTCATTAACATGAAATGGGCAACCCAATCTAAGGATGACTGTATTTTATTTTCCTTTCAAACACAACTTCAGAGGTTTGCAAGATCATCATGAGGTGATTTTTAGTTCAAACTACAGTTTTGTGTCACGGCTCAAGTGGTTATCCACTGGCCTCTGTGGTGGGCAAAGAGGAACAGGAACAGGTTTTTCTCTGAATACTTCCATTTTCAGCTGTCAGCATCATTCCACCAATGCTCCACACTTATATTTCACTTATCTACCACTGATGGTAAATAGTCTTAGCAAATGACAGCACTATTGAATAAAGCACTTCCTTCTGTCTACCTATGTCAGAACTGACAACAGAAGTTGCACAAATTTGTGAAGACAAAAAAAATAATATTATGATAACAACATACAAAACTTTTGCAATCTCTGCTGAGTGGTGTAATGCCACAAGATCGAACTGAACTTGCTGGTGCTAAAGGAAAGCAATTAAGAATATGATGGAACTTCATGTGAACTCCACTGACAAATTATAGCAAATACACGATTGACTCCATATATAAACCAACTGCTGCCAATCTAAAACATCTGATACTTTCTTAAAAGAGAAGAGAAGTAGAAGGGGGGTCATCATGCAATTAAAAATATGCAACAAGCCTACATCTCTGTAATCACGACCTTCACAAAGTTGAACACAAGTTCATGAAGATAGATGGAAATAATAACTTATAAGTTGTTTGGCCTTGAAAATTTCCCTTCCATTTTTCCATCTGACCTCCCTTCAAACAAGCTTCATGCCATTTCTGTTACATTTGTGATGTAAAACAAAACTGAACTTCACCTGAAAACAAAATAAGATATGAAAAAGCTTACCAGATGTGCCTGTTCGTTGATCCTGTTTCCAAACTGTTTCAAATGCTATCACTTCATCAATAGAACTTCTGTATACACGGTCCGCTAGATAATGCTCATCATTAAAATCTTTTACTTCACAGTCCAGTCTCAGCGGAGTTCGGGATGAGGCTGGCGTAACATCTGGATTGGGAAGATCAAGAATCTCCAACACTTCATACTGCAACAAAATGAAAACTCACCTGCTCATGCAATAACCATAAGTTTAACTCTACTTAAGAAATAATGAGATGCCAATAACAACCAGCCAACAAAGTACACTTGTCATGAGATGTTTATTTACAATCCAACATGTTTCAGCTTTACACCCACCTTCAGCGATAACACTCATATCGCAGGATATCTACAATATTAGCCTCACCTAGGGGTTGCAAGACCTTGATGAGGTGGTGGGGCTTGCATGCTTCAGTGATCCACCAGGCTATACCGGCAGTAGCTTGCTACTGATAGGGCCTCCCTTGCCGGGCAGGTTGGAGGAAGAAGTCAGACAAAGAAGCAACCCATCGGCCCTCCAGAATTACTGGGGGCTGATCTTGCGGCTAATATTCCCAAATCGTAAAACCTAATTATTATAAAACCCAGCAAAATTATAAGAGGCCAAGGCTCGACTACATGCCGTAGTGCCACAGGATGGAATTTACAATATTAGTGTTATCCCTGATGTGTACCTTGTTGGTAATATTATTTCATTAATCCGGTGCAGATGGTAATCATGTATTACAAAATTCAGCCCTACTGTCAATAATGAGATTTAAGACCACACTCATCTACATTATTTCTGTTCTGTGCAAGTAACAATGCAGTATACATAATGCAACACAAATATAAAATGCGCCAAGAAAGTGTTCTATTTGAGATCTGCGCTCTTCTGGGATATTACATGGTGTCATGTGATAATGGTTTACTGACGTTTCGGGAAACGTTGGTAAACCATTATCACACAATGCCACGTAATATCTCAGAAGAGTGCAGATCTCATCAACATCGCGGTGCAAGCCTGAAATCAAGTGTTTTATTTATTTATGGTTTATTTAATGACGTCACTATCACAGACTACATAATATTGAGTGGCAGATAGTTTGTGAATACTGAATCACGAAGGACACAGAAATGGTCATGGCCTGGTCAAGATACTATCCCACCCTTTGTCTGGACATACTGAGGAAAATGACAGGAATCATCAGTCACGACAGTGTAGCAACAGAGATTAACAATGATCACCTCCTTATACACATCAAAAACACTACTGACTGAGTAACGTGCTTGGTACCAAGGAAGCCCAAAAGCAAGTGCTCCTTAGCTAAGCTATTACTGTTCCATTATGTCAGGCTTTACTGCAATAGGAGGATTTTTTTCCTGTGTTCCCGTAACCAGACAATGCAAAATTACATAAAGTATGACTTTGATACACATAACAGAGAGTTTTTAAACATGGAACTGAACAGAACTGAGTACTGCCAAACAGATGGCATCACCAATTGATGATGTCATCCACTCTAGGGTGGGCATTCCCACGATAGAAAGTGCCCTGTAGAATAAAGAAAGTTAAATGTTCACTCTACCAGCAGAATCCATTTACCATGAGCACTCTGTATTATCTGAATGGATGAATCATGGTTTACAGCTCTGTCAGTAGCCGTTTCATTAATGCACTCAAAATCCCAGGTAAATCACGTGTCACAAGAATGCAATAATCATTGCTTTCAAAGGAACACTAAAATGTAACACATCCAAATCATGTGATATCATTGTTAACAGTATTTGGAGCAACTCTTTGAACAATTAAGAGACAACACAGCAGTTGTACAGATTTGCAACAGGACAATGCACCAGCACACCCTACAAATACTTCAGAAAACACTCTCTGGGATGTGTCTGATGAATGAATAATCAGTAGAGAGTGTTTTTATCTTTCAGAAAACCAGGAACAGAATTTTACAGAAATCAATAAGGCTATTTTTAAATTGTCAGTGTACATAATGCACTCTGCTCAATTAATGTTTACAAAACTTACTGCAAATCCTTTGAAAACATCTGAATATTGGTTTCCAAATCCATACTTTGGTTTATTTATGAGCTCTTCACAAGATGGTACTTCCTCTGGTACAGTCTGTTCAATGAGGCATTCTATTTCACTTGATTCATCCACACTACAGAGTAAATCATCAGTGCTCCCATCTTCCCCCTGGCTATCTGCAGGACAAAAGAAATTAATTCCAATTTGAATTTACTAAATGCCACTTTAATTAAACTAACTGGTTTACTCTCTCACTGGTACCAGAACCCTAGCATTCATGAACACAAACATCAGAATCTGTCAGTACATCATATCCAGAAGCTGTGCACATTTGCACAACCATTTCCATAAAATGATTTTAATATTACTCTAGCATCTGCACAGTTTTCAAAGTAGATACTCTGCTACACCTTTCATAACCAAGTCTTTGTGCATATTTATTGTTTTCCCCACCTGTGTTATACACCCCCAGGCCACTATAAGTATGTCAACAGCTGTTGTCAGTATTTAAAAAATGAGTTCTCCCATGTGCTTAACTTATTATAGTTTGTTCTGATCTCAAATGAAAAGACATTTATACACTTCAGGCTAAACATAAAATGCACCAGCTCACTTCATGTAAATTATTGTGACAGCAGAACTCACGGAAGCTATGGTGATAGGAAATGGTCAGTAAGTGTGACAAGATGTCAACTCAATATTCTCACTTGCACTACAATGAAACAACAATAAAGTACACAAGATGACCTTGTCTATTACAACAAAGGAAAAGCACGCCTTCACTGAAACTAAGAACATCTAATTGTGAGAGATATTTTCATTTCTATGGATGAAACAATGAGCTGCAGGCAACAGCCACAAGGGCAGCAGGATATCATGGAATGTTGCTTACATCATGAATTTTTAAGCAACATGTATGAATAGACTTGCTCTACCTAGGACCCTAATGTTTGGTTTTGATGGGAACTTCTTTGTTTTCTTTACTAGAAGAGTAGAGATCAGGTCCAGATTTGGGAAATGTTCTCCTCTGTTCACTTTCTCCACAGTTAAAATGAATTTTCCATCATCAGCATCATAAACTGCATTTGAAGCACCCATTTCAATAACTTCACCTGGTAACTGCAACCTGTCAAAACACATACATTTGATCTGAACATGACTATAATATCAATAGACAAACTACAGTACTTTACAGCATTACTTGAGTCGCTTACTGATTAGTCGACTCATTCTTTCAAGAGTTACTTAACAACTGTGTTTAGAACGTATGAAATGTGAAGACAGAAGGAAAGGT
The DNA here is from genome assembly GCA_021186555.1 of Reticulitermes speratus. NCBI lineage: Eukaryota > Metazoa > Arthropoda > Insecta > Blattodea > Rhinotermitidae > Reticulitermes > Reticulitermes speratus. The sequence continues at coordinate 14,935,769 of JAJKFL010000003.1, read as the reverse complement.
GGTCATGCCACAGCTCAGAACATTAGTCACTGGTCTCTCATTGTGGAGGTTCAATTTCACGAATTTGTGGTGGACAAAGTGGCAATGAAACAGATTTTTCTACGAGTAGTTTCCTCACATCAAGTTCTTCCATACACAGCACCAACTGTAAAAGAATTTGTAGAATGCCACATTTTTTACACGTACGATACACATGTACAGCCAACAGTGATTGCCCATGTTTATATGAACGACTTCCCCAATGATGGCTATGTACAGGCCGAAACATGGCGAAAATAACATTGTAAACAAATAAAGAAGGGACTAGCATAATGCCCCTAGTGTACAAGATGATGTTTTACTGATTATAACTCCAGACTTGCAGTTTAAAGTCAACCAGCTTGAATCCTGGCTAGGACACTGGCTACCCTGACTCCGATTTTTTGTGACTTTTCTCAGTCTATCCATACAACTGTCACGATACCACCTCAATCATGTGAAAATTGCTGCCTTCCAAATCCTTTAAATTCATCATTCACTAATCATCCCACCATTCATGCTATAAGCCTGAGATACTGCCAGCATCATAAATAAAATCACAAACTACACATGGCATTTTCCAATTCACACAACACTGTCCACATAGAGTACAAATTCATAAAATACAAGACATCACTGACATGAAATATGTGTGTTATAAATATTTTCAACATACCTCAGGTAATATGGGGGTGAGAAAAATCTAAAATCATTCTTTTCAACATAAATTTCTGTTTCAGATATGTCCGTGTAAGGTGCAAAAACTGTGATGCACACCTTCGTTTCTGTCTGCGTTACCTCAAATTTTGGAGTTAACATTTCAATTTCACCTGAAATTCAAACCATATTTACAATCACATAAAATGCACATCACTTGTAATTTTTTGTTATTCATTCTGTGCACTGATAATGACTAATTCTGTGCACTTATAATGACTAATTTAGAATCCTTCACCGACAAATGCACAATTATAAATTAATCATTTGTAACCTAAAACCCAAACGTATGAACCATACTGAAATCTTAGTTTAATATTCTGACATACAACTGTATTTATATAATTTCAATTTCAATTTATTGTAATATTCCATCAATCCAGACCAGGCTACAAAATCGCCTGTTGGATATAGAACCTGTCATAAGCCAAAACACATATACAATAGATATTCAATAAATAAGTAACACAATAAACTAGACAGAACACAATACAATTAGTACATGCTTTATAAATCCAAGCATCAGTCACATCAAACTCAGGTAACATACAACCTCACATTCTATGTCATTTGTTATGTTCTTATAGGGTTGGGGCGTTAGTCTGCTATCAAAAACACAATTAAGTCTCACTTATATAACTGACCTTACGTCTTTGTACAGCAAATGTCAGTACTGCTGACCTAGCACGTGTTGGATCATGTAAAGGAACAATTCAGCAGTTTTCTAGAAAATATTGAGGATTCAATTCTTATTTTCGGTTGCAATGAGGTTTATTTAGTTTGTCGAATGCACGAGGTAACAAACGATGTAAAAAAATTTGGTCCAGAAGTCTTCACATTGTAATACATTACCGGCGACACAAGGTTAATCCGTGCGCACAGATAACTTCCTGGTGGTGATGGTGCTCACCGGTGACAACCACGTGTTAAGGCCCGTTTACACGGTGCCAGTTGGCGGGCCAGTTGAGGTGTCCAGTAACTGGATGCCAGGTACTGTCCCTGTGTAAACACACCAGCCAGTAGCTTGACAGGCCAGTTGGACAGCAGCTGGCCATGCCAGTGAATTCAAACATTTTTGTTTCCACTGGCCACTGGCGTTCCCCCACCACCTCACAGTCCAGTAGCTGTCATCGTGTAAACGGTAAAGCACACAGGCCAGTTGCTGGCGGGTAGTAGACACGTGCAGGGCAATCGAATTTTTCTTTGTCTCTCTTGTGAATTATTTTTAATAATTGTTGTAATTATCAAACAAAATGTCGGACAGGTGGAGTGAGGAACAAACAACTAAGTTTGTTAATATGTACAAGGACTCTGAAATTTGTGGAATGTATTTACTCCTGAATATAAAAATCGCGAAGCCCGGCTCGCATCTCTAAAACACATGGTACGGGAAATGAACATACCTAATTTTGGTGTGAAGGACGTGTCTAAGAAGATAAAGAGTTTGAAATAGAGGCCTTTGATATTCGAAAGAAAATTGATAACATTCTATAGTTTGTTGCGGAGGCAATAAAAGATAATGTTATCTCCAACTTTACTCTCGCTGGCACAGCTTCACGCATCATAGTGTCCGAGCGTTGAATTCTCGGAGCAATCAGACACAACAGTTCTTCAAATTGGTTGGGTGTTATTCTCATCACAGCTTTATATTCCTGTGGATCGTAAATATACAGCTCTCTCAAAATTGTCACTGATGCTCCCAGTGATCTATTACGCATCCAGTCTCTCACCCACAATTTTCTTACTCTTCTCCTCCTCTCCTCAAGTAAAATCTCTAACAACTCAGAACACAACACTGACGAAAATGATCGTATTGCCTTACGAATTAGACCTCTCCTTTCTTCAGACATTTTGCCGCAACTACAAACAGTGGACAACCGAGCAAGGCCAGTTGAACTGGTCTACTGTCTCTCCAATAGCTGGCTCCGTGTGAACAACAATGGCCAGTCCAACTGTCTATCCAGTAGCTGCCGGCCAGTTGGGAATCCAGCTACTGTCAAACTGGCTAGCCAGTAACTGGCACCGTGTAAACGGGCCTTAAGTCAAGTCACGTGGCCCCCGCGTCTCCGTACATACATACATTCCATGAATCCATAAGTCTGTCGAAGTGACAACTGGATGTAGAATAAGTCATAATATACATTTATTTATTTATTTATTTATTATACATTCCATAGATCCAATCAGGAATGACCTTAAGATATGGAAATTGTCCATGTATAGTAAAATATTAAATAATGTGTGTTATGTTACACATACGTCAATTAAAACTATGAAAAGTATCTAACATATATTAACAATAAATAAGTAATGTAAACAATCTCATAAAGACATATAAAGTTACTGCGATATTATAACATATACAAACATAAAATAATAAACTAGTTATAAATTAAAATGAGTAAAACAAATCATGGCAACTATACACACAAGCCTAGAGTATTTGGTTGTTTGTATAACTTTTAATATAATTAATGAAACTTGTTGAAATCACACTTATGGACTATTTATAAGAACCAAGATCACCCCTTGTTTTCCATTCAAAATATTCACTTAAGGAATAAAAATAGCCAGCAAGAAGAAACTTTTTTAGGGCCTGTTTGAATTTATTAACATCATTTGACAAGTTCTTAATGTCTTGTGGTAAGTTATAGAAAATCCTAATCCCTGAGTAATATACACCCTTCTGCACTTTAGCTAAATTATTAGTTGGTAGATGTAAGTCAGAACCTTGTCTGGTGTTGATACTGTGTATAGCAGAATTAAATTTGAATATATCCAAATTCTTAACTACAAATATTGATACTGAGAGTATATATTAATAGAACAGAATAACTGGCTGAGCTTAACTTAGTTACTAATTGGTTTATTTGATTATTCCATGATAAAGTATTGTCTATGATTAATCCAAGGAATTTTGTATTGTAAGTATTATTAATTTGAATATCCTCATAATTTATATTTATAACTGTTTTTGTATTTAGTTTTGTTGAGAAATGCATGTAGTTGGTTTTATTGAAATTTAATGATTATGAATTGATTGTAAACCATTCATTTATTTTGACCAATAACGTTTTCAATACAGTTACTTGCTCAGTGGAATCAGAATTAAAACATAATATGTTGGTATCATCAGCATACAAAATTGGTTTGGATATTTTATTTATTAGATAAGGTAAATCATTAATATACAGAAGAAAAAACAAGGGGCCGAGTATTGAGCCTTGAGGCACACCCTGTTTAACTTTTTGCTAATCAGAATTATACTTAGAATAATTATTATTTATAAATGTTCTCTGATATCTAGCATTCAGGTAATATTTTATCAACTTTCCTATCTTGCCATTAATGCCATAAAACTCCAATTTGGCAAGTAATACGTCGTGATTCACACAATCAAATGCCTTGGTAAGGTCGCAAAATACTCCTCCCACTGATAATTTACTATTAAGTGCCAATAAAATATTATTTATTAAGTTATATGTGGCTAACTCAGTAGATGATTTGGCTCGAAAACCATACTGTTCTTGCACAAGAATGTTATTAACATCTATATGGTGTTGTACTCTATTGTAAGTAACTTTTTCAAAAATTCTTGAGAAGGATGTCAGCAAGGATATTGGTCTGTAATTAGCCATTTCAGTCTTTTCTCCTTTTTTAAAAATAGGACTTATCTGAGAGTATTATAGTCGCGTAGGAAATATACTTAAACTGAATGATTTATTGCATATGTAGGTTAATGGGGATAAAATGAAAGGCATACTTATTTTTAAGATGTTTTGAGGAATCTCATTATATCCCTGAGAATTCTTCCATTTTAATGACTTAATTATGTCTTTAATCTCTTTGTTAGTTACAGGGGTCATATTTATATTTGGAAATGGATGTTTAAATACCTCATAAAGGTAATTTAGAGAATCAGATATATTAGTGGGTTTATTAGATTGCATTTGATTTAATGGTGTTATAAAATAATTATTGAAAGTATTGGCAATAGTTTGTGTGTTATTGCATAATTTTCCATCAATATTTATTAATGGTATTGCATTTTTACTTGAATTGATATTAGTTACTGATCTGATGATATCCCGAGTGGCTTTGGCTTTGTTTTTGGAATTTGCAATAAGCTTATTATAATGATGCTTTTTTGCTGTCTTTATAACCTCAGATAAAATTTTACAATATTTCTTGTAGTATGTTATTAGTTCAGGATTATTAGTATTTCTATTGAGCATGTATAGTTCTCTTTTGTGAGCACATGATATTTTGATTCCGGTTGTTAACCAAGTTTTATTTTTTTGATTTGGAAGATATTTTTTATGAGGAAAACTATGATTAAATATTATTAAGTAGGTATTGAGAAAGTTATTAAACATTGTATTCACATCATCATCAATAGTAAAAACATTAGCCCAAGATTTATGATTAAGATTTAGCTTAAATTCAGATATAGTAAATTCACTTATATCTCTTCTAATGACGGGATAATTAGATGGATTTAGAAGTTTAATATTATTCAATGTAAGAATTTGGGCATCATGGTCAGATAGCCCATTTGGCAGTGAATTTATTGAAAAAATTTCATTTCTATGTTTGTCAATAAAAAAATTATCAATAGCAGTAGCCGAAATATTGGTGACTAGAATTTGCTAACCAGTCCTAGCTCTTAGTACCTGCATTTGCTTACACAGAAGTGACAGATGTCTCACTAGTCTCACCAGTATATGCTGAGAAATCCTAGCACTGGGTCACTGCCCAGTACTAGTTCCAACTATGTCCAGACAGCTGCCCCAGACACCTTTTATTGTGAACATTTGTGCAATATTTTGCTTTTGTGACAAGAAGTGATCAGTTAAATCAGTCCTGGGGAAACAACAGTGAGGAAACAAATGAGAAAACGAATCTTCAACTCTGCATGAAGACCTTGGTATATTATGACCATTGTCGAGTATGGTAGCTATGTCAACGACAGAATGTTACATTATTTGCAGTGGAATTATTGTGTTTAACGAAATATCATAGTACACAAATACACAAGACAAGGTCTGACGCCCAAAAGAATGCAATATACAGGATGTTATAGGAGGAATCTACTATAATTCGGGATATAACCAAACACGTCTCCGAAGTTGAACAGTTATGGATATAATGGCGAGATAAGTTTTAAAGAATGAGAATTGTTATACTTTTATTGATTACTGAAATACACATTAAATGAGAAGGAATTTGTAGTTCCTGTGATGTTTTTGAGTTTTCGTGATGCGCTGCTCCTCTGGTATGCCCTGCTGCACGCCGGCTACACTCTCATAATAAGGGTGTCACTGCATATTGTTTTTTAATCATTTACATAAAATAAATTGTTTATCGTTGTATATTATTTACTTTATACTAAATACTGATAATTATCAGTAATGATTACAATCAACACTTCGTATTGTTTTTACCAAATTAGTGACCAATACAAATTTACTTTATCATGTGTAATGCCCCCCCCCCCCCCCGTTATATGATTGCTATAATGGGAATTGTTTCGGTTTACATGATGCCGGTTTGCAAGACTGATTTCAGGAACTTGTGTTCCGCGTAAACTGAAGGAGCCATCTACAAGAATTGTGAGGCGCGATACCACGTTACGTCGCGGCTTAACTATTATTTAACCGACCGAACTGTACTTCAGTCAGCCACATTCTGTAACAACACCTCATCAGTTGTATACAGGGTATTTCAGAAAGAAAGGTCAATATTTTGCGACATGATACTAAGTCATTGTGAGAAAGAGTTCATATGAACATGTGTCTAATTCTGAATACTTACCGACATAGAGCTGTTTGAATCTCCAGACTTAACTCCGTTAAAGATTTTTGTTTGCGGGGTTGGATGAAGAGCGAAGTTACAAAAGAAAGGTGGATACACGAGACGATTGCTTGATCGCATTTTGGATGCTGCTGCCCGCATAAAGAAACGTGAAGATCAACTCAGACGAACAACACGCGATCTTCGCACACGAGTTGCAAAGTTCACCGAGGTTAACGGTGGAGTTTCGGAGCATTTATTGTGAACTGTTAACAAATGTCATTTCCGTGTAACAAATTTGTTATTTAAACATTAAATTAAAATAGCAGTAAGTAAGTTCTCCTTCAACTGATCCCGGCAGCTGTGCCTTTTAAGGCGCGGGTCTTCAGCCAACCGCTTGCTGGGATTGTGGGTTCGAATCCCGCCGATGTCTGTTTCTTGTGAATGTTGTCTGGTAGATGGCTGATCACTCGCCCAGAGTAGTCTACCGAGTGTCGTGTGATCTCGAAACCTTGACGAGGAGACCTACACCCACAAGTGCTGTTGAGCCATGAAAATATATCTTTCTTTATTATCATTCACAGTGCTTTTGTATTTGTGGAATCAAACTGCTCTATCTCGGTAACCTTACAGAATTTGACACATGTTCACATGAAAGTTTTCCTCACAATGACCGATACTAACGCCTCCCAAAATATTGACTTTTCCTCCTGGATCACCCTGTATAGTTGACCGTCACTCGGACACTGATCAGTTCCTTGTAATGCAAAGTGTTGAGTAAAACAAGAAACATTCCTATTGACAGTGGGTTGCCTACCAACAAAGATGTTGAACATAATAGCGTAGATAACAATATTTTAGCTTGTTATTATGTGTTACAGTCCGAGGAACTTCGCCCCTCCGGTCTAACAATTAACATTTCAGGTAAACCTTTCACCATTAGTATCAACATTTTAAGGAAGCGACTATCAGCAATCGGGAGAAATAAATCCGTCGGACCAGATGGCATTCCTGGGTAAATTTTAAAGTTAGGTGGGGAAGCCATGATTCCATACCTCGCGAGATTGCTGGATATAACGATGAACAACAATTCTATCCCAGGGGACTGGAAAAAAGCTATAGTGGTTCCTATTTATAAAGAGGAGATCGATCGGTAGTGGGAAACTATAGACCGGTCAGTTTAACCTCAGTGGTTTGCAAACAAATGGAGCACGTTATAGCAAGGTATCTAAGGCAAGTCTGGGAAATGAGTGATTATATGAGGGTCAACATGGATTTAGACCAGGGTACTCATACGAAAGTCAAGTAGTCACAGTTTGTCAAGATATTGCTGATTTACTGGACGAGGGAGTCAGGACTGACGCGATTATAATACTTTTCAAAGGCCTTTGATTTACGTCTCACATGATAGGCTGCTTACAAAAATTGGGGAAACCGGAGTGGACTTGAGGGTAGTGGTGTGGTAAAGGAATTTCTCTTAGGACGCTCGCAAAGAGAGAGACGTACAACTATCTGATGAAGTCAGAGTAACGTCGGGAGTGCCGCAAGGGAGCGTATTGTCCGTTACTGTTCCTCGCTTATGTTAATAATATTTGGAAAACATTGAGACAAATATACGGCTTTTCGCTGATGATTGTATAATATACAGCAGGATAATGGATAGTAGTGACATTGAAAAGTTGCAGACAGACTTAAATAGATTAGGGGAATGGCCGGTTGAAAATGAAATGAGGATAAATCCAGGTAAAAGTAAAGCAGTAAGCGTCAATAGAGCTAGGGTGAAAGATAGTCTGAGGTATTTTATTGGGGATCAACTAATTCCAGAGGCAAATAGCTTTAAGTATTTAGGAATAATTATATGTTGCGATCTAAGCTGGGCAGATCATGTAAATTATAAACTAAGAAAAGCATGGAAGACTCTTCATTTCGTAATGCGTATACTCAAAAGGGCAAATAATAATACGAAACGTTTAGCTTATACGGCACTAGTGAGACCGATACTTGAGTATGGAGCGGTGTGTTGGGACCCATACAGAGAAGGCCAGGTAAGCCCTTTGAATCGCGTGCAAAAGAGAGCGGCAAAATTTGCAATACGAAAGAATCGGGTTGGGAAACATTGACACAGCGTTAGAGCGATAGACCGAATATGCGCCCTTTTCAAAGCATACACCGAGGGACGGGCTTGGAAAACGATAGGGGATAGACTACTAAAACCATGCTACCTGGGTAGGGACGATCATAATCGGAAAATTAGGACTAGGAAACAAAGAACAGATGTAGGTAAATATTCCTTTGTAAACAGGACCATAAAAAGCTGGAACCAATTACCTCCAGGCGTACTAGCGACTTTCCCCTGTAAATTAAGCACTTTTAGAAAGAAGGTAAAGAAAGTAATTACAAGCTAAGGGTTTTTAAGTGGGGATTACATTGAAATAAGGGAAGTGATGTGAAGTGATCTGAAGTGTTTTGGTTTCGAAGTGAATTAAGTTCTTGGGGGATATAAGTATCATGTACTTTGGTCTGACTTTATACTGAGGACATTCTAATGCATTGAGATTATTTAATGTGTGGGTGTTTCTGTAATGTGCGTGTTATTTTGTATTGTGTGTGGGTGTTTTGGTAAGGTGTGGATGTTTTTGTAATGTGTGTACTTGTATTTACTGTACGTATTTCGTTTTGTAATTGTGTACAGTTTGTTTTGTACTGTGTGTACTAGTATAAGGACTACTGCCACCGGGTGAAAACCCAATTGCAGTAAATAATAATTTCTCTATCCAGCCTTGTTGTATCTTGTCTGCCACATCTGTAGAACAAAATGGAAACTGTCTGAACTAAGAGCTCCTGGTATTCAGTTTGTAGTTTGCTTTTAGAGATGATGAAAAGTCAATGTTTACCTTGTGCACGCACATACAAGCACACTTTAATATTTTTCCACGTGTTAATACCCATGTGTGTACGTTACTGCGAACCACGGATGATACGTACAACATAGATCATACGACTGAAAAGTACCACATTTTATTCGGAGCCCTAATTGCCGCCACACTGTCAAAATGGGACAATTTTACCTTTTTTTTCCTTAATAAGCATGTCATACACAAAAAAAGTGCAAATAAAACAAGTGTACAATTAGTTTGTTAGTATGGACAAAATATTCATTGTTTTTTATTTTATCACATTCCAAATCAATAAATTAACTTCAATTAGTGAGGAGATAAAATCTGTAACAAAGACAGTTAAAGGAATGAATCCCGAAAAATAAAGAACAAATAGACTACAATGAAGCCTCAAGTAATCATGGCGCCCACTGTGAAGATTACCATGTTCTGAAATCTTATGTCATACAGTCTGGAGAGAGAGAGAGAGAGAGGAAAAAAAAAACACCCCCCTTAACTGCAATTATGAGGAGCTTTATTTGTCCTCAACACAGGACATGACATTCCCTACAAACCAAATGGAATGTTTGAGGATTGACTACAAGAGCTTTGCTGAAAAAATGGAAGGGTGACATGAAGAGGCAGCTCTTCGGGAGACACGGTTCTTCATTATATAGGACTTGCAATACGTCATGCTATATATACACATATCATATTACAGCAATTGTAGAAACATATTCTGGCACACACCAGAGCCTGACAGCAGGTAAGTATGCTACATGTGACCAGACAAGGGCTGTTCAGCATTTTGTGTGAAGACAATGCAAAGGATTATGATATATAACACAGATATACATATACTATGCAAATTTTATGTACTGATGACTTCAGAATACTCTGGTACTGTATCACAACTTCATATTACAGGACAATGGCCGCTCTCCACCGTGTATCTATAGATGTCTTATAAGATGAGCCTTTTGACCAAATGTCTTGTTACACACATCACAGCAAAAGTGTCATTCTCCACTATGTATCTGTTGATGTCGTGCAAGGGTAGTCCTTCCACGAAATGTCTTGTTACACACATCACAGCAAAAGGGCCGCTCTCCACTATGCATCTGTAGATGTTGTGCAAGAGTAGACTTGTGACCAAAAGTCTTGTTACACACATCACAGCAAAAGGGCCGCTCTCCACTATGTGTCTGCTTATGAGTTATCAGATTACCCTTTCGACCAAATGTCTTGTTACACACATCACAGCATAAGGGCCGCACTCCACTATGCATCTGTAGATGTTGTGCAAGAGTAGACTTGAGACCAAAAGTCTTGTTACACACATCGCAGCAAAAGGGCCGCACTCCACTATGTGTCTGCTTATGAGTTATCAGACTATCCTTTCGACCAAACGCCTTGTTACACACATCTCAGCAAAAGGGCCGCTCTCCACTATGTGTCTGCTTATGAGTTATCAGATTAGCCTTTTGACCAAACGTCTTGTTACACACATCACAGCAAAAGTGCCGTTCTCCACTGTGTATCTCTTGATGTCGTGCAAGAGTAGCCTTTCGACCAAATGTCTTGTTACACACATCACAGCAAAAGGGCCGCTCTCCACTATGTGTCTGCTTATGAGTTATCAGATTACCCTTTCGACCAAATGTCTTGTTACACACATCACAGCATAAGGGCCGCACTCCACTATGCATCTGTAGATGTTGTGCAAGAGTAGACTTGAGACCAAAAGTCTTGTTACATCACAGCAAAAGGGCCGCACTCCACTATGTGTCTGCTTATGAGTTATCAGACTATCCTTTCGACCAAACGCCTTGTTACACACATCTCAGCAAAAGGGCCGCTCTCCACTATGTGTCTGCTTATGAGTTATCAGATTAGCCTTTTGACCAAACGTCTTGTTACACACATCACAGCAAAAGTGCCGTTCTCCACTGTGTATCTCTTGATGTCGTGCAAGAGTAGCCTTTCGACCAAATGTCTTGTTACACACATCACAGCAAAGGGCCGCTCTCCACTATGTGTCTGCTTATGAGTTATCAGATGAGCCTTTCGACCAAATGTCTTGTTACACACATCACAGCAAAAGGGCCGTTCTCCACTATGCATCTGTTGATGTTGTGCAAGAGTAGATTTGTTACCAAAAGTCTTGTTACTCACACCACAGTTAAATGGCCGCGCTCCACTACATGCACAAGCCTGTTCATTCACTGGACTCTGGTCAAAAGAAAAGATTCATATTAGCGTACATCTTAACGGCCATAAGTCTCAAATCAGGTATAAATGAGATAATTATTTACTACATTCAAACAGCTGTGTTCTTTACCAAATCACACTTTATGACTAGCAACATGGTGTAAAGTGTGCAGTCAAAATAACAGGCCCCATACACCTTTCAGATGCAGACATTTCAGAGTGGTATGTGAAATGTAGTTTGTAACTTTTCTTGGAAGAATTAAGTAAATGAAAGATTAACCATATATCTTCGGCACAATGCACCAGCTCACACCACAGAACACTCTCAGCTATTTCTAGACTGTTATCATTTTAATAATATGAAATAGCTGCGGCTGTAAACTAGCCACAGCTGAATGTATATGACTTTTATCTATGGGCACACATCATAAAGTCTGCTTGCATTTTTGGAGCTCGACAGATGGAAATCTGTAATGTTATTCTAGAAATAGCTCAGAATGGAGATTAATGCATGTCACAGAATTTGTTACATGATTTGGATATTATGTACAAGTTTAAGATAACTCACCCTCATGTGTGTTAGCACAGTCAGCTTGACTACTTCACTCCCACTGTAGTCCTGATTTCATGTTGCTAAACCTGCAAAGGGTCCTCATCCAGCAAGTAGCCACAGTGCTTCACCCTGAACAGCCATGATGGCCCCCAATTCCCACCCCCTAAAATGCCATGCCATATGGCACTCTATCAGTAGGCTTCTCATATGTGACGCTGTTTAACATGCCTCGCTGTATAAGCCTCAACACACAGCCACAAAACTTACCTCAGGTTCCGTCTTTATAGTTCGAAATGGTATTGGCTCTGGAAGGTCTTCTTGCTTTATACCAGCTGCCTCTTCAACCTTCACACCTACAATCTCATTTCCATCATCAGACGACCTCAGGCATGTCTCACTACATGAAACATGGTCACTTCTCAGTGAATCCACACAGTTCTGTAAAACCATCACACTACTGAAACCATAGCTGAGATCTCCCACTACATTTTAAAACAAAAATAAAACAGAAACTTTAACTGTCATTTCCCACAGCAAAAATATATAGATGGAATGAGACCCTGCTCATTATTACAGCAACTGAAAATGAAGTTGAAAAAGTGACAAGAAATTTGACGGGCAAATTTTCTGCAGGCTTTGACGAAATATTGTACTGTGTAAACAAAATGCACGTAAATATACTTAAGAAGCCTTCAGCTCATAATGTAATATTTTAATCAAGTACTTTTCCACCAACAGCTTAAAAACAGCTCAAGTTAATCCACTGAATAAAAAGGGGCATTAATATAACATACAAAATTATAGAACAATCTCTTTTAACTGATTTTTTTAATAAGTGTTCAAAGAAGTAATGTACAATAGGATAAAACATGAGATCATACACAGGCCCAGAAATGTTTCAGACAACATTGATCAACAGCGACAGCAATACGTTCTTTTCTTGGAAGTATACAGGACTCCACTGACAGGAAATTCACTTTCCACATTTCTTTTTAATCTGATGAAAGCATATGATTTTATACATCATGGAATCTTACTGGCTAAACTAGTTTCTTATGGCATAGGAGGTACAACAAATTTCACACTTAATTTATACCTATTGTACTGAAAAGACTTAGTCGCAATAAACTAGTCTGACGGTAGCAATTGCGTACACAATAATTCTGCTTCTGCTTTTCAAAAAATGAATCATGGAGTGCTGAAAGGTGAAGATAGTTTTGTTTTTGGACAACATGTTGCTTACTGAAATAAGAAAGATGTCGTCACATATTAAATTAATAACGCTGTGTGGGAGATAAAGTCGTGGTTTCATACAAACATTCTTATGACAAATACAGAACAAACAACAACAACAATGTCACTGCATACCAAACAGAAATGTGTTAAAACAGCACAACTATTTCATACTATGGTAACTGCCTATCAATCTGAACCCAAATTTCTAGGCATACACATTTCTGAAGACACGAAATGGGATGTTCATATTCAGTGACTATACTAAAAACTGACAAAGGTTTCATTACATTAGCAAATTCTTACAGGACGTAATGAGCCCTCATACCATAACAAGTGTCTATTTTGCTTACTTTCAAGCTCATCTCAGATACGATTTAAATTTCTGGTGATACTGAAAGTACTGAAATCTTTAAAATACAAAAGCTGATAATGAAAATTAGCCTCTTCATAAATGCCACTCTCTTAGGTCCAAATATTCCTCATCACCCTGCCTTCAAATACCCTCAACACATGTTCTTCCACTCAGGTGACTTACCAAATTTCAAACCCATGCAAAACAACATAAACACAAAATATTCTGAACGGAATGGTACATAGCAAGCAATCCCTTTATTTAGTCTGCTGTTATTTCTTCATAAATGTGGTTCCTTTTTAGATTGTCTGTGTCTGATTAAATTGATCTTAAACCAGACTTACAACAAACTGGACAAGTATTGCATAAGCTACATACCACAAAACACAATATCCTTGAGACATTTTCAAAGCAACTGTTCATATCCCAGTCACCAGAGTCCAAATTTTTCATGCAGACAGGCAGAGACAGAAGCAAGCATTCATGGATATCTGTGCAATGTGCATAACACTGAATACACAAAGACATACAACTTACCGCAGGTACAGTCATTAGAAGTCGAGATGATGATGGCTCTGTATCCTCTTCCCCAACTACATCTGTGATCCCTTCAACTTCTACACCATCAACTTCATTTGAAGCATCAGATGACCTCAGACACAACTCAGCATCTGGAGGAGGTTCACTTTGCAGTACAGACATACAGTTCTGTAAAAACACCATACACCTAAAATCATGGTTGTGCTTACTCATACATAAAATATGAGACGTCATTATAATAAATCTGCATTTTATCAAACTGAACATAGCAGCTGTTTACATATTTACTTCACAACAACTTTCAAAATCATTACTAACAAACTCCAACACTCTTCTTCTTCTTCAGAAGCTAACAGCTACTCAACTGGTCAAGAATTCCCTGATTTCTACAGAACCTTAAGGGTAACTGCCATTTAAACAAATGGTGATTGAATACACCAAAAACCCCCTGTAACTTCAATGCAGCAAGATAGCTCAGTGTCGTGAAAGCAAATGTACAAAGGTGGAGACAACAGAAGCAAATGCTGATAAACACAAACTCCACCCAAACATCTCTCGGATGCCCCAGACATGGACGTTAACAAGAGTCAGTTCAGGAAATTGCTGAGTCTGTGTGCTTAAAGAGACAAGCTGGAGTGCAAAGTACTTGTGCAGCAATAAAATATGAAGCACAAGAACTTGCCAAATCTCACATCACACAGCATCAGTTCAAGGCCAGCACAGATTGGTGTGTATGTATGAAGAACAGGGATGGGTGTTCTCTTTATAAACAAACTCCGATTTGCCAGAAATGCCAGCAGACTTAAGAGGAGAAGCTTGTTGCTTGTCAGCAACATGAGATTGGACTTTGAAAAATGAACACCTACATCCTGAGCCAACTATGAAATACAGAAGGGGGTAAATCTTGTATTTCGGTAAATCATATTCTCTGGGAAAATGTGTTTTATTTGAGTGGTTAGGTTGTATTTGGATAAATATGGTACATTAATCCCTTATGACACACATGACCATCCTTATACAACTGAGATGATGGAAAATTAAAATCAGTTCCTTTGGCTACTTAAACTCAGCAAATAAGGCAATAAATGTCTCTTATGTGCTTACATACAGCACTCACCAGCCTTTCTCTCAGAGCAGGATATCTCTCTTCCACCCTCTGTAGGACAATTACTGGCACCTTTGTTGCAAGGGAGTGCAAAGTCTTTTGTAACCTTGAAGTTCCTTCCTCACTCATGATGTGTCTGTATGCTCTGTACCAAAGTGGATTACAAGAATTCTAGTACGTATCTTCAGAGCTCTTGACGCACGTCCACAGCAGGGAATAACTGGCCAGGTCCTGAAAGGAAACATACTGATTGTAAGTGGAATTCACACATTTCATACATTATAGAAAGACTAAAGAGGTAAATGGAAATGAACTGCACGTTTATATATGAGACTTTTTTTATCAGACCAGAGATGGTCAGCTGTCATTCAATAATGAAAGTAGAGTTTGCATATCTACCAGATGGGGGAAGAACATAGAAGAAGTTCAACCCAGAACAGGCCATGAAGAACCAGAGGAGGGATAGAGGTATATCAATACTCTTTCTTTAACCTTGCCACTAGATGGGGGTGGGTGGTCAATGCCATGCCCCAGGACCAGTCTGAACGGGTGCAATAAATCTTGCAAACACCGGGATTCAATGTCTGGACCGTCTAGCCCATAGGAAGTCGCTACACCGACTACGCTATTCCGGCCCATGGTGGTAGAAGAATATATAATGGGTTCAAGCCCTTAAAGACCCAATGCACATAGGCCTTTTATTAACAGGCCCCTTGTGTCCCCTTATTCTCTAACCTTTTCTCTCTACGAAAGAACCCTATTCAAGTCCCACAGCCTTACTAAAGGCCAGCATTCATAATTGGCCAATGACCAATAATATGAATAACATATACTAAAACGATAGCTAGAATTCATCTTGGATGAATTTTCCTAATAACTTGTGTGTCCAGCTTATCCAAGCCCAAAGAGAAATATCCAAGTGTGGCTAAAGCATCACACTCATATCATATATGGGAAGATGACTCAAATTCTTTCCCACTCCTACATGTGAGATAATCACAAAGTCCATCACATGCAGATGCTTTCTTAGAGTAAGCCAAAAATAAGGCCACAGACACTCCAAGTTATATGTAACAGAAGAATATATCAGTATGGGTTCCGGCCCAATAAACATATTGGCTAAACCCTCCCCTGCTAAGTCCTGGTTACCCGTATGGAGCCCCTACAAAAAGAAATGCTCCATTTGCAGAGCCTTCTATTACACATCTCTAGGAGTCCTCAGTATATGAGCCCTCCCTTCAGGTTCCCCTCATGGAGCCTCTGTAAAGAGAGAGATGCTCCATTTACAAATCCTTCCTTGACATGTCTCTTGGAGTCCCCAGTAAAGGAGCCCACCCTCCAGGTTCCCCTTATGGAGCCCCTATATGGAGAGAGATGCTCCGTTTCCAGAGCCTTCTTTTACATATCTTTCAGAGTCCCCAGTAAAGGAGACCCCCTCCAGGTTCCCCTCGCAGAGCTCCCACAAGGAGAGATACTCTGTTTCCAGAGCCTTCTTTTACCTTTATCTCAAAGTCCCCTGTAAAAAAGCCCCCTTCCAGGTACCTTGAGGGGCTCCTATGGAGAGAGATCCCCGTTTCCAGAGCCTTCTTTTACATACCCTTCAGTCCCCACTAAAGGAGCCCTCCATCCAGTTTTGCCTCCCAGATCTCCTATACAGGGAGACACTCTGTTTCAAGAGCCTGCTTTTACCATCTCTCTAAGTCCCCAGTAAAGGAACCCCCCCACCTGGTTCCCCCGAATGGGGTCCCTATAGAGAGAAATGCCCATTTCCACATTCTTCTTTTACATATCTCTCGAAGTCCATAGTGAACGAGATCCCCTGATTAAAATAAGATCTCACCTTTCTCTCAAAGTCCCTGGTAAAAGTGCCCCTCCTCCATGTTCCCCAACAGGGCCCCTATGGAGAAAGATGCCTATTTCCAGAGCCTTCTTTAACATATCTCTTTACCCAGAGCAAAGAAGAGCCTCTTTTTGGACCATAGATCCCAGTCTCAGTCCCCTATTCTGTCCCAGAGCCGTCTGTAAACCAGACAAACTCTTGGACATCTGTAAGAGCCTTTAGGCCATGAATCCAGTCTTCACTGGATAGAAAAATTGCCATATAAAACAGTTCCAAATTATATTTAGGCTTCATGGAGTCACTTCCCACCCTAAAAATGGACTGAGACTCACAAAGCCTACTCTAGGTTATTCTTGCGGAGCTCCTATAAAAAGAGACACATCGTTTCCAGAGCCATTCATTTATTGATTGATCCATTCATTCATTCCTATCTCTCAAGTCCCCAGTTAAGGAGCTCTCCCACAAAACACAGGGAAAATGAACAGTCACCGTCCACAGAGCCCCACAGAGACAGAAAGTGTACATACAACAGGGTGCGGTTTTGTTTCCCCAAGGGGATCGTTTATGACACTGCTATCACTACTCCAGTGCCTTGCTGCCTTCAGCACGATACTTTCCACCTTGGCGTGACTGGACCAGAGCCCTGTTAGCCAGCATGTATCATAGTAACCCTCTACTGGGCACACCCTACACACCTGTTACCACCTCCCATATGACCCAGGGTACGGATTGCCAGCACACGTCAGAGTAACCCCCACTCAGAGCAACCCCTCTACACCTGTTACCATCTCCGCATAACCCTGAGGTAAGCATGAGGTGCTGAAATTATGGGAGGTGGCACGTGGGGATAAAACACAAATTATTAAAATATGTAAGAAGTAACAATGACACAGCTGACATGGATCACTGAAAGTTTTAGATGAATCACAACAAAAGTGGCAAGACGTATGATTTACAGTGAAAAAGCAACAGCTTAGCAGCAATGTGAACCACACAGGGTTTGCCTGTGACACATGAGTCTTAAAAGGCATATAGGTAGGAATGAAATTCACTGATTTAAAGCCTGTTTTATGCGTGCACATAAGTGGCAGTGCAAAACATACAGCACACCTTCCTGCCATCTGAATGTATCTAACTATGGAGAGAACAACAACACAGAACAATTTAATGCACTAAATTAAACACTGTGTATATAAACAATACACACCACTACAAAACAGTAATATAACAGTTAAACCAAATCTTCGCTCTTCTGGGATGTTACGCAGAGTTGAGTTTGGGACAGCCTATCAGTCCCATATTCTCTCTTCTGAGTGCTTCAGTGTTGAAGCGGGTACCTAAAGGCTGTCCCAAAATGCTGATATCTAACTACCATTCAACACTGCATAACATCCCAGAAGATTGAAGATTTAACATTGTGGCACAAGCTGGAAATGATGCAACAGTGAAATTCGTCTTATGGAGCAAGTGTCCTCTTTTAGAAGTCAATAGCCACACAGTTAGACAAGAAATTTACTGAATTTCATATAACTTAACACTTCGTCACCATGTTCATAAAAGTTCATTACAAAAGACATAAAACACAACCTTCTCCTGCATCACACATACAGTACAATGTCTTTAACCTTTAGGGGATGGATTTATTTTCTAGAGTTGCCCCTTGAAGATACATTTTAGTACCTCAATCTCACTATCTCTCTCTCTCACACACACACACAGAGTTCTAGGAGTGTATGTGTATTTATGTCCATATAAAACAAGATCAGGCTTTGGTTTTGTGTTAATAAACCAGGTAGAATTAGAGTTTGTGTACAGATATTAGTGTAGTCCTTACAGTGATTTCGCTACTGCCTAAGACATCTGGGAACTCTTAAATATGTTGCACACAGTGCTTAGAACTCTTTAATAATTTGGTTAATGCTTTTACTTCACAACTACACCTACCATATAAGCCAATCTATCTACCCAAAATCTTACGTCACGATTAGCGACACAATGTGGTTTTAACGCATCGTCACTATAAGAATTTCTAACAATTTCACATCTCGTATTTAACTTTTAATTTATACCTGTGGTATATCGGATCTTTAAACTACTGTACAGCATGTTCATGGCTTCTACGAAAAGACGAAATGTGTAACTGAGGTTTTAAAATATACAAGTTTCACTCGATCCTTACTGTTTATATTTCAGCACTCGTTTCTTGCCCCATCACACGGTAGACAGACAATGAAATCGTCGAAACGGGTCAATTATGGTATGAGAGCGGTACAACAATCTGCACGTTGCTTGTATGAATACGAGACTAACGGCTGCTATAAACACGTTCAAACTGTCCTACACCCACGCCATAACCGCAAACACAAGCCAACTTTTACCGCGGTTTACCTATCTGCGTACGTTAGTGCGAACCACGGATGATATGTCCACGAACATAGATTAAACGACTGTAAAGAACCACATTTTGTCCTGGTCCACGGATCATACAGGTTCAGAAAGGGACGCCAATATCAATCCGTGTAATGGGGCAGTGGAAGTGGGCAAGAAATATCCATTCTTAGACCTGGTTCAGTCAGTAGGAGCCGTCTAGAGGTATACTAGTTATTCTGTGGTCTAGACTGATCGCATATTGCACCCACATTACTTCGTTAACTCCATAAAACCTCTGTATAATTAATGACAAATAAATTTAAAACTGTTTTGCCTATTATTTTACAAATGAAACTTGTGGAATTTCACGTCAAAATATGGTCTCTACTTTCTCTCGTATACATATGTTTGTGTCAATTCACAGTCCAAAATTACACTTTTCATACATCATTATAAATCACCCCCATACCGAGGGCTTTCAGAATTGCATCTTCAGTCTCCAAAATAAGAAATTCAAATATTTAGAAGTATATGAATACTGAAAGAAGGCAAATTTTTAAATTTTTCAACATCCATAATTCTGGAAAACACATATAATTTTCATGCTCAATGACATATTGGGATATGAATCAGTGGTATTTGCACCTCCTGCATTTATGTTACATTGACAGTTACAACAGACTGGTGAATACAAATCCAATTTGTCAAACAATACTATTTTCTGCATATGTCAATACGTGTCATCAGTTGCACACCTGTTGTCAATCTCATACTTCCCCTCCAAAATCCAACCTCTGGCATCCCCATTGCGGAGGGGGGTATATTAGATGCGGGTGGGTGGTAAAAGCCACGCCCCGGCCGCTTTACCCCCAGGAATGACCCGGTACCCATTGTACAGGAGGCTGGGTGTGCCCCAGGGCCGGTCTGAACGGGTACTGAAAATTTCGCCCCCACCGGGATTTGATCCCCGGACCGTCCAGTCCGTAGCGAGTCGCTATACCGACTGAGCTATCCCGGATGAGCCGCCTCTGCTACCATGTTATTTAACATTTTATGAAAGTATTACTCCAACAAAGATGTATATTTTTGACATGCCTTCAATTTGCTGTTTCCTTTTGTGAATTTAAGGTATGGTAAGAATGATACAACCTCTGACCGTAATGAGCACAGTGAGGCATGCAATACAGAAGTCACATTGACAGTAACAGAGTTTTTTTATGACGGCTTCCCCTCCTCTACCTGCTCCCAATTTCCCAGAAGTTTACTTAACAGGAATCAGTCGATCACAATACAAAAAAGTGGAAGTGAAAGATAAGAATGCTGACAGTGTCCAACAGAACAAGGTAACAGCAGCCATTCTGGCAGGAGTGACCATGATAGCAACTACAGACAGCAGTGTGAATAAAATACAAGCGCACGCACACACACGCGAGCGCGCCGAAAGAACACAAGCGTCGTCACTAGCACTAACTCAAAACATCTAACCTACGTCCGTCCCGAACGGAGCAAGGCCGCCGCAGAGAACCAGTATGGAAAGGAATTCCTTCAGCACAGAACAGAGCGCTGTCACTAGCACTAACTGAAAGTCCCTCTCGAGCGGAGCTGTGAATGTTGTGAAGTCCTTCATAAATAGCACAGCCCTTTCCCTATCGTAGAAGACGCAGACGAAGAACAATGTCGTCACGAGACCGGACAGAGCCGCGTGCAGCCATACGACGAAGCGCGAAGCAATGGCCGTTGCACAAGGTGACGCTGGTACAGTACAATAAGTTGGGAAATGCGATCCAGCATGAGACATATCTCCTTGCAAGAAAGACAGCAGTACTTTCCCAAAGCCTTGAAAAAGTGAACAATGAGCAAGGAAGCAGTATGTGAAGCAATTCCTGCAACGCATACGCCCACTCTCAAACCGACAACCACATATCACTTACCGACAACGTACAGGCAAGACACTGGCACTATGCCTCACACCGACCCGAACGACTACACATTGTGCTAGATGATCTGTGCCGATGTGTTTGTCATCAAGGTTTAGAGAGGAGGGCAAGGCTACTTTCAGCTGAGACATAACAGCGCCAAGTACGGGAAAGAGGAGAAACAGTGGCCACCATACTAACGCTCATACGGCAGACAGGAGGACTACTATACCGTATTATAAAGAGGAGCCATTCTTCTTTTATCACACGGACGAATTATAACCAATCACAGTACGGAACGAGAACAGCCACATTGGGGGTAATAAATGGCGTTGAATTTAAAAAGAGACAACTAGCATGCATCATTGCAATTCAAAGATTTTCACGAAGAATCATGAAAAGACTAACTTCATCGAGACATCGAGAAAATATTTAGAAAGAAACATAAAACGTCAACTTCTTAAGGTGGGGATTATATTGATTTCCGATATAAGGTCCTACTGTAATTTCTGGGTAGATTTTAAAGATGAACTATCCTCCGACGAATTCAGACAGCACAGATGGAAAGCCTCATGATAAGTATGGTTAAATATATACCAAACTTCATGTGCTTACAATTCAGAATTTCAGAATCTTGACCCGTGGAGATGGGACCGATACGTTGTCCTGAAACGTCGGTAAATAATTACCACACGACGCCGTGTAATTACCCAGAAGACCATAGATTTCAGAATAGCGATGTTTCTTTGCATGTGTAGAAATAGATGCGCATATGATATTTTTAGAATAATCAATGTTCATAATCACATTACAGTTAGTTTGTACAGTACCATTTTTGGAAATCCAAGCCTCAGAGGTAAGCAGTATAGTATATCCAACTGCCGCATTTATACGATCCAAAGAGTTTTGTAAGCAAAGCTAGAATGTGCCACACCAGAGAGTAATTGAATTATTTGCCAGAAAACTGTTGTGAAATTCTTTTTCAAGACTCAGTTACCACAAGTCATTCGCCACCATATCAGCAATAAAAATAACGCCGAGACACTTAAAGTCGACCAAAAGTTGCGTTATGAAAACGGGACACTCTTCTACATTACACTTCAGCACTGAGGTCTCTAAATTTGTTCCCAGTTGTGAGTCCAAAAACCTCCAAAAATTTGCTAATCAGTAACACTTTTTTCTCGCACCCCACATTGAAATCCCCTAGATTTAGAGACATTGTAATGGCTGTAGAATGACTACAGATAACACTGCTGTCAGTTTCCATGTAACACCGAACATCGATCACGTGGAAATAGTGTCAATCCATGCTGAAATTGCACAAAATGTTTACATTGTAGCTCCTCAATGGTCAAAAAATTGCAATAAATGTTGGAACATTATGTCACATACATATTTGTTTTAGAAAGTTCTGTCAGAAAAGTTTGAAATAAGACAGTTTGCTACTGATTGATGAGCAGTGTCAACAATTTAAACTCAGAACTCTCATAGATTCCTTATTGCGTAACAGAAGTATTACACCTGTACAGATCATGGTGACAATTTTAATGCACTTTGAAATGTTTGACTTCATTATGGAGACGTATTTCAAGCAGACAAATTACATGTAAGCTAGTGGGTTAATCAATTTAAATTAAATATTGATGCAATTATGCCCCCTTGAAATAGAAAGCAAAATCACATTTTCCAAATCCATGAAAGAATCCCAGTATCATGCAGAAGATTACATTTGGGAATGTGGGAAGTTTGGGAATTAGACAGTATCACATTAACGAGTATGATTTCCATCAGACACAACCCTTTATTATTCTTTTAAACACTACAGGTTTCAATCAGTAACTGATTTACTTCAGGTGTTTCAATACAAAAGTCTTAAAAACAAGGTAAGAAATGTAAATAACTTTTGCGAGATCTAACAAATGATGTAAATAATGTACTACAAACCTTTTGTAATTCTCAATGGTGTGTCAAGTAAATAACACTGCGGTGTTTCTTCTTACAAACCTTGTTAGCATACTACTTAAAATATGTTAAAATTATTTTAACATATTTTAATTAGGATCTGGTATCCTAAAAAGTTCATAAACAAAAAACTGCACTGTGCACACCGGCATGTAAGAATCACCACGTTCAAACAGAAAAAGTTTTTTTTGGAGGGTCGGGGGGGGGGGGGGGGGGATAATGTGATCCTGTGACACACATCTTTAATTTTGCCAGTGTACTGTATGTTGTTTAAAACTGATCACACCATTAAAAATATTTCATACTTTAATAACAAAGCTGAAACCTATTACAGATCCCTAATTACTGAATTTTAAACTATATTTCTCTGTTACCTGTTTGCCGATGTACCATGTACATTTCCATCCAGGGATAATAAACCTCTTTGAACCTTTACTGCCTGTGACAAAAAGCATTTTAATTCTTTAAATAAGAAAAAGCTAGTGGTGTGCTCAGCACATTCTACAATTAGAATAAGATCAAAGTGAGGGCTGCCTGAAATAAAGCGACAGGCCTCATATGGCATAGAGGTCACATTTTTGACACCCCTGATTTACATATCTTGCTAAGTCTTTGACTTCAAAATTGTGTACTAAAGACACATATCCAAACTCCATACACACTCACGTGTGGTAGGTGGTTACCATCCTTCCTCTGACACCATCTAACAGAAACCACAATGTCCAAACCCAGAAGACCACCATATTATCATCACTGTTAAAGCCTCAAATCTATATTGATTCTTTTTTAACCAAAAGCTATTGGGTTTTTATTTGCTTATTGCAAACTTGTGACTGTAATATCCTTATAAATGGGTTTCCGAGTTTAATAGAAATCACAGTTATAAAATTTGCAAGAAAGCTAAAAATTGAAAATGAATTTAATCACCACCCCAGAAAAACTAGTCTGCTGTATTATATGAAAATTATGTATTAATCCAAATCAAACAGCCAGTTATTCATGCTTTGGTTGTTTATAACCTCCTAGACAACCTCAGGTATTTGGGATTCTATTTAATGTATTTCTATAACATAAACATGTACAGAATTAAATACCATATTTTTGTTAGTACAGGACCTAACATTACAATATTTTTTAGAACTGTAGGCATTATCAATATCACAGAGATCATATGTAACAGAAACCTGTGATATTTTAAAATTTAAATATGGTTAAAAAATACATATTTTAACCCTGTTTTACAAACCTACAAAAGAGCGTGTGAATTAAATCAAAATATGGTCCATCATGTGTAATACAATGCTTTGTGTGTCTGTCATGTCACAAGCACTTCTACGAATATTACTGAGTGACGCCGATCTACTGTTTATGTTACTGAGTCATGTCTGTTTTTTATATTTACTTTACTTTTTTTGTCCTTTCTGATCATTCAGTGAGTATTTCATATTTATGATGTTAATTATAAAAAAATTTGTATATTTTTCCTACATAATTACATTTACTTTTATAGTTCACATTACCACATTTATTTATGCAATTTTTCTTCTTTGCTCAGAGAACTAAAAATTCTAAAAGGGAATACTAAAATATGAAAATAATTTGCACAACATGAAAAGTGTGATGTTACTATGGAGAAAAACACATGAATTCACACAGTTAAATTTTTGGTTAAAAAGAGTAAAACTGTACCTGTACATGCCATTCAGGCACATAAGGGGAGCGGAAGCATAACTCCATTCATTCTTAACTTCAGCACTAGATGGAGGTGAGTGCCACACCTCACACCCCGGCCACTTTACCACCTGGGAAAAGAGCACCAATACCCACTGAATAGGAGGCAGGGTGGGCTCCAGAGCTGGTGTGGATATTTTAGAGGACAGAAAAATCTATTGCACCTGCTGGTTTAATTTTAGTTTGATACCAAATGTAAGTGGATTGCATAATCAGTACATGTATTTATTTATCACCAACTAAAAATTATTTTGTTCTAAGCAACTGCAAAAGAACTCCTGTCCCTTCAAGAAAAGAAAATGCCTGTAGCCTCTTTTGCTTTTGTGATGTGTGGTAAATCATTCATAAAGACTGGCACCCATGAATGTATGACAGACTGAAATTGGCTCACATGAGACAGAGACCACATCTTGCTGTTTTCAGTAATATTAACCGAGCAAAGATTTTATTGTTTAAGGTCCAAATATTTTACAAATAAATGGTTGTCTTTAAGCATGTAGCCAGTTTTATTGTGAAGTGTCATACATAACTGTTTTGTCAGTAATGACTCCAAAGAAAAGGCTCATAGTTAAGCGGTTCTCACAGTAATGTAATGTCTGAGAACTTGATGTGATGAAGGAATTAAATTTTCCTAATCAAAACTGAGGGAGACTGAATTATGCATATAAACATGGTGTATATACACATATCACATTTGCTGAAGTGCAAGTACTGTACATGAACCATTTAAATGAGTGTTTTTAGGCTGTGTCTTAAAATTTAAATACACTATTTTGTAGTTAATTTATCACAGAAGGACACAGGTTCGTGACCTATTAGACTTGTCTGCCTTATGTCCCTTTGATTTCACAGCTGCTGATTTGCTTCTTCTACCAAATGATGGAAGAAAAGAATGGTTTGTCGATGCACTTCTACTAGCAACAGTTGATGGCAATCCATCCCCATCATCTACAGAAGCAACATCTACATCCAAATTACCTTGGCGTTGTATTCGATGTACAACAATTCTGTATGTTCCTATTACAGCACTTCTTGATCCCCGACTAGAATGTTCTTCAAGCATGGCACTTGTTATACCAAGCCGTAATAGTTTCTTCCTGGCCAACATCTCAACACCAAGAATCTCATTTTCCTTTCTTTCAGAACTACTGAAACTATGCTGTCTGCTCACTGAGTCTCTCTGTACTGTTAAGAAACCATCTACTGAACCATCATTGTCTAGACTATTTCCCTCCACTATCATGTCATTACCAGACTGCAAACCCTCTTTGTTTCCTTCACTAACAGATAATATTTCTGGACTGTCTGTCTTCTGTAGCACATTTTCAGGATGGTGCTCAGGAGTCATAGGAACTGGTGTTTGGAAAGTTGGTGATAAGCTGTAACTATCTGATGCTCCTGGGGTTACAGGAAAAGTAACTCCTTTCAGCCAGTCAGAGTTGCGAATCTCCTGAAGACCAAGCCGTTCCTGAGGCACTTTCTTGAGAATCCCTTCTGTAAAAAGTTCAATCAATTAAGAACTAATAATAGCAGTGGTTTTATTATTTTAACATTTCTACATATGCCTGTTATAAAGAATTTGTAGTAAATTTTGAATCTGAAGATTGGTCCATTTTGATATTCAGTAGCTATATCCACACATAATAGCACTATACTCACGTACGATTTCCATTCTCTCTCATATTATACACATGTTACGTAATATTTTAAAACTGAGATCAATGTCACAAATTATTAAATAATATTAGAATTTAAAGTAAAAAAAATTTAAGATGCTCTCTATTTACAAACCTATGATTATAGACATAATCTTTAGAATCACACAGAATAAAAGGGAGAACTTACTTGGTGATTAGCGTAAGGTAAATTTAGCGAAATGTTGCTCAGCCTGTTGGGCTAAACATATAAAGAACCAACAAATATCTGTCACACACAACATATTTGCTATAAAGAACGTAAAAACAGCTACATCTTGTACAGCCTGGTGACTGCTTTAACAAAAAGCCAAAATATGCAGCTGTTTTCAGGATACCTTATCAAATATATGTTGTATTTGACAGATTGTTCCTTTATAAGGTACATTATTACATTTAAAAACCCGTGCTTGGTGACAGCTTAAATTTTGAAGGCTTCATTAAGGGGTAAGTGGCAACAGCTGCATGTATCAACATTTACAACATTGTATCGAAGCCTGTACCTGTAGCCATCTACTTCAGTCATGTCACTGCACTTCTTTCATCACAGATAAAGTATAGAGCATTTAATATGCCTACTTGTGTCTCAGTAAATATGGTACATGCATGTAGTGTTCCTACACATACAAACTTATGGTTGCCAAAGAAATTTCTGGTGTCATTTTCATGACTGAGCACTTCCCTGTGATTCATCACGAGACAAGTATAAGGCATTTTCTGCACTAAGTCTCTTGGTATGTGTTGTATACACCTGCTTTATTCATCTGAGGATATATTTTATGATCCCAAATGTTTTTTGATTAAATTTAATGACAGGTGTAAGAACTGTGTAACTAGATGAACTACTTTACTTGAATAATGAATAAATTCATATAGTGCATCTTTGGTCATATTTTGTCAATCTTATATTTAAATTACTGTACTAGTAAAAGTCCATAAACTGCTGATAGTTCAGAGTAGCTTGAAATGTGTGTCAGAATACAGAAGTTACTTTTAAACTGATTAGTTGTAAAAATGGCAATAAGGTTTCCAGAATGTGAACTACAAAATTTTATTTTCTGATCACATAATTTAGAAAAATTTATTTCATGCATTTTCATTTATCTGTTATGTTGATCTTAAGCTTCATCAGTATTAAATTATAGCAGTGGAATAATATGATAAACAAAACATAAATGCATTCTGAAGTAGAAAGTGCAAGCATCAACAGATTCAAGAAAAAGTTTGTGGCATGGAGACCCATAAGGTCTATGCCTGTTTAGAAGTTCATATTTTAATGATGATGTTTTGAATGTGTATGTATATGTACTGTATATATATAGAGTAGTATTACCGTATATTCTCGAATCTAAACCGCACCCAGTTTTTGGCGACTTCTTAAACGAAAAAAAAGTTAGTTCGCGATTCTAATCCGCACCTTTCCTTCAACCACCCCTTGCCCACGGGGCGACTGATTGAATAATATTGGATGTTACCAATGCGTTAAAATCCGACGCTACGCCTGTGGCCGATGAGTCATACCGATAGAGGCGGGGTCTTTCTCAACAGACGTGCGCAATCTCGTCTGAAGCCAGCTGATCTTTAGTTGTTGAAACGTGGGAGGTGCTTGTTCCAATTTGTCGTGTACCGTAGTTATGGAAGAGGGAACCTGAAATCTAAACGACTCTCATATACGGCAAAGTTCAAACGTGAAGTTATTCGGTGCGCAGAGGAGAATGGAAACCGCAAAGTCGCTGCAATTTTTGGAGTTGATGAAAGCAACGTTCGACTATGGCGGAAACACAAGGCAGCGATCAGCGGGTGTGAGGCGTCACGAAGGAAATTCACTGGACCCAAGAAAGGACGATTTCCTGAAATTGATGATGCAGTCTTCACGTTTTTTCAAGAGAGACGCAAGACTGGACTGTTTGTGAGTTATGATCTACTCGCGAGGAGGCGATAAAGAAGGCCAGATCTTTGAACATTCCTCGAATTATGAGTGATGACGGCGAGTCTGATGAATAATAAATTATAATAATAAATAATAAAATAATAGATTATTGTATTGTATTGTTCTTACGTTGTTTATTAATTACGTTAATTACGTTATTGTTATATTGTACAGCAGCTCAATCTATTTCCAAAATCCAGCTCTAGACCGCGAATCTAATCCGCACGCGAATCTAATCCGCATCTGATTTTTTAGCCCTCTAAAACTGTAAGAAAAGTGCGGATTAGATTCGAGAATATACGGTAGTTCTGCAACCTATTGCAATAACTTACTAACTGCTGGATGACTGGGGTTCAATTCCTGGCAGGGAAGGGACTTTCCTTTCCAATATCACATTCTGATGCTGGGGCTCACCCAATCTCCCAGTTTTTGGGGATAAAATGGTTGAAACATGAACCCAATCACCTCTATTTAAAGAATTAACATACGCAAAAAAGGCAAAAAATAGAATCTTATAAGTTCCTTTGCTTGGATATTTACCTATACCTTGAAAATGAAACAGTGCCATAATTAGTGTCAGGCAAAGGAAATGTGCAGTTGTCCCTGCATATGTCATGCAGGCATGTGCATAGAGGTGGGGGGCAGGGGGTATAGCGCCACTCATTCTTAACCTGAGCAATACGTGGTGGTGAGGTGTCAACTTCACGCCCTGGCTGCTTTACTGCTGGGGGCAGAGCCTCCAGTACCCACTGCATAGCAGGCTAGCTGAACACCAGAGCCCAAACTGAACTTTATCATATTTTTCAAAAGACACGTTGTTTTAAAAGAAGTTAGTGCTTTACCTAAAATGTAGACACATAAAGGTTGATAGTTGTTATTTAAATCATTTTGCAAATTGGTGAATAATATAGTCTTCTCGGGCGCACAGCTGCGTCAACTCGTTTGAATACAACGTTTTGGGGACTAGCTCCATCCCCATCCTCAGGCAAAACTGATTTAACATACAGCTCGTCTGTCCCGTGTTTTTCTACCTGCTGCGGCAGGGAGAATCAGACTGGTTCGTAGTGCCCAAACAGTTAAGTTGGTGGGCGGGCTGTTAACTGTTGTGCTCTCATGCCTCGCTGCGAGGTCCTTATCTGACGTGTTGCAGGCTGCCAGGCTCTGCTGAGTATGAAACCGCCATCCCTGTTGATGTTGTCCGGATGTAATTTTATTCCAATGGCTTCTTTTATTATGCGGTCCATGTATCCTTTTGTCCTGGCTAGTCTGCAGGTGTTATTTTATAAGTTTTAAACCTTATATAAATTGGTGAATACATAATGAATACAAGGAAACATTATTTTTAATTCTGTGCAGTGCAATTGCCTCTGCAACAGAAGATTTATATCTGAAATTATTAAACATCATGATCAGCCGAGGATAGAAAAATAACAAAGAACGGATTTAGAAACCACGTGTACTCCATTTGGATATACTTTATACACTTGTTCCTGTTTGCAAGGACTGATGTTACATTGTTGAGAAACAATTTCTCACTCACCAATCACTTTCCTGCATTGAAAGGAGACATAACCAGGGATAGAAAACACCCCTTCGAGGATATGTTTCTTGAGAGTTGCAACAGTTTGGGCTTTGAATGGCATTTGTGCTGTAACCATGAAGTACAGGAGCACGCCAAGAGCCCAGATATCTACAGGTGCTCCCAAGTAGCTCTCGTCTCTGAACAATTCTGGTGCTGCATATGGCGGTGACCCACAGAATGTGTTCAGCTGCTGTCCTCTGCCTACGCACATAAGCAATTATTTGATGTTCATGTACTAGTGTGTCATAGTATGGTGCAGTATAACATGATGATACAGTACAGTATATTACAGAGGGTTGCAGCGTACTATTTCTTTTCTTGTGATAGGAATCAGTATGATGTTACCAACCTGTGACAAGCGAAAAAGACCAAAGTGTTTTGAAATCATCAGTAACAAGAGCATTCAAAGGACATTACTATCTTGAATTCATGTAGTTACTTCTGTCAAACTTAGTCACATGGTTTGAATGGCAGTATGTTGGTGTTCATCACATACCTTCACTAAGTTGTGTGCTAAATCCAAAATCACCAAGCTTTACCAGTCCTGGCCCAGCACAAAACACATTTTCAGCTTTGATATCTCGATGAATGAAATCATGATCATGCTGCAAATAATACAAAAACATTACACTTCACCATTTTATTATGTTTGGTCTATAGTGTACATGTTTACTAAGTATCTAGGAATTCAGGCTCTTCACCAGGGGCATAAACTTAAAGAAACTTACAAATTACTACCATTATCAGTATTCTTGTTCTTTTCCTTGTCACCTTATAGTCATCCATGGCATTTGTCATTGTTGTCATAACGATCCTGATTCTTGTCATCAATGTCATCATCCTTATCCACGTTTTTGTCGTTGGTGATTTCATCATTATTGTTATAATTATAATTACAATAACATTAACAGCAATAATTTGTGTGAATAATTTTGAGGGTTCATTAATATTTCCTTGACAGATGCACCAACTGAACAATTAAATTAAGGTGCATTCCACGAAAAGGACAAATGTTTTAAATTTTGAAAACCATAGATGTTCATCTATGAATATAAAACATACAAAGTTGTAACTTATTGATGTAACTATGACATTAATAACCAGCACACATTCTATATTAAAGTCATTCAAGTTCCTATTGTTTAAAACATATTGCATGGCTTCAGTGTTAAATTCCATGTCAATACTCAGTAATAATTATGTAATTAAAAATGAAAGCCCCAGTAGCAAAGGGGATGACAGATATGTTTCAACCTGAAGAGTAAACAGCAAATAAGTGCAACTTTCTACAGTCTGCAAGTTTCATTTCCTGATTTATTTATCTTGCTTCATGTGAAAGAATTACTGTGCTGACAAAACACTCAAACGCCACACCTGGTCAGCCAGACTGGATGACAGATGCACCATGATGTTTCTCATAACCATCACATCCACATTGGATCCAACAGCCTAATGCCTGTGGGTTTTGGGGGTCCTTGTTATGAGTAACAGATCTAAGATTATAGAGCTTTATAATTTTAAGCATCCCATTCTTGGTTTTATCACTAAGCATTCAGATAAACGCTGTTTTCCATTTGGCAATATTTCTGGGTAGTTATATACTAAAGTGTAATGTATGACACTTTATTAAAACAACTTACCATGAACTGGACTGCAGAGATCACCTGAGCAAACAAATTCTTTGCCTCATTCTCAGCAATCTTGCCTCCTGTTGTTATCTTGTTGAACAACTCACCGCCACTTGCATATTCCATTACGAGATGTATCTTACTATACGTTTCCACCACCTCATACAACCTATGAAACAGGAAGCAGGCTAGGATTCCATTCTTCTCGGACATGACACTGTATCACTGAGTAATGAGATCCTGATATTTTGAGGGAATGTAATGTTCTCATCTTCAAGGATTGACATGTTCTTGTGCATTCCAACCTTTGAAGATGAGGACACTACATTGCTTCTTAATGTCAGGATGCACCTATCTAGTGATGCAGCGTCATATTCCAGAAGAATGGGATGCACAGCTACACTGCTGCAAAAACATCAGAACTGACAAGAGGCAGGTCACATATCTTTCTTCTTATAACACGGGACATGTCTTTATAAGAGTCTGTAGTTTAAGATGACTTGTATCATCTGAGATGATAATTCACGAGAAAGTACAGGCGTCCCCCGCTTATTCGACAGGTTAGGGACCAGAGCACTGTCAAAAACCGGAAATCGTCGAAATGCGGAACCCAGTCTTTTTTTTAGCTTGCAAATGTATTTTGGCCTCCGCAAAACGTAAATAACGCTCTATATATCACTTGCGAATGCGTGCGAAAGCTAAATAACACATTATATGTATACATATGTACAAACGACTTCTATACACAGACTGAAAGAAAAGATGGCGCCGAGTCGATTGAGAGAAAAAGCAGCGCGTGGTCGCAGAAGCGCGTAGAAGGTCGTGGAAACATGACGAAATAGGTCGAAAGAGCGGACCACGCGTCGAATGTATGGGTTCTGGTTATAATTGAAGAGGGCCGAAAGAGCGGATCGTCGAAAAGCGGACCGTCGAAAAGCGGGGGACGCCTGTATATGAGGTACAGCTCCAGCTTTTAGAATGTGTACAAATGAAACTTCCTATTGTTAACAGCACAAGGATAGGAATAACAGAGAACACAATACATAACCACTATGTAAATAATATTTCAAATGGCGCAACAAAAGTCTTGCTGGTACTAATTTTGTTTCATTTTAAATGCTGGATACTTACATATGCGCATGTATGTACTACAAGAGTGAATCTGCACTATTACAGGCAAATATCACGCAACATTACGTTACTTGTACCGTACATTTTTTGATTATACAAATCTTATTCAGACAAATGTACATGGATACAGGTATGTACGATCAACAACCGTTCTACCGAACAGAATTTTAATTGTAACGTAATTTTATCTTAAATATTTTAACTTAAAGATGTTTTAATATTGTTTTCAGAGATTAAAATCCATACACATCTAACGGCAATGTAATAATTTATTTAACTATTAATACCAGAGGAGCACGCGGTGGCGCAGTTGGTTGAGGCACTGCGCTACAAACCGGAACGTCGCGGGTTCGATTCCTGATGGTGTTTCTTTCGGTCGCACTGTGGCTCTGGGGTCGACTCAGCCTCTAACAGAAATGAGTACCAGGAATCTTTCCTGGGGGGTAAAGGCGGCCGGTGCGTAGGGCTGACAACCTTACCACCTTCATGTGCCGATTGTCTAAAAATCTGGGAGCCTCAACCTCCTGGGACCCTAAGGGCCTGTCAAGGCCTGTAATGGGATTGCTTTACCTTTAATTATTAATACCAGATGTATAGTTGATGAAGATAAACCATAAATAGGTTCGAAACATGTTGGGCAGTTTTTAATAAAAAGTTGTGTTTGTTTGTCTGAATAAGATTTGTGTATCACGCAACACTTTGACTCTAGGTGTACGTATTCACCTGATTATGTTAGGATGGTGTATTGACTCCATTGTTGCTATCTCTCTGGTAAGCATCTTCCGTGTCTTTTGGTCCAGTTTAGCTTTGTCCAATATCTTGACAGCAACACGCTCTGAAAAACATGAACAACTGGTATAATTAAACTTTCAAAATATGTATGTAGTAGAAGTTACTAGAAAATGAGTCTTCTGTAACAGTTCTTGCATAAAATTTTCATATTATATCCATATGTATGCTAATTGTGGGTGAACAACCTCCCACACATTTCCATTACATGAATTAATGAGCAACATGTGATAGCCACATTACGTTTGAACACTAGCACTACACATATCAATTCATTGTATCCCATATACATAGTTGATTATGTGATTACATATGATGCAATTCACCATGTGTTTATTATGTGCATATGTACAGCTGACAAATCTAAGATGTGTGATTTGATGCACAATTGTGAATGCAACAGGAAGGTATTTTCTTCATTGCTGGTAAAAAAAAGTCTTGTTACATAGAGTATCTGTCAGTACTGTTGCATTAGATTCAGCCAGTGACATAGTTAGATGTTTTATGTCCAGGACGTGTCACCACAACTGCTGCCCCTAACAGAAAATATAAACTTCAAAAAGAATCAATCTCGTTTATTGAATTTCCATTTATTTTTTTTTCAGTAACTTACATTTTGGGCGCACAAAATCAAATGTTTCAATTAAAATATTTATTTTTCGCCCATTTTGCCACCCGGGGCGGTCACAACACTCCCTCCCGCCTCCAGCTATGCCCTTGGATTTAACTATGCACACTCCGTTCATAAGAACATAATACAGATCCAAATTTGATCTAAATGTGTCCACCTGTTTATGTTCATATGGCACATACACTACAGAGAGTCTGGGTGATTATTTAAGAGCTCTGTATGACTTGCATAGATTGCCTACAGAATGTCCAGTAATTTTGGAAAATGCTTATGAATTGTGAGCAACTGAGGATTTAGAAGGATGTAACCATGATCTATTTGAATGTACACTATGCTGGAATTTTTATGGGGAGAATAAAGAAAACCATAAAAATCCTGGCAAAACATTACCTTTGTTTTGGATAAAAGAACTGCAATGCAGTAACAGGGGTGCACCCAAGGGTGGGGGTTGCCGGGCTGCAGCCCCCTCCAAAACCCCCGAAAACCGAAATTTAAAAAACACAGATTTTGTAGATATTATGTTATGAAATTTAAAGTAGCATTAAGAAAATACTTAAATACATACTCCTTTTACTCAGTACATGATTTTTTTTATGTATAAAGATGGTTCACAGTGAGGTAAGTAACACGTTTATAGTGTTTTAGTTTATAGTGTTCAAATGTAAAATTCTATAGCCTGTATAGCTGTATATTTGTATATTATGACTTATTGCACATCCAGTTGTCACTTCGAGACTTATGGATCCATGGAATGTATGTATGTATGTACGTATGTATGTATGTATGTATGTATGTATGTATGTATGTATGTATGTATGTATGTATGTATGTATGTATGTAAAATATTTACGTGATTTACCCTTCAGCCGAAATCAGCCACTGAAATCAGCTGACGACTAGTAAATCAGAATTTTGAAAAATAAATTAATAAAATTAAAAATCAAGAACATAGGACACTATGATTGAGTCATGGAACATGTAGTTATATTCGTATGTATATAAATACAGTTGCAAACAGTGTTATGTTATGCTTACGACATGATTTTTATAACATAATTTTTAAAATGAAACAAATTATATAGAGCCTCAGAGCCAGCACCACACCCGCCCCCACCACTACCCCCAGCGATAAATTCTGGGTGCGCATCTGTGTAGGAATGTATTTGAAGACGCCCATGTGCACTCGGCTCCCCATACAGTAGTATGGTGATATTCTGATAGACTGAAATATGTTGTGCAGAAACGAAGTTGACTGTGAACTGTGTTGTTGGACTATAAAAATATAATTACTGAACACTTTCGGGGGAAAAAAAATTTTTGCGGCATTAAGGTAAATCATAACATATTTTGATCTTACCCTTGGTGAGTTGATGTATTGCCATTTTCACCTGCGAAAAGTTGCCGCTGCCCAGTTCTCCACGAAAGCGATAAAACCCAACTCGCTTGCCCAGGTTTACTTCTGTCAGCCATCGCTGGTCATGGTGAAGTGAATTAAGTAATTGTTGGTATGGAGTGCCGACATTACTGCCACCTGAAGAACACAGCATTCTGTTCAATTCTTGTGCATTTGCTACCTTTGATATACAAGGCTACAATTAAGTGAAACATAGGTAATTAGGAAAAATGTATTTTGTTTACATGACGCAACAGCCCCTAGTGGGCCAGGACCTCCTCATTATTGAGGCTTCACGATCACACTCAGACACACCATACTCGGTACGACTCCTCTGGACGAGTGATCAGCCCGACGCAGGGACTTCTACCTGACAACAAACAACACTTACAAGAGACAGACATCCATGTACCCGGTGGGACTTTTTTTTCTGTCCCGTTTGTTCTTTTCATCCATTTGGTACCTTTAAATCCTTCCGTCCTTTTTCATGTCACTTATGTTCCATATTGCTGTCCTTATACAACAAACACAACACAAACCTCCATGCCCCCGGCGGGATTCGAGCCCACAATCCCAGCAAGCGAGCGACCGCAGACCCACGCCTTAGACCGCGCGGCCACCGGGATCGGCGGATCACTGTATTTAGTTATTACGTAAACAGGTTGTCTAGTGTCTGTTATCTCTGAAAATGGTTGCATGATTGAGATAATGGTAAAATTAATGGAATGAGAAGCAGAAGTTAACACAGTTTGCACTAAGTTGCTTACCGGTAAGCAAAGAAGTGACAGGTCTGGCTTTAATTCAGTACAAACTTGATTTACATGTTTCTTGTAGAAGTTGGTATCATGAAGGAAAGCCGACTCGGTGACGGTTGGTCTATCCTTAATCGGGCCACCACAACTGCCTCTATCCGGTCTTCCCCTACGCACCATACCGTTCCTAATAACCTTACCATCCTACAGGATTTAGCTGAGCTGGAATAAACTCATTACCTTCTATCAAATACGAAGCGAAATACGATAGATCTACTTTGTCATCATTTATGACACTAAGATATAAGTAACATGCATATTTTCAGGCGCCCGGTGCAGGCCTATGTCACACACGAGTAAATGGCTCCTTAGGGAGATAGATGTAAGACTGAGATTTTCACTGATAGAATGAGCACATCTCAGGCTTATACTGAACTAGTACCGGCCTTCGCAGAGTCACGAAAAGCGCCTACTACCTTCATCACGTCCGTCTGTCCGTCCGTGTGTCCGCGTGTATCAGTGCGGGTCTCACTGGACAGAGTTCCTTGAAAGTTTATACTTGAGGCTTTTAAGAAAATTTGTCGAGAAAATCGAGACTTGGTTAAAACCGGAAGAAAATATCGGGTACTTTACACGAAGACCTAATAAGTCTTATTGTTGCCGGCGACATTAAATATCGGGTACTTTACACGAAGACCTAATAAGTCTTATTGTTGCCGGCGACATTAAATATCGGGTACTTTACACGAAGACCTAATAAGTCTTATTGTTGCCGGCGACATTAAATATCGGGTACTTTACACGAAGACCTAATAAGTCTTATTGTTGCCGGCGACATTAAATATCGGGTACTTTACACGAAGACCTAAATAAGTCTTATTGTTGCCGGCGACATTAAATATCGGGTACTTTACACGAAGACCTAAATAAGTATTATTGTTGCAGGCGACATTAAATATCGGGTACTTTACACGAAGACCTAAATAAGTAGTATTGTTGCCGGCGACATTAAATATTGGGTACTTTACACGAAGACCTAAATAAGTCTTATTGTTGCCGGCGACATTAAATATCGGGTACTTTACACGAAGACCTAAATAAGTCTTATTGTTGCCGGCGACATTAAATCGCCATAAAAGCAATCTCTTCTACTGAAATGGTACAGGCTGTTAGGATATTGAAGGGAATATAAACACTACGCGAACGCGCCACAATATTACGTTATACGTATATTGCCTAATGTTGTTTTATTGTATTTTCACTCACCTTGCGGTTCTGAAGTAGACGATTCATTCGGTAGGGTGTGAACCCTAGCAGCTGGCATGACCTTGCTTGACCTCGGTTTGCTCTAGATATCCACGGTGCTACTGTAACGTCAAGTGTTGCTATAAAACGACCTTGAACACCAAATCCTCCGACGTAATTTCAACGGGAAATCCGACATTACGCCGAGGAACACGATTGCTTCAGCACATCCTGAAAACGAAACATACGATGCTTGTAAAAAAATGTGTAGAATATTTGACACTTGCGACGACAAGTCATGGACCACTGAGCCGTCTGCAAGAAGGAAGAAAGATTAGACACGTGATTGAAGTCTCTGTTTTGGGATGTGGTACTGTGTCACTGGGTAATTGGTGCCTGGCCTTTTGAGACAATCAAATAGTCCCATCTTCAAAGGTTGAAATGTCTTATGAGACCACTAGTTTGTCTTGAAAGGTAAAAGGTAAAAAAGATAAACCTATCCCTGCCCACGCCATGAAGACATAAAGAGGGAGCAGAAATATGGCTTTACTCTTTCTTAACCTCGGATCTAGATGGAGGTCAGTGGTCAGCTTCACGCTACAACCGCTTTACCAGCGGGAAAAGACCGCAGTACCCATTCACGGTTGTCTCGAAACGTCGGCCACCAATTACCCAGTCACGCAGCGCCACATCCCAGAAAAACGGAGACCTCAACTGCACTGCTACGAAAGCCTAAACACTTGCAGACTCTAACAGTTGCTGTCACGACAGCACCTGACCAAATGCTTTCATTCTCGGATAATGCCCATGCATGCCTTTCAGTATATTTATATATACTTATATATATATACTTATATCACTTATTTTCTTATTTATCCTTGTGGGCCGCGATAGCGCAGTCGGTATAGGGTCTCGCTACGGACTGGACGGTCCGGAGATCGAATCCCGGTGGGGGCGAGATATTCTGCACCCGTCCAGACCGGATACAGAAAGACACCATAACATGAAGAAAGACAGATCATATTGTGCAGAAAGACTGATCAAAATGTACAGAGAGACAGATCATTATATGAAGAAAAACAGATCATATTGTGCAGAAAGACACCGTAATATGAAGAAAGACAGATCATATTGTGCAGAAAGACTGATCAAAATGTGAAGATAGACAGATAATTATATGAAGAAAAACAGATCGTATTGTGCAGAAAGACACCATAATATGAAGAAAGACAGATCATATTGTGCAGAAAGACAAGTCATTATATGAAGAAAAATACATCATATTGTGCAGAAAGACACCAAAATATGAAGAAAGACAGATCATATTATGCAGAAAGACTGATCAAAATGTGAAGAAAGACAGATTATTCTATGAAGAAAAACATCATATTGTGCAGAAAGACACCGTAATATGAAGAAAGACAGATCATATTGTGCAGAAAGACTGATCAAAATGTGAAGAAAGACAGATAATTATATGAAGAAAAACATCATATTGTGCAGAAAGACACCATAATATGAAGAAAGACAGATCATATAGTGCAGAAAGTGTTGTGAAGAAAGAAACTGTTACAGGGGCAAAGACCGCCGATTCTGTGTTAATCTGCATTACAGTTTTCCGACTATGGTGGGCAGGATGTAGCACTTTGTTGTGTAAACACCGTGCCAGATGGCCACGTGGAAAGCACCAAAAACAAAGTATTTCATTGTATTATAAAAGTTTCTGAAACCCGTGGTACAAAGGAAGGCATTTTTTATGCTTTAAATAATTTAAAAATGTCTAAATGTGTTATGTTGCCGGTATGTTTGACGTTAAATAGTGCCACTGTTTCACGAGTCTTCTGTGCTCCTTACGAACATACGGACCTACCTAATTTCCGTGTGCCTTTTTAGTATTTCGCGTTTTGCATTTTTCTCGGTCGACCAGCAATCATTACGATATAACCTTAAATTTTATTTTCTTGTGGCGCAACAGCCCTACTCGGGCCTAGGCCACCTCATTATTGAGGTTTCGAGATCACACACAGACACACCACACTCGGTAGGACTCCTCTGGACGAAGGATCGGCCCGTCGCAGAGACCTCTACCTGACGACACATAACAATCACAAGAGACAGACATCTATGCCCCCCGTCTTCATTCGAACCCGCAATCCCAGCAAGCAAACGGCCGCAGACCTATGCCTTAGACCTCGCGGCCACCGGGATTGGTGTAACTTTAAATTACCAATTAAAATTTTTCGTTACAATATAGAATATCCTGGTTGAGGGCTTCCGTAATTTTCCTCAGTCCTTCCAGGCAATGTCGGGTAATACCTCAACTCAGGCTATGGCCATTTCCTTCCATATCCCTTACAGATCATTATCATTCAACGCTATATAATTTGAGATTCTAAAAGCATCGTTAAATAAAACAAAAAAAAAGAATATTTAAAGGGGCGAGAAGGCCTGCAGTTACGTTTATTCGACCAATTTAATAATATTAAAACTTACTTCGACAAATATAGATGTCATTTTGCAGAACTGGAAAGGACCTACAAAGTATATCCAAGTTTACGCACCCTACAAATATTTTCCTATATCCCTGCATTTCTTCTTTTTTCTTCAGTGGATAAATCTCTTAAAGAAAGGTGAAGAATAAAACAAACACTAAAATAATCGCATAAAATCTATAAACGAGAAAAGGTGAAAAGGTAAATTTCACCTTATAACCTGCAATGAAGGCACAGAGGGAGAGTAGATGTATAGCTCTACTCTATCTTTAACCTCGACGCTACATGGGGGTGGGTGGTAAACGCCACGCCCCGGCCGCTTTACTCTCGGGAATGACCCAGTAACTATTGTAAAGGAAGCTGGGTGGACCCCAGGGCTGATCTGGACGGGTGCGGAAAATCTCGCCCCCACCGTGATTTTTTTTTCCTGTCCGGAGTTTTTTTTCCCTTTGATCCATTTTTGTACTGTTTAATCCTTTTTGTCCTTCATGCCACTTATGTTCCATAGTACTGTCCTTATACAACAAACACAACACAAACATCCATGCCTCCGGTGGGATTTTTTTTTTTTTTAATTCCTAGGTTTTCCACTTTGATCCATTTGTACTGTTGAAGTCCTTTTTGTCCTGCATGTCACCTTATGTTTCATGCTATCGTCCATACAACTAACACAACACAAACATCCATGCCCCCGGTGGGATTCGAACCCACGATCCCAGTAAGCGAGCGGCCGAAAACCCACGCCTTAGACCGCACGGCCACTGGGATCGGCGGATTCGATCCCCGGACCGTCCAGTCCGTAGCGAGTCGCTATGCCGACTGCTCTATCCCGGCCCACACTTAAACGAGAATTAAGTTATAAAGTATGTTTTAAAAACGCCTAAGCGTACGTGGGGGATAATATTAAAAAGGATTTTCAAGAAATAGGATGGGGGATGTGGACTTCATTGATCTGAAGCAGGATATGGGACAAGAGACGGGCTCTTGTGAACGCGGTAATGAACCTTCGGGTTTCGTAAAATGCTGGGCATCGCTTGACTAGGTAAAGAACTATCAGCTCCTATGAGGGACCCTGCTACAAGGAGTTAGTTGAATTTGAGAACGAGCTTCATGGACTTCGGAAACCAGATAAGATTTTAGCTAAATCTTAAGATTCGCAAAATTATAACTGTTGAATTTCACGACACTTAGAATGCATCCAGCTGAATTAATGTCGTGTAATAGCCGAAGCTGCCGATCCCAGTGGCCGCGCGGTCTAAGGCGTGGGTCTGCGGCCGCTCGCTTACTGGGATTGTGGGTCCGAATTCCGCCGGAGGCATGGATGTCTGTCTGTTGTGAGTGTTGTGTGATGTCAGGTAGAGGTCTCTGCGACGGGCTGATCACTCGTCCAGAGGAGTCCTACCGAGTGTGGTGTGTCTAAAAAGTGTGATGGTGAAGCCTCGAAAAAAAAATGAGGCGGCCTAGGCACCCAAGGGGCTGTTGAGACATTGGGGAAAAAAAACCGAAGCTTGAAAAATGGGACACTCCCTCGTATGAAGCGCTTTACTTAATGAACTGACTAGCAGAAATTATCAGCTGTCGTTTGTGTTAATAAACTTCGTCTAATTTTCACTACCTTCTTCAAAGACGTATTAAAATCTTGACAGTATTTTTACAGCTATTTCCTGTCTCTCCGACAACTAGATAAAGCACAGTGAAAGGGTGTTAATTAGGGCATAAATATAAAATAAACTACTTAAAAGCAATTAATGCGACGCGAACTTAAAATTGCATACTGTTTGATTGCGTATACACGTATATGGGAGAGGGAATTTAACAGCCCCAATGACAATGCATAAAGCATCTTTCTCTCACTGTTAAATGTTAAAAAGTTAATAACACGATACAGCAATAATATCAATAAACATCTTACGAAGCTTTTCAAGGCTCTGAAGTGGAGACAAAATTTAGGCTAGCGAGAAGGAACTGACTTTAATTTCCATGCGGTACTAACACCAATTCAAGTATTCATTCATTCTGTAGTCTGTCTTACGACAGGTCCGTAGCCTCTTCCAAAGCGAGTTCTCCATTGAGTGCGATCTAGTGTTTCCTCTTTCAATTTCCAGTATCTTCTCTTTTCCTTAAGGTCATCCAGTAGCTGCTTACGTCTTCTCCCTCGTCTTCCCAAAATTCAAGTATAACAGTTAATAAATATAGCGTTGTTGCGGCAACTCGTATTTTCATTATGCGTAATAAGTCTTGCGTATTTCTGGAAAGATAGAGCAGAATTTCTCAAAGCTACTTTGATTGGTACTAAAATCTGTTTTGCCTTCAGTACTTCAGGCTTCCTATTCAATTCAACATTATATTGACTCAGTGATTGGACTACATCATGTCCGTTTTAATAATATACCAATGGCACGAGAGTTAGGCAAGTATGGCTGTTCTTTGAGTCTTTCCTCCATTTTCAGAATACTCGGGCTAATGCATTATTTTCACACGTTAATGAAATAAATAATTCAAAATCCAGTTTTCTTTTTCAGTCCAAATGTAAAACGGCATAATGGTTCATGTCCACCCGTCTGCCAGTCTGTTCTAGTTTCAGTTTTCAGACTTGAGTTCTGAACCTCACGGAGCAGGTGGATATATATAAAATGATGAAGAAGAACTAATCTAGAAGCGTGAAGAAAGAAAAGGCATGTAAAATTGCGGTACTGTCACTCTCTTTGTTATGAAGCTATGCTATATTGAGTTTTGCGCCAGGGGGGGTCTTCGAAAACGTCAGACGAATTTTTATGGAAACATATTTCTCGCTCCCTCTCGCTCCGCCTCAACCTTCGGAAATCCATTCGTAGTAGACTGTAAGTCTGTTTTCACACGTACAAACCAGCTGCCTTCTGTTTTACTTCAGCTGCAAGGGGAAATATGCAGGTCTGCTGGACGTCTTCTCGGATAAATTATGTTTGAAGCACAGAGAGTGAGAATTGCCTGCGTGCGTGTCTGTGTGAGTGTGGGTGTGCGCTCGTGTTTGTGGGTGTGTGCTCGCGCGAGTGTGTGCAAGGCTGTACACCCAACGTCAGTAGCACGCATATCACTCAGATCAGAATACTGCCTTCTCTCTTCTCCTACATAAAAATATAAATATTACAACTAAAAGATAGGGGTAAAATGATCGCTATGGAAGCCATGAAGGCATATGGGGGAGTGGAGGTATAGCTGTACTCATTCTTAACTTCGGCACTGCATGTAAGCGAGAGGTTAAATTTCTGTCCGGTCGTTTTACCCCCGGAAAAGAACCCCCGTACAGGGCCGGTCTGGACACTTTGGAAAAGAGGTAAACCTCTAGCCCCTGCCAGCACTTGAACCCCGGACCGTCCAGCTCGTAGCCTATTCGCTATACTAAGTAATCACGAATATAAATGAATGAATGAATAATAAAATAATAACAAGGAATTAGTGGCGGGGAGAATATTCGAAGATCAGTGTAAGAATAATAATATGAGAAACGGTAACTTTTCTGTCACACTTTCATTTCGTTTATTTGTTGAAGATTACAATATTTACAAGTAAGAAGTATTTAAATTTCGTGAGATTTCTTCTTTAAAAAAAAAAAGTGCAGTACTTTCCTATGAGCCGAAATTTCGTTTCAACCGAATTCCACTAACGTGGTATTTATAGTGCCGTTCATTAGAAAAAAAATCTTCAGCTTCAAGCTCCAGAGATAGACCACGATATCCGTCAGAAATGGGAGTGGGTGGGCTCGGCAGTCTGTCGGGAAACGGTGGTGAAGAAAAACACATTTGCTCATCCGGGAACAGAACCTTGGCTCCCCGAACGTCCAACCCATAGCCTAGTCACTACACTTACTTAGCTACAACCGATCACTACACAGACCACGGACAACCGACTAGATGTTTAAAATACAGTCATTCCTCGACTTACGTCGTCTCGAATCACGTTGCGTATTTTGCCCCCAGAGCCAGTATATTAAGCCAAGTGCGCAAATTCATACGAAAGATACTGAAAGATATCTTCAAGTTGCTGAAATACTCTGAATAAAATCTGACGCTCGGCCATCTTGTTGCAATCCGGAACCGAAGCGCCTTGAAGAAGTCGAGGAACCTGAGCCTGACCCTAAAGAGAGGACCATGACGGTTTTGAAGTTGACTGAAGGACTTGGAGTGACTGAAGCTGGCATCAAGGTGTTTGAGGACACTGACAGGAAGGAGCTGCGAGCATTAACAATTATGCAAATAATTATGTGGATGATTGCTTGCTGTGAAGGGATTCTGAAGGACAATACAGGATCTTCTTCTCGCTAGTCTTCAATGTTCGATTTTTTCTCAAGTCACTTTCGGGGACTCGTCAGTCGCCGCCTGTATTGTATTGGTGCCGGAGATGATAACCCAGATGACAGCCCTATATGGGCCTGGGCCTCCTCGTTTCGTCGAGGTTTCATGGTCACACACATTTGAGACACACCACAGTCGGTAGGACTCCTCTGGGCGAGGGACCAGC
The DNA here is from genome assembly GCA_021186555.1 of Reticulitermes speratus. NCBI lineage: Eukaryota > Metazoa > Arthropoda > Insecta > Blattodea > Rhinotermitidae > Reticulitermes > Reticulitermes speratus. Next base: position 14,890,785 of record JAJKFL010000003.1, on the reverse strand, counting down.
TCGTCGCAGAGACCTCTACCTGACAACACACAACACTTACAAGAGACAGACATCCATGCCCCCGTTGGGATTCGAACCCACGATCCTAGTAAGCGAGCGGCCGAAGACCCACGCCTTAGACCGCACGGCCACTGGGATCGGCATATATATATATATCTTTTTCCTTGGTCAAACTAGATTTTTTTAGAACCACCCTCCTCATTTTAACATTGCCTTTATGGAAAAATCTGTTTCAACTTGCGTCGTCTCGAATAACATCTCCATTCTCGGAACCACCTAAGACGTAATTTCGGGATATGACTGTACACGAAAGACTCTTAAGCTTCTGTCGTGATAAGAGACGGCGGCAGTTCCTGTTCACACTTTCACCTCTAATCAGACGGCTCTGATTTAATTCTAGTTATTATAATCTCTCAGATGAGGACAACAAAGAGATCGCGTGTTATGATAGTGTTTTGTTAACATTCCACGCAGCAGAAGATACAGAAGCGGCTCTATACTAATCACAGATGGCGCTCCGCCCTCCACTTGCCCCTAAGGGAGGAGTCGAACACGAAAAGAATAATCCAATTACAAAGTCCCCTGACAAAGATAATGGTGAGATTCCTGCCCTTTTTAGCTCAAAATTAATTGTTACTATACTGAATTAATCGAAAATATAGTAGCAAATATTGCTGTTCGAATGTTAATCTCTTCAAGAAAATATTGTAGGTATAATAATGAATCCTCAAGACAATTAATTTTAGTATCATCATCATCATCATCATAATCACGTAGTCTTACGACGGGTCCATAGCATCTTCCAAAGCGAGTTCTCCAGAGAGCTATCTAGTGCTTCTCCTTTCAATCTCCAGTATCTTCTCGTTTCCTTAAGGTCATCCAGTAGCTGCTTACGTCTTCTTCCTCATATTTCCTTCAATAACGTGTTTTAGAAGGCAGTTCCTAGGTAAGATGTGACCAATCCAGTTAGGCCTCCTCCGTTTCATATGTAGGATATTTCTTTTCTCAAAGTTTTTGAGTCTATGAAAATATAAATACAGTATACGTGACAAAGAGTTTCTCATTACTTTATCCGTTTGAGATCATTAAAACACTGGTATTAGTGTGCCACTGGTATAGTGTCACACTGGTATAGTGTGATCCTCATACATATTTATACCGTCTTTCTTGCTTTCATAATTCTCGGATATTCCATGGACGACCACACTGACCACCGTCTTGTATTCTGGAAGTGACAGTTTCGGACCTCGGTTTGGACACATATTATCCTGAGTATTTCTTGATTTTATTCAGTCCATCCAAACAAATTCCGGATAGTAACTCAAATTAAGCCAGGGCCTCTTTCTTCCACATCACTTCCAGAACATTATTCAATCATTATCCTACAGTTTGATGTTGTATTGTCTGAGTTTCATAAAACATACAGAGTGGTGCAGAAGTCACTTGACACTCGATGTTTGACAGAAAGGCCGGCATAGGGTAACTTTGTGAGACAGCACGTGCACGCTTTCCGAAAATACTTAGACAGTGTGTCAGTGTAGAAGGAAGACACTTTGAACGCTTTACATAGTGAATAAATATCGGTATTGAGCCAGCAAACTTCAATTAACATGTTGCGTTTAGTGTCAAGTGTCTTTTGGGCCACTCTGTATAACAGATATAACATATGGTTATAAAGTTGAACTTTCTTTCTTTCTCTTTCTTTCTTAGTCTGACCTCTGTCTACCTACTAATTGAAGGGATAGAGGATTATTGTTGCATCTGATCACACTCAATGACACACACACACACACCGGTAGCACTCCTCTGGACGAGGGATCGGCCCGTCGCAGAGACCTAAACCTGACAACATACAACAATCACAAGAGACAGACATCCATGCTCCCGGCCGAATTCGAACCCGCAATCCCAGCAAGCTAGCGGCCGCAGACCCTCGCCTTAGACCGCGCGGCCATCGGGATCGGCACGTTGGACAACTTAGAAAGAGAAAATATTTGTCTTTGCTAAGTGAAGACAAATTTAGGCCCGTCAATTTATTAGGCCATGAAGGCACAACTGGTGGTAACTATTTACCACTTGACACGGCGTCATATCCTGGGAGACTTGAATATGCATTCACAGTACTTTATTAGGACTTTGCAGGAAGGACACAAATCATTTGACGTATCCTCGGAGCTTGTCCACATAACGTCTCCTGATACAAGAAAACTAAGTAATATTGTTACATTCCTAAAAGGGTCATACACACTAACCATTTCACTGATAAGGTAAGACATGTTGGATGACTTGGAAACAATTTGTAACGTTGTATATTTAAGGAATTAGTCACCTAGTCGCAACGACTATGCGGCTGTACTCGAACGAAGTTTTCTCATTATCCAATACGAAATCCTATCTTATAAATACAAATATGAAAATTAGTAAACGAATGATGAAAGAAATGAAGAAATAAGGTAAAGGGCTTAATAAGAATTTTTCCCTTCAGAAAAGTAAATTCACTGCAGATAACCAGGGCATTAAATGTGAATAAATAACAAGGAATTCATACATAAACATTAAAGGTTTTGAGATGCGAATGCACAGAGGGGAAGAATTTATATTAAAATCAAGAATTGTGATAATATACACTGGTACATATCTTAGGAAACGGGTAGCGGGTCTCTTTCACGGGGGTAAAGCGGCCGGGGTGTGGCGTTGACCACCCACCCCCATCTAGCGCCGAAGTTAAGGGAAGAGTAGAGCTACACTTCCACTCCCCGTCTGGGGCTTCATGGACTGTTCTAGGGTGAATTTTACCTTTACCTTTACATGTGTTCGGCTATCAACTTGCAGTGAGAGTGTGACAAAATAGGGGTGCGCCTTAAACACAATTACAACATCTTTACTCTGTGGCCAGCCAAGTGCCAGGTCACAGATAAAAAACACAACCGCAAGACCGAGGATGTAATAATGTGTTTTGTGATCAGGTCCACAGCGCACTTCAGTTGCTGGAGATGGGGGAGTACAGTGCAATAGTCAAACCATAATCAGCAGGGAAGAGCTGAAGGAACTCATAGAACATACAGTACCAGTGCCACTTCGTCAACCATAAAACCCACACGAGGTCACCCGGGACTAAATTCGAGACCCCTCAATAATAAACCAGTCACCAGATTTATGGCACATCAAGGTCCCGAGCAGTATGGTTATTTGTCTGTTTCTTTACCTAAATGGATTTTTTTTACAAAACATTACGCAATCAAATACAGATGTAAAAATTTTGTATTCCATAATATCCTCATATTTCAGCCTTCAAGGATTCCGACAATTATGTGTTACAATAGGCTTGGCATTGTCCATCGTCTTGAGCTGTTACACCACAAACTTCGAAAACTGGGTATGATTTGTTCTTCGGTTGGAAAAAATGAGGAGATCCTAATCTGGTGAATCTGTTTTCAAGAGCTACAGTTTTCATTGCTGAAGGTTACAGACGAAAACAAACCCAGTTTCCGAACCTCGGTGGCAAAATAAACAGAAGGTGTGGACGTTGTTTAAAGTACTATAATACAAATATACGTGCTACTTGGTGACGTCACGGCATCATCGGTCTCGTCAGTTCAACGCGGCTTATTTATCAAATTTGAATCAAGTTTCAAAGTTCTAATTACGTTTAAGTGAAAGATTTTTAAATACTATTTGGATATAGTACTAAGCTGTAAACAAAGTGGTGTGCTCCTGAAGGTATATTGTCTTCATGAGACAAAACTTGTGATGTTTGCTTGAATATAATATTTATGAAAAACTGTAGATGACAGTACGGTTAATTATAAAGCACGTGAACTGATACAACACCGACTGTAACAATTTAACGTAGCTTACGTGAAATGGAAAGAGACAGAGCAGCAGGTGGAAACAATTAAAACTTCTGGATTGAAAAGTGAAGCTGATATTCAAGGTTCAGGTTTGGTCTTCTGGCTAGTCCGCAAAATAATAATGATATGACCTTCATGTGAGCGTGCATTATCAAAAATTAAGTTTAACATCGCCATTGTCTAAGCCACAAAATTGAAAACTTGAGACTAAAAGATCACAGTAAGTCAGGTTACTCATTTTGCATAATATGCCAAACTAAGAAAGACAATGTACGTATAACGTAACAATAAGGCGCCTTCATGTAACCATTGTTGCCGTGGGAAAGCAATAAGTATTACATATTCTGAGTGTGTGTCTGTAGCCTCTGTTATCCAGCATCCAAAGCGCATGTGCCGTGTTATATTGTCATCTGTGGTCTGTCAGGCTCTACCACATTTTTCCACATTATCTCATAAACGACGCGATTTTCGGAAAAAAATTTATTGAACATAAAATGTGTGTTTTGATTTTCTCTACAAATTTTGTCTGAAAAAAATTCTCATTCTAAGAAGAATTCAGCAAGAGACTATCGTAAATGTGTATAGGTCTTCAAATAAAATAGCTGTTATTCTTGTCAGATTTTAATAAAACTTGAATTTTCTCGACAGATTTTCGAATAAGACTCACCTATCAGGTTTCATAAAAATCTGCCCAATGGGAGACGAGTTGTTTCATGCGACGGACAGACAGACATGAGGAAGTTAATGTTCGCATTTTGCAATTTTGCGAACGCGCCTAATGAGTACACAAGCGGCGGTACAGCCAGGAAACGTCAGTCAGTGCCGTATTTTCCGCCTCATAAGACTTTTTTTTCGCTGAAAAATGTCCCCCAGAATTTGTCTGCTTCTTAAAAATAAAACGTTAAATGACAGAGAGGAGTTTATCAGCCCTCAACTAATTACATGGTGCGTCTTATCACTTGTAGCGTCCTGTGAGCTGAGAAATACGGTATACTAACTAGGCCATTGGCTGGACGACCGAGAAACTGGAGCTCGATTACCGACAGGGAAAGAAACTTTGCTCTTCACCCCATCGTCCAGACCGGCTCTTGGGCCTACACAACCTCCTATCCAAAGATTATCGGGAAAGAGATCTTCGCTCTTTTGGGACGTTACGCAGAGTAGATTTGTAGTCACCAACGTTTCCAGATAACCTATCGGTCCCATGTTCAAGGGTCAAGCAGTCAAAGAAGACGGACTGCTTGATCCTTGAAGATGGGACCGACAGGTTGTCTCGAAACGTCGGTAACTACAATCTACACTCTGTAACATCCCAGAAGAACGAAGATCTTATTTACACCGCGGCGGAAGCCTGATATTACGCGTTATCGGGGAACATTTCACCTGTTTTAAAGCGACAGACATATCACTCATTTACATCTAATGCGTGGAGCCATGCCTCCCCTACCCAGTATATGTTCATAGAGCAGGGAATTAATTAAGCACAGGGCCAACTTCATCATGTTTAGGCGATGGTAGGAAAGGGTATATCATTTTCAGGAGACTTGGAATTCCAAAGAGAAGTGTTTGCAACTGCCGCAGATAGCAAGGCAGAGAAACAATCGGTCCATCCGCGTGACATTTTAAAGAGAAGCCTCTGTACCGTCCTTCTGACAGAGTGATCATTACCTGCGTGCATGTAAACGAGTCCAATTAAAAGCATCCGTGTTTGAAAGTACCTTCCATTGCAGGCCAGGTTATTGGCATCAACAGAGAAGAGTCACGCTATCTACTGCAGACATATAGCCTTCCTTCAGTATTTCCAAAAACAAATTTTTGTTTCTATTTTCATGCTTTCCTCACAGAGGTGACTAACCCTTTCCATACCTCTATCAGAGCGTGCTCAGTATCTCACTACCCAGTGCATTAACCTGTTCCGCGAAATTAATTCATGAATTGAAATCCTTTCGTAACACGAAAATGTATTTACCTTTAATTTTGAAGCAATAACTACAGATAAAGCAGCCTGATAATTCACACACAACAGTGAAAGCAGCACTGCATAGAGGTGAAAATGAAGAAAGTATGAAGAAGGAGACAAAACTGAGCGGCGAATTGGCCTCGGCCGGTAATGATACAAGTTCGTGGCTGATTTCTCTGACAGTGATGATCTGGCTTGTGACACCGTGTATTATGGCAAGTTGGTAAAAATATTTAGGGTAATCACACTTATACAGTCTACAGGGTGGCTGATATCCTAATGCTGGTTCTGACGTCTTACCATTTTAGCAAAAATTCATTACCTTCACCAAAAAAATACATTAACTTTTTAAATGCGTTGGCCTTAAAATTTCATTCATTTAAAGTTTTTGAAATGCTTTTAAGCCTTTTACGACAGCTTACATTTAAAATATCAAGATGTAATCTATATTCATCATAACAAATGGTTATGTTTCTAGTAAAATTAATATTAAGATATTGTTTCGAGCAGAATTACTTCATCAATACTTAATATGCAGTGATGAAAGAAAATGATTTTGACTGCTACGAGCCACAGAACACAGTGCTCTAGGGATAAGAATAAAAGGAAAGGAGCAAGATTCGCATGCAGAAGCCGCCACTGCAATAAAACAGGTGCAGCCTTATGACACTGCCTGACAATAATAATGTATGTGTCTGTACCAACTGCAGAAGTTATTTAGCATTGAATAATATAAGATTAAAATGACTGGGAGAGGTGCTGGCTCTACTCTAAATTCAGGCAGTGGTCCAAGGTCATCTGCAGGAAGTGACAACAACTACGGGTCTTACACGGCCACTTTCGTTTCGTCAAACAACAACCAGCATTTATAGCAATATAATTTAATGTTTTCTTTATTTACTTGCAGGTTCAACAGTCTGGAGGCGAATCACTGTCAGTGCGAAGAACTACAACTGAGAGTATGAGCTGACGGACAGAGGGCAGGCACGGCAAAAAACGATTAAAGAGAAAAGAGATTACCAAATTCAATGCGGTAAATAAAATGTAGGCCGATCCCTGTGGCCGTGCGGTCTAAGACGTGGGTCTTCGGCCGCTCGCTTACTAGGATCGTGGGTTCGAATCCGCCGATCCCAGTGGCCGTGCGGTCTAAGGCGTGGGTCTTCGGCCGCTCGCTTACTAGGATCGTGGGTTCGAATCCCACCGGGGGCATGGATGTTTGTGTTGTGTTTGTTGTAAGGACGGTAGCATGGAACGTAAAGTGACATGAAGGACGAAAGGATTTAAACAGTACAAGAATGGATCAAAGGGGGAAACCCCGGACAGGAAAAAAAAATCCCACCGGGGGCATGGACGTTTGTGTTGTGTTTGTTGTATAAGGACAGTAGTATGAAATATAAGTGACATGAAGAAGGAGGGAAGGATTTAAAGGTACAAAATGGATCAAAGGAACAAATGGGACAGAAAAAAAATCCCGGTAAAATTAAAAAAAATCCCACCGGGGGCATGGATGTCTGTCTCTTGTGAGTGTTGTGTGTTGTCAGGTAGAGGTCTCTGCGACGGGCTGGTCCCTCGTCCAGAGGAGTCCTACCGACTGTGGCGTGTCTAATGTGTTTGATCGTGAAACCTCGACGAAAGAGGAGGCCCAGGCCCATATAGGGCTGTCGAGCCATAGGAAAAAAAATGTAGGAACTCTTTTATTTAACCATGTTTAACGATGTTATTTAAAGTAAAACATAATTTACCAAAAAGTCAACAAATCTGCGGAACTGATTTCACAACAGGGGCACATTCAGCAGACGGACAATGACCAGGAAGATACTGAAGATACAAGAATCTTCAACAATTATGTTGGAGGCACGAATACCGGCTGCTTCAAGAAATAAGAGACAAAACAGCAATAATTAATGAAGACAACAGAAAGCAACAAACAACTAATTATATGTTGTTGCGTTTCTTGAACTGTTTGTGGCTATGAACGTGGCCAAGCAATTGCCATTCTTTGTGGAAAAAATTAAAACTTCAAGATAACCTCCATTCTCGGATAAATTCAGCCCTCATCCTCACAGATAGTTTTTGAATTTGCATCCTGATATTTCTTAAGTTTTCATAATATTTACACGGAGATTAAAAATTATGTCAATTAATGCCTCTAATATATGTTTATTGATTTTTGTAGCTGAATCAAGGGACAGACAGAGGACAGATGAAGCATACCTATAAGAGTCAGAAGAAGAAATTACGGCTCAGAAGAAAGGCAAAACAATATAATGATATTCTAAGGGGAAATAAGAAAACAATGTACACTCTTGACCTAGTTTATGAGACCATTCAAGCACACAATTCAGTCTTTCTATTCATTCCTTCTGGCGTTTTGTCTTCGCCGGTAACCTGAAGACAGCACTGAACGAGCAGGAAGTTACGTTCGTTAAAGGTGGAAGGATACACAAAATAATGTGAGAGGGTAGCATGAAAGTCTAACTCCGAACATGGAAGCTAGGGGTCCATAACCGATCACCGGTATTCGTGTAGAGCGCAGTTTCAAGAGAATAGGTCAATGGCTTTGTTTAGGAGTCAGACACAAATGTGGTGTAAAATAAAAGACAGGAATCGGTATCACGAACGTAACATTTTAATGATTTAATAGAATGAAGATAAACATATATGCATTGATATAATATATATATATATATATATATTATGTAAGGAAAATATTTGACGAGAGAGTAGTACTTAAAATTTTTAAAAATACTTTAATCAGTACATAATCTTGTGCATGCTAATATAAACCTTGACTTTGAAAAAGTTTCGAAGGCTGTAAAAATCGCCGTTTTATTGCATTTTAAGACATGTTCAGGTCGTAATGGGTTTCATAAAATTCTTTTATGTTCTTAAGGGCTGAAAACTCTGACACACACAAATATGTGGCACTAAAAGGGAGTAACCTTCAGGCTCCATTTCACTGGATTGGTTTTCCCTTTCTTGTATTAAAAAATGTACTAAGGAACTTCATATTTTTAATAAAAGTGTAACACCGTAGTATCGTCATTTCGCATTTCGAAAAATTGCTCTTCACATTTATTAACATTCTGTAAAATTATCGTGCAACTCATTGTTTCGCGACCCGTAGGTTGAGAAACGTTGGTATAAAATTGTTTGATAATTTATACATTTTGGAAGTTAATCAAAATGTTTATGACTGAGACGTAAAATAAATTTCGCAAAATTTTTATTTATGCGTCTTGGAGTATTTAAAGTTCAAAATGAGCCACGAAAGAAGACACTAGTACTACTTTTATACATAAAAAACCTTTGCAGTTTAATCTTTGTTTTTAAATTACTTGTTATTGTTTTTATAACAACTTTGATTCTTTAACATTTACTACATGGTTACACAGTTTTATTATTTTGCTTAGGCCTCTGGAAAAAACCTGAATTGTTTTACACACATTTATAATGTATCTATCGATGTAAAGTGGGATATCTCCATCCTGTAAAATACAGAACTTTCCATTTTTAGTCTCATTGTTAGTGGCCTGATGATGGCTCATTTTCGGAGCCGAAAATAGTGGCCAAGATAAGGCTTTGATGTAGCTTGTTGTGTGTGATTGCAGAGTTATATAAACATGCACTTGTACAGAAGATAAGCTTTGTAACCAACGCTTCTTTGTTTCACCTCAGAACAGTTTTGGTCCTTGTTAAGTGGAACCGATTATAAGAAATTTATCCCTGATGTTAATTATGATAATCATTGCGAGAGTAGTTGTTTCGTATGCGTGTGAAACTTGGTCTCTAGCATCCACGGAGTAACAGAGGCCTACGGTGTTCGAGAATAGGATACTGAGGAACATATTTGGGCCTAAGTGGGACGTAATAGGGGAGTGGAGAAGACTGCATAATGAGGAGATTTATGACCTGTATTCTTCAACAACCGTTATTCTGGTGATCAAATAAAAAAGAATGAGAAAGGTGGGGCATGTAGCATGTATAGGGGAGAGGAGAGGTGCACAGGGGAAACTTGAGGGAAAGAGACCACTTGGAAGACACAGGCGTAGATGAAAGGATAATAATATAATGTATCTTCAAGAAGTGGAGTAAAGGCCCGTGGACTGGATTTATCTGGCTCAGGGTAGGGACAGGTGGCGGGCTCTTGAAATGCGGTAATGAAGCTTCGGGTTCCGTAAAGTGCGGGGAATTTATTGACTAGCTGAGGACTCATTAGCTTCCCAAGCAGGACTGTACCCCATGTAGTTAGTTAGTGGGAGACTTTTTTTTTTATTTTCCTCCTGTCGCTCCTCGCGGAGCATAGGGCCTCCTTTCAGAGGTTTCTTGGTCTAGAGGTGTGCATTCTGTAGTGAGTGACCAGTCCACTGCCTACAAAAGTTCTACTCATCCTGATATGACTACCAGAGCCATCTAGCAGTCAATCAGGAGACTTGGGTGAGAAATGGCCGCTGAATTTTGCTTACGAGCATTACTAGTTCTATTCATGCCCGTAAGGTTCTTTTACATGCCGTAAATCTACGACATGGGACCGACGGCTTTACTTCCCCTCCGAAGGAAGTTGTGCTACGGATTTTTATCACCCTTAAAAATCCATCGACCGGGATTGAACCCGCGAACCTTGGGTCCAGTGGCGAGCACGCTAACCACTAGTCCACCGAGGGCGACAGTGGGAGACTTACGTGTGTATTAATATGACTATGGTGAATGGGAAGTAATTGTTAGGAAAGATGGCTTGCTCTTTTGTTATATCCATACGCCGTATCAACTTAAGAGGTTACGTAGCGTCGAATAGCACTACGCGACGACAAACCGCGATATACTGATAAGTTGTGATGGCTTAGTAGGGAGTAAATGGAAAATACAGGAAGAAAAATGCAATGTGAAAAAATAATGATGGGGAAATGAGAAGAATAGAAAAAAGAAGTGTGGCAAAGAAACAAAGACAGCAAGTCTCAAAATAGAAAATATAAACATAAGAAACATAAAAGGAACAGACTTTAGGAGTCCTTGTAATGTTGATCTGCCATAACGCAGTATGTTTCAGTGGCTGTTGGACCATCTCCGGACGGCTGGCAGTAACGTACTCATTAACCTTTCAGAGCAGAAGGTTGCGTGTGAAAGGGTAATGAGTACGAACATACAGAGTCTTGTATTACTTGTCTGCCGTCGAAGTGAAATGGAGCAATGTCACTCAGACAACACAGACAGTCTGTTTGGATCACTTCAGAACAGCTGCTTCTCAATTTTGCATTGGGTCAGAACAGTATGTAATGGATGCGACACAGCATGCCGAGAGTACGATTCTATAATTACGTTACGCCCATAAAATATGAGGTTGAGGTCTACATATATTTTGACCTTGATACCTTCCACTGAAAATTATTATATTATGTGTCTTGAACATTAACAACCGGCCAGTTGGTTCACAAAAACAGATATCAATTTTGTACATATGACTCAGGAAAATATAGCTGTATTCCAAAAAGATTAAAAAAGTAATCGGTCGATAAATGTTTTGTGCTGCGTGCGTGCGTGCGTGCGTGCGTGTCGACATGAATAACTTTCCGACAGGTATTAAACATTTTCGTGAAACTCGGTAAATATTTATTGACATGTCACATAGCTGGATGTCATACGTAAAGTCTGTTTGCGACGTCATCATCTGCAAAACTGCAGAACGGATCTTTCCAAGAAACACAAATTTAAAAAAACTTATGATTTGGCACTGATGGCGTTCCCCTTTGTTTTCATTAATTCTTGTTCAAAAATTTGTTTTTTAAGGAAAAGACTAAAGTTAAGAATCGACAGTGTACCTCAAGCGGAGGCCAAAGGAAGCTAACATATTTCATGTACTTCCCTTGGCCTCCGCTTGAGGTAACACTGTTGATTTCAACGTTTTGTTTCTTGTTTACACGTTGCTTATAATCCGCTGATCTCCGACAGAAATTACCCAGCATCAGGCAATATTAAGTACAATTTTTTAATGCTTATTAAATCTAATATGCTGTAATTTTTTTTAGTAAATATTTTACTGTTTCTACTTGCGAAATATTCGCACGCGTACAACCAGTTCGTTCAAAGCGATTCACACAAAACACACACACACTTGTTGTGCGAATCTCTGAAGTGGGAGAAAACAACCTGAAATGACGTACTGAGAATCTCAACATCTAACATTTACTTTAGCAGACTTTTTCCACATAAAACAAACGCAAAGTTAAAATTTTTGTATTTTAATGTTTGCGTTCTTTGGTGGGCCGGGATAGCGTAAGTCGGTATAGCGACTCGCTACGAGCTGGACGGTCCGGGGATCGAATCCCGGTGGGGGGGGGGAGATTTCCTCACCCGTCCAGACCGGCCCTGGGGCCTACCCAGCCTCCTGTACAATGTGTACCGGGTCATTTACGGGGTAAAGCGGCCGGGGCGTGGCGTTGACCACCCAACCCCCATTTAGCGCCGAGGTTTTAAAGAAAGAGTAGAGCTATACATCTACTCCCCCTCTGGGCCTTCATGGCCTGTTCTATGGAGAAATTTACCTTTACCTTTACCTTTGCGTTCTTTGATTTGTTATTGTGGTTTCCAATGTCTAATTCTTCCAACATTTTCAAAGGATTTATTAGCCATCTTTGTATCATGACTTGTCCTGCATTCTATTGACCACACACAAGGTCCTAGACACTTAATTTCTCATCTGTGACCCGCTGCGCTTAATAATTATATACCCCCTGCTGTGAACTTCCTACTGCGTGAAATAGGAATCGCAGTGAATTTACTTCTATGTCACAACATCTTAAGTCATTTAAAGCCAGAAGACATGCAAAGACAAAATAAATTTACAACACCTAGCTTAATCCAACATTATCATTCCACCAATGCTCCATTCTGATTTCATTCATCTATCACCGACCTTATACAATCTTAGCAACTGACAGCGTCAGTAAATAAAACACTTCTCTCTCACTCACAGACACACTTAGCTTCCCCAGATTTTCTTTTTCCGAATTTACGGCTCGTATACAATTCTGCAGTAGGCCTACTCTAATCCATTGTTTGCGTGTGATACGAAGAGAACAGATTTCAATATTCTCTTTTATTATATTACATTTACATACCATTCCACAAGCAGTACAGTCCGTTCTTCTCTCTCCTCTCAACCCATGCCACTTTATGTCACTCTGCTGCTTACAGCCAGGTACACTCGGCCAGAAATAATACAGTGTATCCACAAAGTCCCTTCGGGGTTTGAAAAATTGTGGCGCGCAAACAAATTGAGCTAGCCACATGCGGTTTGCGGCAGACTACAGTGAAACTATGGAAGTTTTTTTTTGCCATATGCGATTTGCGGCAGATTACAGTGAAACTCTGGAAGACCCGTATCAGGAATGCGATCTCGGCTATTCCAGCGGTGTCCACAAAGTCCCTTCGGGGTTTTGAAAAATTGTGGTGCGCAAACAAATTGAGCTAGCCACATGCGGTTTGCGGCAGATTACAGTGAAACTCTGGAAGTGTTTTTTCTGCCGCCAACAGATAACTTGATGACCTGAAGACCCGTATCAGGAATGCGATCTCGGCTATTCCAGCGGACATGCTCCACAGAACATGGTAAGAGCTCGAATATCGTCTGGACGTTCTCCGTGCTACAAGGGAGCCTACATCGAGGTCTACTGAGGTCAGTAAAAACTTCCAGAGTTTCACTGTAATCTGCCGCAAACCGCATGTGGCTAGCTCAATTTGTTTGCGCGCCACAATTTTTCAAAACCCCGAAGGGACTTTGTGGACACACTGTAGTTTTACGTAGAATTAGAAACGTGTATTAGGGGATAGCTTAGTCAGTAAAGGCACTGTCGTGACCTGAACCACAAGGTTTAATTCCCGCCGGGGACAGGGATTTTTCTTTCTTCATCCCCTCCACACGAGCCTTGGGGCAAATGCCGACCAAATTTCGACGAATGGAGTAAAGCAATCGGAGACTGAAAATGAACACTGAATTGAAGGCCTTTACACTCAGCAATTTAAATATTTAGTCAACAAATATATATTTACTGAATTTTTTTAGACATGCTGCACAATCTCCGTTTTTTTTCCTCCACAGAGTGCTGTGTATTTCATAATGTTATCATTTTTGATTCATAAAATATTCACGTTTTACATAAACGTTGCGCTAAAATTTAAATGTCCAAATCCGTCGCCCAGAGTTTAACCACAAAATCGTCTTGCACAAGTGCCTTAACTTTATTTATAGTAGACTAGTAATACTTAACGAAGGCAAGTAGAGACTTCATTCGACGCAATAAATATTGTCACGTGACCTCTTTGGCTCTCGTTGAACCAACCAGCGCCAGCAGTTACAGCTGTTGGTTGTGTACAAACCAGTCTCTGTGTGTTGATGTCCTTACGCGATTTTATTATTTTGATGCAAATATTTGTTACATTTTTATCAATAACTCTTGAGACTTGAAAACGGAAAGATAAGCAATAATGCATAATGCTGTCCACCAAAAAGACGGATCATATGATGACAGTCTACTAAACGCACTAAGATCTCTGAGTCAACGCCGCAGCTAGAAGTTCTGTCTCTCTTTCATTCTGTGCCAAGTGCAGTGCCCTTCCGTCTTCAGTAGTGAATCGTAGTGTAGATAATGTTATTTTCTTTTATGCTAAACCAATTGGTTTGGAGCTAGTTGTTGCCCTGTGTAATACACTTTAATGTTCAACAATTATATGAAAAACAGTCGAGTTGGCTTACACAGTTTTAACACTGCCCGTTTCTTATAGTTACAGCAAATAAGGTATGTTCTCGTTGTGGCAGAAGTTGCTTACATTCTGATTCGCTTCTTTAACTCTATTTTTAATTTTGACGTGTTGTCAAATACGGACACTTTCCTAGGGTGGGCGTCATAAACATTTCAAGGTCATGAGTGTTGTGCATGTTCCGTACGATAGATCAATAATATATTAAACATATTTATTCCAACTAATTGCACACATACTCATTAATAACTATTTATTGTGTCGTGGTAATTTCTCCTACATGTTTCGGCCTGCAGAGGCCATATTCAGAGAGAAAACTGATATAAATAAGTAAATTTTTGATGTAAAATGTCGTAGATGTGCACAGATAAAATAAAATTAAAATTACAATACCGAACAGTTTTTTGCACATCTTACTAAGCAGATAGCTGGTTTTTTCCTTTGTATTCCTATAGTTGTATGTTGTTCTTGCCTCTTGGCCATTTACAGATTTAATGTTGTACACGTACCAAAGTTTGGCAGTGCTGAATAATTCGTGGCAGCCGAACGAATATCACACGCGTAATTATTCAAGGACATTAGGGAATGAATGTTCTAAATAAATTCTTATATTGTTCGTACCGTGCATTTTCGATAATAACATCACAATACTCAATCAAACAAAACGCACTATATTGTTCCCAGATATTTTACATCACAATATCTTGTTAATCAATCGTACATGTTTCGATCCCTCATGGGATAATCTTCAGGGATTCGTATCAAATCAATACTTCACAAAACAGAACTACCAATTCATATACACATTAACAGATATAAAACCAATCAGTTAAAGTGTAGGCGTTTGTTGTGTAATGGATCCTGGTATACCGGAAATTAATGCTAAAACATTAAATTAACAAAATATAAATATAAACAAACATTTAAAATATATAAATGTACAAACTGTACTTAAAAACGTAGATAGTAGGACGATAGTTGCGATAACTAAATAAACTGAGCTCCATCCAAGGGCGCCGACGCCGAGGTGCAGGGTAGTAAACACACACGCAAGACCTTATGATATTTCACATAATCTACTTTTTATATTTAATAATTTATAAACTCAAACAATAAAAATTCTACATAAATAAAACTAAATTTCGTAAAGTTCCTGCAGTTTTAGTCTAAAGATTAATCACGAATTAAAGAAGAACCATCTTACCGTCTAGTCCAGCACTGACGATTTGAAAATGCGGTTACTTCATATGTAGTTAATGTGCACCACCTTGCAAAAAGTCCTGCAGCCGCTGATACCTGAATCCATTAATCGTGACTGGTAATATGTTACACAACAATTTCTCAATAATTATTACGACAAAGAGTGACAAAATTACACGTTGTATTAAAGAACGACTATTATATGAAGGCGGGGTAGGGTACATGACAAATATAAGGGAATAAAATAACTGCAATTAAATAAAAATAAGTGGTGTTTGCTGAGAGAAATGTCAGTATCAAGACAACAATTTGACATCAGATAGAGCACGGAGAGATGAGATGACAAGAGAGTACAAAATAGATCTTGTATTTCTTAACTTACATTCCGAACAGCTTTTAGATATTTAGAAACGCACGAGAATTCAGAATATCGCATCATGCATTTCAGAGTAACTGGAGTTTCTGGCAGGGCACAATCACGAGAAATTCAATGTTATCCATATTCCGTGCATTAGATTGACTATACAGTATTTAAGCCAAATAATTGCACATGTAACCGTAAATAAATGTTTGTTATTTTTTTATGCTGTTCCTACATGTTTCGGCACCTATAGGCCGTCTTCAGGGAAGTAATTTACAAGGGAATGCATGTATTCCTTTGTAAATGACCTCCCTGAAAATGGCCGATAGGGGCCGAAATAAGTAGGAGGAGCATTACGAAATAACAAGTAGTTTTTTATGGTTATTTGTGTAGTTAGGTGGATTGAGAAATTCGTTTTTATGGACAGAATGTATGTTTTGAAGGTGAGGCTGACACTGAGAACGAAAGGTTTCTACTTTGCATTTCCTGCTCGCTGTAACCAATAGCAAATGTAAATATGGCAGCGCGATATTCAATCACCCGCTTATATGCAACACGTTTTACAAAGGCTCAGACAGCTGCATAAGTGTACATAGCCACCATGCACGTCCGTAATGCGTTGCGAATGGTTATGTTCCGCATACGACTTAGTATTCCGATTAATCTCCTTTAACTCTTTAAAGAAGAAATGCGCCTGTTTTATAAGACTCAGTGCTTACCGCGCAGTAAACACTTTCCACCTCGGTTATACAAAACAGATCTGTTAATGTTGTATAAAGCAAAAGTCGCTGTTTGTTCTGAGATCCGTACACAACACATAAACACAATGTGAGCACCATGTAGAATTTGTGAATGTTAATATATTTTAAAATAAAATTCTCCCTACAAGTCGATATGACCTAGTATTAAGACAAATTTATTTTATTAATTTTCCTCTAAAATCCACCATCAACATGCTTATCTTCTTTGTTGATTCAGCTCCTGAAATCGTGATTTTTTAACTTATTAATTAACAACTGTCATTTCATCACCAGTTAAGGGCCATCGTTTATCTTCCGTTTAGTCTTAATATTTCACCAATTTGCAAATTAATTTTTACCGATATTCTGAGATTATTTATGTGCCCACAGCACAGAAAAGGTCGCACCGAGGCGACAAAGCCTGTATCTGTTGCTCAAATGTAACATGTAAAATGCAAAATCGTTCCAGGTCACCGAACTTTCCTGCTGACTCGGATTTGGTTGACGTCCGCACGGAAGCACAGTGCAGCATGACAAGTTATGAAGTATGGCCTGTTCCTGCGGGACTACTTAGACATTTGTGTCAACAACGGTTATTCACATCAGATGCGTGTGACTACAAACTTATTCATTGGGCAGATATCCCAAACAGTTCAATGATCGGGATGGAGTAGCCGACGCTGTGCAGTTTTGGCATCTTCGGGAGATGCCCGTTTCGAATTTCGACCGGGTCATCGCCTCTCCTCCCTCTGTCTATTCAAGGAAATTCCAAGACAACGAGCGTTTCCTCCCAAATTCATTCCAATTCATCATTCAAGAATTATTCTAACTACAACCTGAGCTACTGTGCGGGGCATGTAGCATGTATGGTGGAGAGAAAAAGTGTGCGTATACGTTTTGGTGGTGAAACCTGAGAGAAAGAGACAACTTGAAAGACATAGGAATAGATGGGAGGACAGTATTAAAATGGATCTTAAAGATATAGGACGGAGTGTGGACCGGACTGATTTGGATCGGAATGATAACAAGTGGGCGAAATTGCGAACAGGGTAATGAAACTTTCGTTTCCATAAAACGGAGGGAATTTCTTGATTATTTGAGGTATTAGCTCCTC
The DNA here is from genome assembly GCA_021186555.1 of Reticulitermes speratus. NCBI lineage: Eukaryota > Metazoa > Arthropoda > Insecta > Blattodea > Rhinotermitidae > Reticulitermes > Reticulitermes speratus. Next base: position 14,872,805 of record JAJKFL010000003.1, on the reverse strand, counting down.
AAGAGGGACTCTGCTACATGCAGTTGGTTAAGTAATTAGTGAGTCAGAAAGCTGTATAATTAGCTACTGCCAGGGCTGTAAAATATACCACCAACCCACAAAAAACAGATTAATATTTCCCACTTCAATTATCTCAGCAGCACAGATGATTGGCCGCTGTTACTCCTCTACATAAATCAGAACGTGAAGTCACCAAAAATTTTAAAGAAATGTAGGCCTATGTTTTCCCCACTTCAGTTATCACGGTCATATCACCATTGTGATCGATTTCTCTGGAATCAGGCATTAGAATGTTCTTCACCAGAAATGTAATAGTCATACTTCCAAGGCGCAGTAACCAGATCGGTTATTGCGGGGAAAAGGAGCAAGGAGGTTACATTAAAATAGGAATTTTTTATAAAATATGTCAGTGTGGTATAGACATAAATGGGTCCGTTTGCTTAGGATACATTTGGTCATTTCAAGCAGGTAATAACATGAAAATCTTGCGAGTACGCTGCATTAGTCTGTGTAAAAGATGACCTTGGCCAGCCTGAAGATGGCCGTGCTTTGGTTTAGTCGCTTACTAATTTAGGTCCTTGCTATTAATAACTCAATAAATTCCGAATTTTAAAAGATCAGTTAATTAAAGTCACTAGTTGGTAAAGCTATACTATTACAGACCTGGACAGACCCTATAGGATTCCAGGAGGTTGAGGCTCCCAGGATTTCTAGACAAGAAGGTGGTAAGGTTCTCAGCCCAACGCACCGGCCACCTTTACTCCCATGAGATATCCCTGGTATTCATTTCTGTTAGAGGCTGAGTCGACTCCACAGTGCGGCAAGGAAGATCAGGTCAATGAAAAATTCCAATTACCCCATCAGGCACCTAACCCGTGGCCTTCCGGCTTGTAGCGCAGTGTCTCAACCAGCTAAGTCGCTAGTAGCTTCTCAAAAAACTCTTCCGTGCAGTTATTTATGGCTCAATATTTAAAGAACAGAGGAAATGTTTAGCGGAAATTAAACTGTATATTTTACTTACATATCAACATGCATACAAGGCACATTCTGAGAAACAGAGACAAAAATAACGGGTGTATTTTTTTGGTTAAGAATCAAGTCTTCAAATCTCAAATGTTTGTTGGCATTATAAACTTTACAGAATGCCCCCTCAGCATAGTGCGGTACGTTCTCTATTTCATAACGTGTGTTCTCAGAACGCGTTACGTCACCATGATCGGTTTCTCAAAGAAGATGCCACAGTTAGAGTGAAAGAAAATAAGGTACGATAAAAACAATAATTAGTATTTTTAAAATACGCAGCGTCAACTGCATAGAGGAGGCTGGTGTAGGGTAAATGGTAAAAAAACTAAATATACGTGCAAGCTTCACGAACAGAAAGCAGGACATAACCACTATAGAAACATAGGTAATATAACCTTTAAAAATGTGGCAAGGTTCAAATAGTGTCGAACTCGTTTATAACGTCATGAAAGGGACTGAATATTTTGTGTCGTTATAAACGACTGTCGTTATAACCGAGGAGGGCCATGTTATGGTTAACAGTGATGAATTAATTGGTACCCACACAATATCTGACGCTATAGACGAGGTGTCGTATAAACCGATGTCGTTATAACCGGGTTCTACTGTATTAAGTCCAATTTGCTAGTGAAAAATAGTCTTCTTCTTGTTGAATGCCCCTTTACCATGGCAATTCTGGATTTAATTTCACGTGTACATCTTGCATTATTTGTTATCATGATAACCAAATAGTTGAAATATTCCACATTATTCGGCTGTTTTTGATTTATCATAATAACCCTATACAAATTACTCATCCGATCCCTTCTTACCTACGCCGCTCCTGTCTACAATACCACATGTAATTCTAACTGCCTCAAACTCCAAGTCGTCCAAAACAAGAGCTTAAGAGTGATCGGTGACTATCCCAGGGGAACTCCCATCTCCTATTTGCAAGACACCCTTAATATCGAACCTATCCAAGACTTCGAATTTTTTCCTAACTGTCCATCCCATCCTAATCTCCTGGTCCAACAAATCATAAATGATACTCTAGCCGACCTAAACTCTTTATACAAAACTTACAAACATAAACGACCGAAACATATCCTGCTGTAACCGGCTCACCATCAGGCATAGTGTTTTTTAGTATTTTTTCACTAATATTGTCTCTATCCCCCTATTATGAACTTTTGTTTCACGCACTCATTTTAGCTAAATTGTTTATCGGAACAATTTTATGATCTTTCATTTTTTCTTTTTTTTTTGTATACTGTAAATAATGTAAAATAAAGATATATTAGTTAATAAACTTATAACCAACTGATACACATTGAACCACTTTTATTGTAGCGTCTATATTATTATACGCCCCTACATATGTTTCGGACCTAAGTCCATCCTCAGGGGGTCTCGTTCGTAAACGCCACTAAATCAAATACATGTTGTCATGGGACATACAGCACTTGTGACCACTATTGTTGTAAAATTGTCTTAATACAATGGTAAAATGTTAAAACACAGTTTTTTATGTTAAAAACCTTATTAAAAGATTTGTGTACTGGTTGTATAAAATATGCGGATGCGGAAATACTGGCTTATATTTAAGCGTCTGGAAATGCGTAATCTTTCATAGTGTGTGTGTCTATGGCTTACGATGCTGCGTGTAATGTCTGCCAGGTTACGGTATGTCCCTTGACAACATGTATTTGATTTAGTGGCTTTTACGAACGAGACCCCCTGAGGATGGTCTTAGGTCCGAAACATATGTAGGGGCGTATAATAATATAGACGGTACAATAAAGGTGGTTCAATTGTGTATCAGTTGGTTATAAATTTATTAATTCATAAAGATGCACGGTGATACTAATATGAAAGATATATTAGATTAAATCTACCATAATCTATATTAAAGATGGTTGCCTTGGATGTGGATATACCATTTTAAAATTTCGTTGCACGTGTAGCTGTAGTGGCAGACGTTTCAATCAATTCAATTCAATTCAATTAATGGGTATTTATTAACGTGCAGACTTAACAGAACAAGTGCCAATTACAAAGCCAGCACAAAAGCACTAATAAAACACAAAACAGTACAAATACACAAGACAAACACTAAAGAAACAAAATAAATAAGTAATAAAACAATGTAATTACTGTAAATAGCGTAATTAATAAGTTCTGAAAGAGTTATGGGGCTATCAATGGTCACAGTATGCGTACCGTCACGTGTGTTTGTTCAATAGTCATAAGAAGCGATTCCTAATGTCATGTTAATCGTCGCGGTGTTTTACGATGTCCGTTTTTCTGTCGCAGGAGGAGGAAGTAACAGGAGATCTTCGCTCTTCTGAGATTCTATGCAGCGTAGATTGGTGGTTTCTTACCGACGTTTCGGGACAACGTATCGGTCCCACCTTCAATGGTCAAGCAGGCCAAGAAGAAACATCAGTAACAAACCACCAATCTAGGCGGCATGAAATCCCCAAAGAGCGAAGATCTCATTTATACCGCGGAGTAAGCCTGAAATCACGCAAAGAAACAGAAGGGTGGAGAAGATTGCTTCGTAGTTTCTACTCTTTATGAGATATTAGTAGCGTTATCAAACAGATGTTATGCACTTGAGGGGCATGTAGCACGTATGAAAGAGATTAGAAGTGCATAGAAAATTCTAATTAGAAAACCAGAATTGGACTCTTACAAGATCTGGGCGGGGTTGGGAGGATAATATCAAAATAGATTTTCATCATTTGGTGCAGAGGTGAGGACTGCACTCGTCTGAGTGACGATGAGAGCCAGTGGTTGGCTCTTGTGGACACGCAGGGGCGTAGCTGGGGGGAGGGGGTGTGTGGTACTGCCGCCACGGGCGGCAAAGTACCTAGCTACTCCACTGTAGACAATATAATTAAAATGGTGGTTCCGTAAAACGCTGGCTTTTTCCCGGACTAGCTGAGCGAAGAATAACTCTGCTGCATGTAACTTATTAAGGTAGCATTTGTCGGTTAAATTGCCAGCGACATGGGAGAGATAGTTTAACGCAGGCCTTTCATAAGTAGAAGAGAAATTCCTGAAGTTAAACTGTATTTAGGCCTGCAGTACCTTCCTCATACTTCGTAACACAGAAATAACTTATATAGAATAAATTATTACTCTGTGGTTCCTCCGCTTTGATTCTAATTCTTCTTTATAATCTTCTCCTTCTCTTTCATAGATCTCTTTATTTTCATATCCAGTTTCCTACACAGAGAATCAGAGTTCTTCGCGTCAGCTACCGTAACATGTTTATAAACTCTGACATTTTGTTAACATTTAAACCAGAATATTTGTCCACATGGCGGCACGCGGTCTAAGACGCTCGAACACAGGAATTTAGGGTTAGAATCCAACTCGCGCAATGGATGCATATCCACATTCCTCTTTTTTTTGACAGACCTTTCGCAAAATTGCAAAAAGCGACTATTAGCTTCGTCGTATGTCTCTGCCGCTCCGCCTGTCCGCATGGAACAACTCAGGGCTCTCACTGGACGGATTTCATGAAATTTGATATTTGAAAAATTTTCGAATATCTGTCGAGAAAAACAAGTTTCATTACAACATAACAAGAAAAACCGGTACTTTATATGAAGACCTAAGTACGTTTGTGACAGTATCTCGGAGAAATGTTTCCAACAAAAGTTGTAGGAAAAATCAAAACACACACTTTATGTTCAATAATTTTTTTCATAAAGTCGTGCCTTTTATGAGATAATGTGAAAAATATGGTAGAGCCGTACAGGCCAAGGCTGACAATATAATACAGCTCACGCGCACTGCATGCTGGATACTAAGGCTACAGACACACACTCGGAATATGTAATACTTATTGCTTTTCCACGACAACAGTGGTTACGCGAACGTGCCTCAATGCTACTTTAAAAGTACATTGCCTCTCTTGTTTAAACTAGCAGCGCCTAAGCGGTCTCAGCAAAATTTCTAAATAGAATTTTTACGGGTTAGAGGACTATTGCACTTGACTGGTCCTATTATCAATAAAAGGCTGTTAATTTTCACAGCGTTTCTCAGATAAATTTGGGTTTTAAATCTCATTATATATTTCAAGGGGGACAAATTTTCCAAAAACCTAGGAGGCACCTCAAAATTCTAGGTGTCAGAAGGGTAACATGTATCAAGTTCCATATTCAGTAACCAAAAATATTAGGCGCCACCATAAAAAATTTAGTGTCGCCACGGCCACCTGATGCCGGGGATTTGTGTACCCCTGCTATATCGATTCAGAAAACACGTTCTAATATCACCAATATATGTCGAGGAATTCCCATGCATTATTCAAAATACTAAAGCAATCGCATTATTTAATGATAGCACAACGTTACAGCTGTTTCCTGGAAACGAATGTAATTCAGTTACAGCCCACGTGCATGATCGGAAAGTATAATACAGTCACATAACTTTTTTGTTTAAAAAGGTACTGAGACAAAGTAATTAATATTTATATTTTCTGTATTGTTCACGTGTTATGGGGCGTTTCCATCCATGGGTTTACAGCAGATACCATCAAAACTTGACACATTTTTCACTTTCGTTATACGAGTTCTCCATCAATGTAGTTGAATTTTTTACAATGAGAAATTCAAGTATTATTCAACTCTAATCTTGACATTTGTATCCTTGTATTGAAGCTGATAGTTCTAGCGTTAAAACTGGATTTCAGGTCTATTGCATAACCTTTCCGTCAGTGGCATTGGAGCTTCTATCTTTAAAACTTCATGTAGTGTTCCGATTTATTATGGAAGTCGTATCGGGAAACATACGTTCATTTTTCATGTTCCGTGTATTACTTTACTTTTGTTGATTTCCAAGCCTGTGAAATGATACGTAATTTTGTTTCAGCTTCTCTGTATGGAGTATGCTTCCAGCACAATGTAATTTGTGGCGCAGTTGGTTGAGGCACTGCGCTAGAAGCCGAAAGGTCGCGGGTTCGATTCTCGATGGTGCTCAATGGAATTTTTCAATGACATAATCCTTTCGGTCGCACTATGGCCCTGGGGTCGACTCAGCCTCTAACAGAAATGAGTACCAGGAATATTTCCTGGGGGTAAAGGCGGCCGGTGGGTAGGGCTGACAACCTTACCACATTCATGTGCCGATTATCTAGAAATCTGGGAGCCTCAACCTACTGGAACCTAAGAGCCTGTCCAGGCCTGTAATGGAATTGCTTTTTACAATGTAATTTGCATATGTAAAACTTCATTAAACCTGTGTTATTTAAATTCAGTATATGTTTACCTTCCATGCCCTCGAAGATGTTGTCGATTTTATTCAGACGTATTTACGAGTACAAATGCTCCTCGACTTACGACAGGGTTCACATCGTAAGTCAATGTTCTGTATTACACAAAAATCGACTGCCCACCAGTAAACTAGTCAAATGTAAACAGGATCGAATCCCAAACACAGTAGGCCTACTGTGTGCAGAAAAAGGCAAAGTTTTTCCAATTTGCTGCTGAAAAGAGCCTCCTTCTTGTTGAATGTCACTTTTGCAATTGCAGTCCAGGATTCGATTTCACGTAGTATATCTTGCATCACATGTTGTCAGGGTAGCCAGATATTTGAAATAATCAGCATTCTCAAGTTCTTGATCTATCATAATCTGTACTGTTGGTGGCTGTCTTAAGATTCTCATTACCTTAATCTTTTCCACATTGTACAGCGTCTTCCAACTTCAACCATTCTGCAAATCTTTCCCTGTAGTACAGTTTCTAATTTACAGTGTTTGTGCATTGAATGTTGGGACTCCTCGGAAGTAATCGTGTGTGTTGAAAGACGGTTTGTACTCGCACTAGTAGCTTATATCTGAACTTTGACAGTTTGTTAAGACATCACTCTGTGCGTCTTTCGTATCACAGTGTGAACAAAGCAGCTATTTGCGTTAGAGGTTTATTCTCATTGGAGATAACTGTACTTGTTATTAGAAAAGTAAGAACAAATCTAACGTTGTAAGTAAGGTGGAAACTGGGCCGTGCCATGGCTCAGGCGGTTAGTCGCCGGCCCCCACCGCGAGGCCTGGGTTCGATCCCGAGTCAGTCCATGTGGGATTTGTGGTGGACAAAGTGGCACTGGGACAGGTTTTTCCTCGAGTACTTCGGTTTTCCCCTGTCAATTTCATTCCACCGGTGTTCCATTACACGGAAAAACAAAAAAAAACTAATCATCTTCATCACAGGGTTGCACAATAAGCCTGAAGGCTACGGTGCGTCCGTAGCATCTGCTGCGGGGCCCTTCACCACAAAAATAAATTTGGAAACTGCCATGTCGTTACCTGGAATATTTAGTGTACAGTCGCTGTCCTTTGCCGTTGAAGATGCTTACAGTTTCAGAAGATATTCTTCCATAAAATAACCAGCTTTCTTGGTTGCACTCCCATTTCAAACACAGAACTTTGGCACTGGATTTGTGAAGTGTTGAAACAGAAAACCCTTAATGTAATTACCGCAGATGTCAATCCACAATGATTGCTTTTACTTGTCTCCCTGCTAATCGAAGGTTATTCTACACCTCTTGCCACACGGATGGGCGCAAAGTTAATTAGTTGTGGAGCAGGTGGGAGATCGAGGCACGGAGCTTGCAGGAAATATTGGAAGGATGGATTCCTCCATCTGGATCTTAACAGAGAAGTACGTGTTAATGAGATGGTAACACTTTTTTTTTCCATGGCTCGACAACCTCTAGTGGGCCAGGGCCTCCTCATTGTCGAGTTTTCACGACCACACTCTGACACACCACACTCGGTAGAACTCCTCTGGACGGATGATCAGCCCGGCGCAGAGACCTCTACTTGACAAAACACAACACTCACAAGAGACAGACATCCATACCCTCGGCGGGATTCGAACCCACAATCCCAGCAAGCGAAAGGCCGAAGACCCAAGTCTTAGACCACGCAGTCACTGGGATCGGCTGGTAACACTTAAAAAGCAATATTATTATTAAAATTAATTAAAATTAATGTACATATTGTGTCACACAGACAGTGACAATTATTTACAGTATCGTCACATCAGATGCAATGTCTTGTACCAGACAGCTAGTCACAGAGGGAATTTCCTTGCTCTCACTACATTATTGATTTAAGTTATACTCACAATTTCATGCACCGTATCTACGTGTTTATGCCTTGTTGCTGAGTATAACATGTTAAAGGTATGTGTACCATATTGAATCAGTTAAAGTCCAACACGCTGATAAGGTATTAGGGTCTTTGTACAAGTAAGATATCTTGAGTACGAACATTTCAGTGTATTTACATCTGCCTTCAATGTAAGTGTGACATACGTTCCTGTGTCGGCACTCCATTAAAGACAGAAACTACCTCAAACAGAAAGCACGTCTTTGTATCACTTGTGAATAATGTGCAATAACAAATCTTGAAAAACGTACAAATTTTTCTCAGGTAATATTTCGTAGAACGTAAAAGTACTTCCACCGCACAAGACATATTTTGGTTTTCGGCTCGAAAGCTAGAACCAAATATTGTGTGGAGAAAGATGGAGTGGAAATGCCAAGGAAGGAAACGCGGCAGGAGAAAGGACTCAAAGAAAGAAACACAGTAGATAAAAAATTAAAAGTATTTAAAAATATCTAGTTTGTTGTACACAGACTACTTCTTAGTTTAAAATTACTTCCTCTTACATTTTCTATTTCATACATAATTTGAAGCAGTGTTCAATGTATGCAAAAACTTGCAGGGAGTTAATCCTAAATACATCGCCATCTAAAGAGTGTACAAAGAGTCTCTCTGCAAGAGATTGTGTCCTCTGTTAATTATTTGTTTCAGTTTTGGATACAAGTGTCAATCACACTGATTATTTGAACATGCTTCAGATGTGGTTTTTCCACAACTGCGTGAGAGAGTTCTCGAGGTAACAGCAATCCAGCAGCAAGATGGCGCGTACTAAGCTGTCCCAGTTAGTGAATATATTGACGAGAGATTCTGTGGATGATGGATTGGACATGATGTGGCCTCCTCGAAGTTCAAACTTAACAACACGTGGCAATTCGCTTTTCTGGGGCATTGTGAAAAAGAAAAGTTCCCAACTTCGATTAAACAGGAGTTTAAGACCTAAAAACAGCTATCAGGGAATGCTTTAATGACAACCAACCATTAACTTGGAAGAAGATGTCCAGAAGAACATGGGCGTAAAATTAAAATTTGTGCGGAGAATAGAGAGGAGCTTACAGATAACTTGTAATTATCATGCACAGGGACTTTGTGGCCACTCTGTACAAATTATAGCTGGAATAAAACATTACCACGGGCGAATAGACGGCATCTAACAAGTATCCTGTGAAAAGTAAACTATCCCACGTTTTCTTTTATCTTCATTTATGTGTTCTTTCCCTTCCTTTGCATACCCAAGCTGCAAAATCTCGTAAGTCTTGACACCACAGTAAATTCTGTTTATAGGGAAAAGAGTTTTCAGCCAAATGCATCAGATGAAGTGTTGTGTAATCTGAAGTCAATAGGCCTGTCAGAGATGAACTCAGTACAATTGTTATATACATAGAATAGAACAAATTTGATTTTCGAAATAAACCTCTTAGACCTACAATAATACTTTTCGTTTCGTTAGGCTGGGAGATAAATCACTTGTCGAATCGATTAGAATCGATACGAATTTATTCACTTTCCTGCTACATAAATCATCTGCATTCAGGTAACCTTCGCTATGGCAACAAAGTTTCACACAGACACTTAGTTTCTATTCAGTGTGTGTAGCCTTGTGTCGCTTATGTTCTCTTAAACTGTACCAGACGAATTTCGGAAACCCATGTGCAATTTCGCATGAAATTAATTTGTACTTACCATCACTTAAATCACAGTAACTACTTTAGCACGCGCACTAATCTGATGTGTAGATATATCGGTAGTAGGATTATTTGGGTGTTGGTTACTTAGCGACGCTGTTAATACTAATATTATTTAGGAGAGGTCACAACACGGCTCGTGAGACGCATGCGACACGCGCACGTCACTAGTGCGTCCCGCGCTGGCTGTATTCTCTGAGGCAGTGAACAGTGTTGCTACCGTACGTTAAACTTGATAAATAAATACATGGCTCCTGCCTAAGCTGCCACCTAACGTGCGGCTCCCGAAGTTGGTCTAGCTGGCTACCCTTTAAAATTAACGCGATACATCCCGCTGTGCAAGTACAGTCAAATAAAAAAATACAATATGTTCAGTTCAGCACAACTTACATTTAATATCTAATATCTACTCAGTACACGACATATTTCGGTCCTAGGACCATCATCAGGTGTGCCATCAGTACAAGGTAAAAAAATGTAAACTTCGTGAGCTCTCACAAAATATCAAACAATCTACTAATATTTGTTACAATAAAACATTGTAACTTGCATTTGTCGTGGTTTTGATACGTAACCTGATATGATCAGATTAGTATCAAAATAATGAAAAATGCAAGTTACAACGTGATTAGAATACGTATCAAAACCATGACAAATGCAAGTTATAATATTTTCATGTAACAAATAATCGTAGATTGTTTGATGTTTTGTGAGATCTCACAAAGATTGCATTTTTTACCTTCTACTGAGTCTTATATGGCACACCTGAGTTGTGCTGAAGTGAACATATTGTGTTGTTTGTTTGGCTGCCCTGTATCTGCGAATAATAATGTAATAAGTGATCAACTGCAAATTATTTGGCAGGAAGCGGTACTGGCCTGAGATAACCCGGTATTTGAACGGAATAAATAATATCATATATAAAATATTTTGTAAGGTGCCCCTCCCCCCTTCCCCCGTGAGTGTAACCAAGCACGTCGCGATATAAGTCTAGTCAGTTAGCACAGTTCTTACCTTCAAATCTAAAACGAATACAGAAAAATGTGTAATAACTGGAGGGGATGATATTTACATGGACTTTACCAGTTCTCGGAAATGTATTTATGTATCCTATCACAAAGCTTTAAGTTCAGTAATGCGTATAAATAGTGATTTTTAATCAAAACTCTAATTGCTTTCGCTTTACACAGTTTAATTACCCCCCCCCCTTTGTAGTGATGTGGTATTCTACAAGCGCAAAAGAGCTGTCAAGGTCATTTATATCCATTTCGAACTGTTAATTTATTCACACTTGTACTGAAGGTTGCCGAAGGTCATGGAATAATGATTATACCTCCTGGCACGTATTCAGGGTACCCAAGTTCGATTCTAGGTACAAATAGAGGCTATCCAAAGTTATTTTGTGGTTCGCTCATTCTCTCCTCTCAAGTGCAGGAACAATAATTTAAAACAAGCAAAACCACTCACCTCCGCGTATTTTTCTAAATCACCTTTCACGCCTCCCTGTAATTCGATGCTTTCTAACTTACGTAGTCAAAAAAACATTGGTGAAAAAGCCGAGAATTGTGACAACGAGAGTGCGTGCTTACAGACATACATATATACCCACATACATACAGATACATGTACATATCATACACATGTACATATATACATATATATAGTCACTCATAGGCTTACATATACCGCAATAGCATAGTCGGTAAAGCGACATGCTACGGGCTGGACGGTCCGGGATCGAATCGCAGTGGAGGCGAGTTTTCCGCACCTGTCCAGACATACCCTGGTGGCCCACAGAGCCCCCTGTTGAATGGGTATCGAGTCTCTTTCCGGGAGTGAAGCGGCCGGGGCGTGGCGTTGACCACCCACCCAGATCTAGCGCCGAGGTTAAAGAAAAAGTAGAGCTCTACCTTACTCCTCCAGCGGGCTACATGGACTGTTCTAGGGTGGAAATTTACCTTACTATACATAGACATACTGAGGCCTACATATGCCGTAGATCGTGTATGCTTACATCATGAGCATCAGTAGTTTCCCGAACCATAACCTTCTTTACAGCTACATTTATATTTATCTACGCTGTTTACGTGCCCAAGCTCTTACAGAAGAAGATGTAAACGAGGGCGATGTAAACCCCAAAGCATTAAACCTTCGGCTATAGATGTAGGAGTTGTCTGCGTTTCCACGCTTCATAAATCTGTAAATAAGACCTCGGTAGCAACTGGATGCAAGAATGGATCAAGCCTGACCCTTTCACCGAGAATCCAACCCTGATTATCACGTTTTTTTCAGCCAGTCGCTTTGTTTTCAGAGGCTTGTTTCCAATGTGACTTGTGGGCCAGAATTGTAATAAGATGGCAGAATGTTCGAACTTCAGAATATATCCTCCGTTCTATCGTTTAAAGCTTTATAATAATATCCAGCAATAGGTTACTCGAGTTTTAACTCGTAACATTTATTCGCATTATGCTTGAGTGTTGACTGCTCTGCAGAAATGAGGGAATATGGACATTTCCTTGTAGTGGTATACACCAAGAGGACAATCATGTTTAAAACTTTTAAAATACAAAGATTTATCCGGGCAAAGAAGCGCGAAAAATATACACCCATTTAGTTGAACCTTTCCACGCTACTTATGAGAGTCATTCATTCATCACGCAGTGTCTTACAACACGTCCATACTCTCTTCCCAAGTGAGTTCTCCAGACAGTGCAATTTCAATTTTCAGTATTCTCTAGTTTTTTTGAGGTCATCCAGTAACTGCTTATGTCTTCTTCCTTGTCTTCCCGTCATTTCTATCTTTCCTCTAACTTTCCTTCAATAGCGTGTTTTAGAAGGCGGTTCCTACGCCAGATGTGACCAATCCAGTTACCTTTCTTGTTTTTATTGTATGTAGGATATTCCTCTCCTCCTTAACTCTGTGTAATACTTCTTCATTTCTCACACTATCGACCAACTGATCTCCTCCATCCTTCTCCAGTATCACATTTCAAAACTTTCAAGGGATTTCTGATCTACTTTCCGAACCGTCCAAGTTTCAGCACCATATGGAGTTATACTTCAAATGTAGCACTTTACTAGCCTCTTCTTTTAATTAACTCCAATTTTTGATGGTGAAAAGAGCCTTTTTCTTGTAGATTGTTGCTCTTGCCTTGACAATTCTGGATTTATTTTCAGCTGTACACCTTGCATCATTCGTTATCATGTTACGCAAATAGTTGAAATATTCCACATTCTCCAGTTGATTGTGACCTATCGCAATTTGTATTGGTGATGGTTGCCTTGAGATTCTCGTTACCTTAGTTTTTTCCACATTCATTTCCATTCCATAGCATCTTCCAAGATCAATTAGGCAATCAATCATGCCCTTTAGCACCGTTTCTTCCTTAACCACTAGCACAAGATCACTTGCACATATCACACTGCGAATTACTTGTCCTATTCTGAAGTCTCCAAACCCTCCAAGAGCTTCTTTGGTAAAGTATTTGCTGTAAAAGTTGATAGAATCTACTTCCTCCTCAGTTTCGACTTCTAGGTTTTTTGGTCGATTAGGTCGATCGTTGGTTTGTCTAATATGATTCTCCCAAATTTTCAGTACTTGTCTCTTATCTACTATTATATTCCCTTTACAGTCTTCAATAAGAATGTTTCGAATACCATGGTTTTCTTCCAACCTAGTTCCTTCGTCTTCATGTATATTAAATCATAACTTCCTGTTCTTGGAAATTCCATTTTCTTGTCACATTTGCTCTCAAGATATTCCTTCTTGGCCTTGTCTGCTGCTTTTCAATTCGTTCCTCATTCTTGTGTAGTTCTTCCTTCCTTCTTCGTTGTTTACATTCTTCCAGTTCCTTCATTCGTCATTTTACTGATCATCTCCTTTGTAATCCATGACTTTTTTGCTCTCCTCTCGACTTTTCCAACCAAATCACTCATAGTATCTAACACACATTTCTTGATATTGTCCACTACACTTCCACATTCCCATTTTCACCTTCTATTGCACCGAGTTTTTCTTCTAGAGTATTTGCACTTTCTGTCGTTGAGCATATAACTTCTCCAACATCATCTTGGTTTTCCTTTTTGGAACTCTTATGATTTTCTTCAATCAAATGCAAATCTTCGCAACCAGTGAGTTGTGGTCAGAGTCAATATCTGCTCCAGGCCAGGTCCGCACATCCTTTACACTGTTTCTGAATTGATACTTCCCATGTATGTAGTCAGACTGGTGTGGACTTCGATCTTCTGGTTCTTTCCAGGTGTACGACTTCTGATGTGTCACATGTAGCTATTTGAAGAGGCCCATTATTTCGTGTTTCGTTTTCTCTAGATTGTATCAATTAATTACATATGTGCCTGTTATATTAGTGTCCCATTATTTGGCACAATCATAAACACATCGTGATTAACCTTCCAGACATGTTTATTTTATGTGTTAAGGCACAAAGGCCACACCCTTTTAAATAAACATTTAGACGCACAGGCTTTAGCAAATCTCTGATGTACACAAAATGAAAACACCCCTGGCCTAACACAAAGACCATGTATGCACTTACGAGGGACGACAGTGGCTCTCGTATGCATATGCATGTTAAAAAAGGAAACACAAGCTCCATGCAAAATAATGGTTCTTGAAATGCTAGTAGTCCCTCAGCTGATCAATAAATACCACGATTTATACACAGTGTGTCCACAAAGTCCCTTCGGGGTTTTGAAAAATTGTGGCGCGCAAACAAATTGAGCTAGCCACATGCGGTTTGCGGCAGATTACAGTAAAACTCTGGAAGACCCGTATCAGGAATGCGATCTTGGCTATTCCAGCGGTGTCCACAAAGTCCTTCGGGGTTTTGAAAAATTGTGGCGCGCAAACAAATTGAGCTAGCCAATGCGGTTTGCGGCAGATTACAGTGAAACTCTGGAAGTTTTTTTTTTGCCGCCAACAGATGACTTGATGACCTGAAGACCCGTATCAGGAATGCGATCTCGGCTATTCCAGCGGACATGCTCCACAGAATATGGTAAGAGCTCGAATATCGTCTGGACGTTCTCCGTGCTACCAAGGGAGCCTACATTGAGGTCTACTGAGTCAGTAAAAAACTTCCAGAGTTTCACTGTAATCTGCCGCAAACCGCATGTGGCTAGCTCAATTTGTTTGCGCGCCACAATTTTTCAAAACCCCGAAGGGACTTTGTGGACACACTGTAGAACCCAATGATTCATTACCATGATTACATGTGCATATTTTGAGCAACATTATTTCAGTCCATCACCTCACCTGATTATTCTCCTACCTACAATTAGGCTTTCCAAACGGTTTCTTCGTTTAAGGTTTCCCGATTAAACTGTCATCCACATTCATCTGATTCAGCTAATACCTTAAAGGGCTTCATAAAGCAGTTCTCTTCCATTTCCTCTTTCTTCGTTTCCTTGGGTGCACGTATTCTTACCAGCGTCTCTGCTCTCTATAATTCGCTACTGAACGTAAAGTTTATTTTTATTAGCGGCCCCAAATTATATCGAAAGTAACATTCATACCGAGTTCAGAAGTGTACACGTAAAACTCATAATATTTTTGTTTTCATGTGACACTTTTCGACCCGCCTTCGGGTCATGGCTTTCCCCGTTCTAGGGGCTTCACGATCACACTCATTTAGACACACCTCACTCGGTAGGACTCCTCTGGACGAGGGACCAGCTCTACGCAGAGACCTCTACCTGACAACGCACAACACCCACAACAGACAGAATCCATGCCGTCGGCGGGATTCGAACTCACAATCCCACCAAGCGAACGGTCCCAGACCCACGCCTTAGACCGCGCGGCCACTGGGATCGGCAAAACCCGTAATATAGTCACAGTTAATAAAGACATAAATATATTTGTGTTAAATTTCACATTATATTCACCGTGCATTCTGTCTTATATGATAGCTTTTATTTTAACCAACATATGCACTACACCTTTGTCGTCATATATACCCCTACATATGTTTCGACTACTTATTAGTCATTAGTGTTTATATACTTTGATCCCCCTGATGATGACTAATAAGTAGTCGAAACATATGTAGGGGTATATATGACGACAAAGGTGTAGTGCATATTTTGGTTAAAATAAAAGCTATTATATTTGTGTTAGTGTGTGCGTGTTTGTGCGTGTGAGTGAGAGAGTTTACGCGCGCGTGTGTGCGTGCGCGTGTACTTGTATGATGGCCTTAATTTCGATCCAGTCTTTCTGCCATAAATGCCTTTAAGTTACCTCAGCAGGCAATCTCGCATAAGAACTCTGCGAGATTAGAAATTTATAACACTCAGTACAGGTTATTAACTGAAGGAAAGTTTACTAACCAAATGAAAATAACACTTTGTATATAGACGTCGTTTATTTTCAATTTTTGTTGCGTATAGAACAGTTTCACAAAGACTTAATACTGTATCGAACTTGTACAAGCCTCCGATTTGCATTTCGATTCAAAAGCCGACTACACCGCCACATTTTTCATTGGTTTTTTTTTTTCAGTCGATCAATGCCAGCTTCCTTACACAGTCAACATGCGACTCCTTGCATACTTAGTCTTTCTGCAATTAACCGTTTACATATATAGTTGATGAAGTGTCGCGAAATATATCAAGAATGTAGATCTTTTGTGGAAACTGCCCAGATGTTTTACGATGCACAGCGGTGCGCTAGAATGCTTACATGTCCGTAACGCCGGTGAGGTCAATGTAGAATCGATTCATGCTTCTGTGCAGAGCACAAGTGAAACTAGAATTTTTTTCAATGAGCATTAATTTTGATTTCATACTTCCCGGGCTTAAAAGACTATAATAATTGCGAAGATAATTATGAACTTTTAAAGTACATTTTTTATATTCGTCCCTTTGAAAGTTTATCAATATTCAGACCACATACATACTTCTTATAACTTCAAATTTCCAAATAATACGCGACTGGCGTATAAAAATAATCGGAAGGAATATTCACCAGTAATGGTATTGTGTGTGTGTGTGTGTGTAATACTTCTTCATTTCTCACACGATCGGTCCAACTGATCTTCTCCATTCTTCTCCAGCACCACATTTCAAAACTTTCCAGGTATTTCTGATCCACTTTCCGAAGTGTCCAAGTTTCAGCACCATACAAAGCTATGCTCCAAATGTAGCACTTTACTAGTTTCTTCCTTAAATTTAAGTCTAATTTGCTGGTGAAAAGATTTTTCTTCTTGCTGAATGCTGCTTTTGCCATGGCAATTCTAGATTTAATTTCACGTGTACACCTTGCATCATTTGTTATCATGCTGCCCAAATAATTGAAATATTCCACATTCTCCAATTGTTTTTGATCTATCATAATTTTCATTGGGGATGGTTGCCTTGAGTTTCTCATTACCTTAGTTTTTTCCACATTTATTTCCATTCCATAGCGTCTTCCAATTTCACTTAGTCTATCAACTAAGCCCTGTAGCACCTTTTCTTCCCTAGCCAGTAGCACAAGGTCATGCATATTTCACAGTGCGAATTACTTGTCCTCCTATTTTGAAGTATCCAAACCCTTCAAGAGCTTCCTTGGTAAGGTACTCGCTGCATAAGTTGAACAGAATCGGTAACAAGTATTACACAGAGTCAAGGAGGAGAGGAATATCCTACATACAATAAAAAGAAGAAAGCCTAACTGGATTGGTCACATCTTGCGTAGAAACTGCCTTCTAAAACACGTTATTGAAGGAAAGATAGAAGGAAGGATAGAAATGACGGGAAGACGAGGAAGAAGACGTAAGAAGCTACTGGATGACCTTAAGGAAAAGAGAAGATACTGGAAATTCAGAGAGGAAGCACTAGATCGCACTCTATGGAGAACTCGGTTTGGAAGAGGCTACGGGCCTGTCGTAAGACAGACTACAGAATGAATGAATGAATGAATGGTATTGAATGAATGAGTGAAGGAAGGAAGCAAGCAAAAAGCAAGTAGGGAAGAAAAAGAATTCGAACAAAGAATGAAAGCACATACAGTAAATACACGACGATATGAAAAGAGAAGGAAGAAATGTGCTCATTTTAATCCAGTGTCTCTTAAGGAACCAACATCATCGTGAGTTCAGGCTTCCGCCGCGATGTTGATAAAATCTGTGGTCTTCTGGGGTATTACGCGGCGTCGTGTGGTAATTGTTTACCGACGTTTCGGACAACGTATCGGTCCCATCCTCACGGGTCAAGAGTCCGAGTAGGAAAGAAAGCCTGTAACGTAGATTCTGGAAAGTATGGCGGGGTAGCAAAACGTGTGATGTGATGACAGCCAATAGGGTGAGAGAGGGGTGGATACAAACAACGTATAGCTGCTGGGGGTACCGAGAATTCAAACAGCTAAGACAGTTGGAAAAAGCAGTATGGAATAGAGTAACAGTAAAGGAGGAAAATATAAGGATAAAGCTAGATAAATAAATTACAAATATACCAACAGTAAAAATTAAAAATGAAAATGAATAAATTAGAATAAGGAATCAAAACAGCGTGAGGGAGGGGGGGGGGGGAGGAGAGACACGAAAAGTGGCCTCTCTGATAACTGTGCGAGAACGGGTCTCAGTATGGTCAAGTGCTGCCCTTGGGGCAGTGTGGGAATAATGGGAGAAAAATGTATGGAATGCAGCAATAACAGGGAAGGGAAGTAAACCAACTAAACGAATTATTAATAAAAGAGGGAATCGTAAAATAACCAAGGAAAAAATTAAAATAATAAAAGTAGAAGTAAAACAAAGGAGGAATAAAATAAAATTTAGAATAATAATCATATAGAAAGGGAAAAGGGGGGAAATTAAAATAAGAATAAAGAAATAATAAAATTGAAAAAATTGCAACATCATCGTATTAGACAAGCATATCTATCTATTGGGTTTCCAGAACTTGTGCCCTGGAAAATACACATCCGGGACAAATCGAACCGTGTCATATCGATACATACATTTTACCGTCCGTGAAGTGGTATATGAAAAATTCACCTCGATATTCTAGGAAAATACATCCTATGAAATATTTACCTCTTGAACTTTAACGTTTGTCTTCCAGCTACATACAAAAATTGCTTTTTGAAAACATCCCATCAATAATGCGAGATTTCCTCCTTAACACGTGCTGACCTATGGCCTATTTGCTTCGATGACACAGATAAGAAGACAGGAAAGTAATGATCTTTTAAACATTCTTCGATGCTCACTTAGGTTTACAGAGTTCAACCTGTATATAAAGAACAACATAAATAAAATGAAATTTATGAACTCTTTGAAGACCCTTGACTGAAAAGAGAGGCAGGAAACGGCGGAAAGAAAGAAGCGTGTGCTTGAGGGGGAGGGGGGGGGGGGCGGCGGCATTAGTGAGAGATGGAACAAGGAAACATAAAAATTTACTGCTCTGACGGCTCTCCATCTGGTGGTAAACGTAGGTTGGAGACATGGTAGAGAATTTGGAAATGAAGAAAGTAAAGTGAAGGAATCGAAGTGCGACAGAGGAAGGAACTTGAGCAGTTGCGCTGAATTTTTTATTTGAGGGGCTCCATTATGATGAAATTTTGATAGCGTTGATTGACGACGGGCATTCATGCAAAACTCCAGTTTCTTCCTCACATCATACCCCATGTCCATTATAAAGATCAAGTGATAAAATAATTTGATATTTCTAATTCTTTACGTTTCAATAAAGCTATAAACCATGTACGTGTTAAGGTATGCATACATATAAGGTGTCACGGGCCTAGCTGTATTAATTCGCCATTAACTGTTACTAAACCTCAAAGGAAATAGAGAGTTCGCGTGCTTGCCACATCATTACACACTTCATTAGATTAGATTAGATTAGATTAGCGAAGTTTATTATCATAAAATATTTCATGTATCAGTCCAAAAAGTAAATGTCATTCAACTCAACAGCATGAAAGGTCCCATGTTGATAAATATGTGTAATGTGAAAGCTGTTTAAAAGGAAACTTGAAGAAACACAGACGAAGTAAATTTGAATATTTATAAGGGAAAGTGTCTAAAGCAGATACTCGTATAATTTAAAGCAAAATAATTTACTTGAACATTTGTCGTCTGCACAAAGTTATAAAGCTATGCCGTACTCTTTGTACTGAAACTTGTCAATGGAAATCGAATGTAAGAAACTGACAAGAAATTAGGCCCTATTTTCGCGCATTATGTTAATTGTATATTGGAACATTTTCACCAAGTTGGGGAACACAAAAAAATTAGTCAGGTCAAGTACAGTGTGTTCAAATGAAACATATACCAAACCCAGACAGGCCAAGTATTGGTCTAATGCATTTCCAATTCACAATTATCTAAAGCAAGGAGAAGATTTATCGCCATTACTTTTCAACTTTGCTTTTAGAATATGTCATCGGGAGGTCCGAAAAAAACCAGGAGTGATTGAAGTTAAATGCGACATAACCAGCTTCTTTTCTATGATGTTTATGCTATTCTTTATTATATTATTTATTGTGTGACTATATACACTCTATACAAAAGGCACGGAAGCTTTATTCGTCGCTGCTAATGAGACGCATTCAGAAGTACCTGCAGAGAAAATTAATTAGTGATATGTTCCTGTCTCATCAATAGTACATAGGAGAAAATCACAACACAAATGTAGGTAATAAATGCACTGAGAATGTGACAAAGGTCATGTAATTGGAGAGGACACTAACTAATAAAACTTGCAAGCATGAAGGAATTAAGAGCAGATTAAATTCGGGAAATACCTGCTAAAATTCAGTCCAGAATCTTTTGTCTTACCGTGTGCTACCTAAAACAGTAAAATATGGGAAAATAATTTTGCTTTTAGTTTTATATGGTTGTGAAATCTGGTCTCTCATATCAAGGGAAGAACATAGGATGAGAGTGTTTCAGAAAGGGGTGCTGAGAAGGATATTTGAACCTAAGATGGAAGAATTAAAAGAAGGCTTGAGAAAAACTACACATAATGAAGGGCGTCATGATTCGTACTTCTCACCAAATGTTGTTATGGTGAGAATAGCAAGGAGAATAAGATGAACAGGAAATGTGACACGAATAGAGAAAACAGAGGCATAGATTGCAGAATAACTTTAAAATGAATACTATAGAAATGGGGTCGGATGTCGTAGACTTCTGGATTCCACAAAACGCAGAGAATTTCTCGGGAAGTACGTGTCTCAGCCTCTCTCTGAGTTTGTGAGTTAGTTACGGAAAGTAGGAAGAAAAAAACAGACTATGTCCGCCTCTCTCCATGGAGTTTTTAGTGAGTTAGTTACAGGGGAAAGTTAGGAAGAATAAAAACCAGAAGCTACTGTGTTCTCAGCCTCTCTCCATGGAGTTTTTAGTGAGTTAGTTACCGGGAAAGTTAGGAAGAATAAAAACCAGAAGCTACTGTGTTCTCAGCCCTCTCCATGGAGTTTTGAGTGAGTTAGTTACCGGGAAGTTAGGAAGAATAAAACCAGAAGTACGAGCTTGAAGTGTTTACCGGAAAGTTAGGAAGAATAAAAACCAGAATACGAGAACTTGCCTTAACCCTTCAACGACGCTAGAATCGGAATTCAAACTACAGTCCAGGACTGAGGGGTTTTAAATTTATTGTACCCTTAAATGTATTCATGATCGTATGGTGCACCATGCCGGCGGCATGAGGAGATTAAAGGTCGGCATTTAAATGTTAACATTATAATGTGCATATGATGTAGGATGGATTTTTGACTTGTGATTTGGATGACATTACTGCACACGTGTGAGAAATATAGCCAAAGTATTAAGCTAACTAAATGCACACAACTATTCACATATGAATGTTACATACGACACGTTTCGGCGTTCAGAACACCCATCTTCAGGGAGCACGTGATGCCAAGTTTAAAACCAGCCGTCAGTAAACAAGCCAATTTTATGGTTCCACATTCGGTAGGCTGTGTTGGTGATATCAGTATCATATATACGTTGTATATTTTATATGACAATGATTATCATCAACGCAGCCTACCGAATGTGGAAACATAAAATTTGCTTGTTTACTGACAATTGGTTTTAAACTTGGCATCACGTGCTCCCTGAAGATGGTGTTTTGAACGCCGAAATATGTCGGAGCGATATATGTAACATTAATGTGTGAATAGTTGTGTGCATTTAGTTGGCTTAATGAATTGGCTATATTTTATCAGAACAATGCACGGAATAAACAACCTCGAAATGTACATGTGTGTGTTTGGCGGAACTACCCATATTTAAAGAAAACCTGCCCGAAACGTACACACATTTAGGTTCCGCGACATTCCGTTACATTACAAGCAGGTTTCATGTCTATTGTACTTCAAGGTCACGCACAGAAGTTCGATTATATTAAGTAGATAGCCTGCGCTGTCTTTCAAGGCTTTAGTCTTTGCGGAAAGGGATTAAGCAGTTGCAGTAGCAAGTGTCATACTGTTCGTGTCGACCTCAATCACATGATTGGCGCTGCACTGCTGAACCGTAAAAATGACGTAATTGAATCAATATTCGGGTAAGAGTAGGAACACCTCCCCCACCCCCATCTGCAGAGTAACGGTGATGATCAATATGCCTACATTACAAGCCGAAGTCACCAGTCACCAGCTCGATATTCAAGAAAGTGTGTTCTCTGTAAAGTGACACTCTTCTATTTATGACATATACAGGGTGATTCAGGAGGAAACATCAATAATTTGGAAAGAGATAGTATCGGTCATTGTGAGAGAAAAAGAGTTTATATGAAAATGTGTCTAATTCTGAATGGTTACCGAGACAGAGTTGTTTAAATCTACAGATACATAAGCATTGTGAATGGTAATAAAGAAAGAGAAATTGTTTACTGTTAATTGTATTTTAATTTTGATTCAATACTTAAATAAAAGAATTGTTACACAGAAATGACAAATTTGTTACACTTGAAATAAATGTTCGAAAATCCCACTGTCGACCTCAATGCACTTTGCAACTCGTGTGCGAAGACTGTGTGTTATTCGTGGGATTTTAGAATATTTACTCTAAACTGTAACAAATTTATCATTTATGTGTAAAAATATGTCATTTAAACACTAAATAAAAATTAAAGTAAAATTAACATTAACTAATTTCTCATTATTACATTCACAATGCTTTTGTATTTTCAGATTCAAACAGCTCTTTCTCGGTAATTATTCAGAATTATCAAATGAACATTTTTTCCCCACAATGACCGACACTATCACCCCCAAAATATTGAACTTTCCTCCTGATTATCCTGCGTATAGAAACATATACATATATCCATATGACAACCTATAGCAACGTCTGGTTTATTCAGCGAATTGTTCTTAAGTTATGTTGTTGCTTTTGTACACAGAAATACTTTTCCCTAATTTTTAAATGTACTTGAAGAAGAACTTTCTAAAACTATGAGCGTTTTTAACTGAAATCACAATATAAAATTATGGTCAAAGATGGCATAGCATATCCTCACGTTTCAGACATGGCTTCCAGATATATAAGGCAGCTGCGAATCTGCTAAATAGGCAGTCACGATAGCCGACAATGGGTAGTCGTCCGGCTTTAAGTGAAGGCGAGGGATATCAAGTTTTCACCATGAAGAAGAAACTCTATGTTAAACTTAACAAAGGGCCTCGAACTTGGAAGAGCGTTAAGAAGAAAATCTGAAACTAAGGAGCAGGAAGCACCGGCACGAAGTGGATGAGAATGTACATAAATTTTACTGTCATCAAATATTATTAGGAGGATCTAAGAAGTATGGAGGGGTCATGTATCAGGCACAGAAATATATGTACAGCATTTGTATCGAAAAATCAGAACACAATAAATCGCTGGGCAAAAATATTTAAGAAAGTATTGACAGATTTAAAAAAAGAGGGGACCAGAGGGTTTGTACTGGATTCAGCTGGCAACGAAAAGTAATTAGAAGTAGGACCTTGTGAACACTGTAACGTACTTTCGGGTTCCATAAACACTGGGGAATTTCTCGACTGTGTCAGCGACAGTTAGCTTGTCAAGAAGAATTCTGCTCCACGGTTGAAAGGTAGCTATGGTTTATTTAAAAGGCATATCTAGTGTCCCTGTTATTTAGAGCCGAAAATAGAGTGACGGGTGATTAATTAACCCTTTAAAGACAAAGTGAAAGTATTTTTCTATGAAATGCTCCCCAATTACCGGAAGAACATGGTTTTTTGGAAGGTTCCCCCGCTTCGCCTGCGTCTGCTTCTGGTAAGTGCAACATGAAGATGATTATAGAGTCCTGGTGGAATGATACTGGCAGAGAAAAGACCGAACTGCTGGCAGGTAAACCTGTCCCAGTGCCACTTTGTCCACTACAAATCCCACATGGACTGGCCTGGTTTTTAAACCAGTCGAGAGGTCGGCAACTAGCCCCCTGACATATGGCATGGCCTCTGAAGACCAAAGAAAACCAAGATTAAACTGAACTATATTTAAAGATTCAGTTCGTAACGCGTAGCAAACACACTGTCTCACAACCATATCAGTTAACGCTGTGTTGGCCGTGCCATGGCTCAGGCGGTTAGTCGCCGGCCTCCCACCGCGGAGGCCGGGGCTCGATCCCGATTCAGTCCTGTGGGATTTGTGATGGACAAAGTGGCACTGGAACAGGTATTTCTCCGAGCACTTCGGTTTTCCCCTGTCAGTTTCATTCCAACGGTGCTCCATTACAAGGAAAAACGAAAAAACTAATCATCTTTATCACAGTGTTACACAATAAGCCTCAAGGCTGCGGTGCGTCCGTAGCATCTGCTGCGGGGCCCCTCACAAAAATAAAAAAAGACGCTGTGTAGGAAAATAATCGCTCTTTGTTCTGAGATCCATAAAAAATATATAAATACACTGTGTGGAGAGAACGTAGAAATTTTTATTTTTAAACCACGTTATAGGCCTATAAAATGAACACTGGGCTTTAAAGGTTTAGTTAGAAGTGATTTGGAAGAAAGCGGTCATGGCGTACTTTGCGGTGATTATAACCCTCCCATTTGACTCGACGGACTAAGGAAACCCAATAATATTTTCAGTCAAGATACTTGGGGTCCCGGCCTTCTTCGAAAAGGATATCTCCCCACACACAACCCAAAAGCCCCCTTTGAGCCATCTTGCTCCATATGTTTCACTGAAAGCTGCTCTACCGACAGCTCAAACGATACTGTTATACCGGTTACCAGGCACAGTTTCAGGCACTTATGTTTCCAGTTATACGAGCAACGGCGAAATCAAGCAAGCGGGTCGGTTTTAAGTGGAACATTCTGTATTAACTTATGCCTTCCTCTGTACCAAAATTTGTTCCAGTATCCTTATTTATTCAACATAATTCCACTTGTAAGAAATTACCGCCGTTCCTCATCAGTAGAACCCAACGTGTAATCTGTGTACAGCTGATGGCCGAAAGTGTCAGACTTGATTTAGTAGCATGGAGTGGGAGGAGTTTTCCTACATCTGCTCTCTTTGTGTTAAAGTTAATGAGAAAACAGGTCGATAACGGACAGTTGGAGGCGGAGGAGGAAGCAGAGTTGGCAACTTTTACATGTATTATTTAACGACGCTGTCAATTTCTGAAATTACATAAAGTGGGTGATGAAGGACTGAGAATCGGGCAGTGAAGAAAAAATACTGACTGGGGAAAAACTTCAGTTCTCGGAGATAAACCTGTCCCATTACCATTTTGTAATCAGAACAGAAAAGACAATCTGGCTACACAATGCGGCGCAGGTCGGCAAATGGCGGACCAGCGGCCTTGCTCGGGTAGGTTCTGCTCGGCTTGTGGAATAACGCGTCGTGTTGTTCTCCTGAGACCAGCAGTCTTCTGGCTTGGCGCGTAGACTGCAAGCCCCGTGTAGCCGCAACAGCTGCCCGCGCCTAGTGCCTTTGAGGATCGTGAAAAAACCGCTTCTGCGGCGATCAAACGAGCCTCGCTCGCCGAATCACACGCCGCGCCAGGCCGGATACACGGCGCGTTTGAATACGATTCTTTGTCAATGGAGCCGAGCCGTCTAATCCCGGCTTTATGCTGTAGCGGTTTGTCTGTCTCGCTTCCTTTGGGCCGTAACCTCGTAGATTAAAAATTGATGTGCCTTTTTCGAATTGAGGGCAAAAATCAATGGGCTTGAAAGGGTTAAACTGTGTTCCGAGGAGGCATTAATTTTATTTAAGATTATTAGCTTCGTGGACAGTGTCCATCTTCAGATATTCTAAAATAAATGAATGTAATAAATAAATATTCAAGAGTATTTATTTTTTATTAATTTTGTATATTTTAAGACCCCAGACGACGGAAATATTCCATGAACCCAATAATATCAAATGTGATATAACATTATCAGAAACGTACGGGCATTCATTAGCTTTATGTTTAGTTAATATGTGCAGTCACAAACAACACAACAGTCACAACAAACACCTCCGTACAACGACAAAAAACGGCATTACTTTCTGTTCCTTCTGTTTCACAAAACCGAACAACACAACTCATAAAATCATGAGGAGCACTTCAACTATTTAAGAAGGTTTTCCAAAGCTCAACATTAGAGTTTTCAAGCACTTATTACATGCATTTTTATATAGCCCCACAATTTGTCAGAGATTGAAGACGTGATGAAAAATGTACTATAAATTCTTGCGGACTAGTATGGTATCTAATACATGCCCAGTTCCTAGCATTAGCTTAGCGAAACTGAGGACGCCCATACAAATCTTCTGACAGCAGGAAATAAGAACTGACCACGTTCTGCCCATTACGAACCAAGAGTTACGGCCTCCAAGGTGCACAATGTGTTGGACTTGCAACGACATTTGCAGGCCTACAGTAACAACAAAATAGAATGCGTAGAAGGAATACTGAAAATACACGAATAGTGGCAGACTAATGTCTGATTTTAGCTCGTAACCTACCAAAAAATTAGTCTTTTATATATATGTATTTTTTTTGTCTCCACAGCCCCTTGGGGGCCTAGGCCTCCTCATTTTCGAGGCTTCGTGATCACACTCAGACACACCACACTCGGCAGGACTCCTCTGGGCGAGGGACCAGCCCATCGCAGAGACCTCTACCTGACAACACACAAAACTCACAAGACACAGACATCCATGCCCCCGGTGGGATTCGAACCCACAATCGCAGCAAGCGAGCGGCCGTAGACCCACGCCTTAGACCGCAGCAGTCTTTTATACGCTGGTTGATAATTAAAGGAAATTATTCTGATTAGGCCGATCCCAGTGGTCGCGCGGTCTAAGGCGTGGGTCTGCGGCCGCTCGCTTGCTGGGATTGCGGGTTCGAATCCCGCCGGGGGCATAAACTGTCTCTTGTGAGTGTTGTGTGTTGTCAGGTAGAGGTCTCTGCGTCGGGCTGATCACTCGTCCAGAGGAGTCCTACCGAGTGTGGTGTGTTTGAGCGTGAACGCAAAGCCTCGACAGTGAGGAGGCCCTGGCCCACCAGGGGCTGTGGCGCCATGGAAAAAAAATCTCTTAAATATTTCCATGCTAGACATTAATTCTGATCATAAAACCCCAAAACATTCAGCATTAACAGCTAATAAAAGAAGCGAGGTTTTCTCTGACTACGCTTCTTAAACACCTTACACACACTGTAGGCCTGTACAGTGCATAAGTGCTAGTAGCTTCAAGCAAAAGATCTCAAAATCAAATCGTTTACTATGCCGTCGAACCCAAATACCTTTTATTTAGAAACAGCTACATGTTTTGGCCGTTTACGACCATCATCGGGCCATCAACACAATAGTTTCACAATAAGTTAAAATAAAACAATACATATATATTCACCATATGGTTTTCAGTCTGTGGGATCCCACAAGTTCACAATGCTTATTATAATATTAAATTGTAAAATCTGGTCGTATAGTAGCTGACGGTTTTAAAACTGTTGTAGGTCTTGGTAAGATGTATAATGATAAAATTAAAACATAAATTGTAAGATAAAATTATTAAATAATACTTTTGTGTACAAAAATTACAGTCGAAGCATCGGCTACGTGATACAATGTAGACCTGATGGTATTATATATATATATATATATATATATATATATATATATATATATAGGGGCCGGAATAGCGTAGTCGGTATAGCGACTCGCTACGGGCTGGACGGTCCGGGGATCGAATCCCGGTTGGGGGCGAGATTTTTCGCAGCCGTGCAGACCGGCCCTGGGGCCCACCCAGCCTCCTATACAATGGGTACCGGGTCATTCCGGGGGTAAAGCGTGCCGTTGACCACCCACCCCCATCTAGCACCGAGGTTAAAGAAAGAGTAGAGCTATACTCTACTCCCCTCTGGGCCTTCGTGGCATGTTCTAGGGAGAAACTTTACTTATTATTATTATATATATATATAAGGCCGGAATGGTGAAGTTGTCTGTATGAAGATCTGGGATGTTTTTACTTATATCATGTACCTGATTTTCTTCTTCAACTGAGTCATTTTATTATTTTTTGTTTCTTATATGAAATTCTCGTTGGTATTTAATATATTGTGATAGTATCGGCGTGTTGATTGTTCACGTGGCGCCTGACGTCCTGTAAATAAAAGGTAGTTGTGATCGGCAGCATAACAACGACTTGTTTTTGTACGCTTCACAAGCACAATGGGATGTACTCCATCAAGTTAAAAGATCTCAAGCATATATCGGAAAGGTTCAAAGTCATTAACCTTCCATTCACGGGGCTGTGTGCAAAATTCTAAAGACATGTCAAAAATCTGATGTCCATTAAGAGGGTGGCGCTCCGCGGAGTCATTGCTTATTTACTACAGGCTGCATTTTGATACAAGACGTCAACATTTGACTTACTTTCTTAGAATGCCCTTTTAGAACGGAAGATCTTTTGAGGGCGTCTTTATGGTGATCAGGTTTTCAATAAGCTCTTTCACAAAAGCAGAAGGTTAAGCGAAACTCATCAATATTTTATGAGCTATTTGTGTACACGTGAACAAAATTTTCCACATAATTAATTTTAGATGTTTGAAAACTTTCCAGCTGTAGCTGCCTCAAGCCGACGATATTTAACGGGGAAAAAATATTGCATTCAGAGGTGAGGGAGGACATGTTATGAACCGCATCAGACCACTTGCACATATTTACATAAGTAATTACGCTATAAAGAAACCTGCAACATGGTCTTGAGGTTCTTTGAACATTTTAATCAATGACAACTAACAGAAAACATGTTTTTAAAAATCTGCAGTCTTAAGAAACGAAATTCCTTTTGTTTAATGACCTTATACTGTGGAAAAATTCTATTGTTCAGTCAAGAAACCTACCTTCTTTACTGCTCAATTCGTGACTTGTGCTTCATACAGTTTGTTCCTTTGTAAGAAACAGCTCAGAAAATATGTAGCCTTTCTTAAATCAAGATAATCAAGATGTTGTACTCGTATAGGTTAAAGAGGGTAACCCAAAGGGGGCTGCAGAGAGATAAAACGAACAGGGTCGATGGGACGAATTAGTTAATAGATTCAAAATTAGAATATGTCATGTTGATATCCTTTTCATTTGGTATTTAAAATAACAATATCTAGCGGCTTTTTTTTCGAGTTTCCTAACTTTGTAATTTGGTGGCTGTAAGAACATACCCCGTTTAACGAAACTTGGTTTCCTCAAAATCATTTAAAGCGGAACAAAATACAAACCCCGTTTAAAACAACATCGGTTTATGCGAAACCACGTCTACTACGTTAGATATTCTATGATACCAATTAATTCCTTACGGTTAACCATAATATATACTCCTCGGTTATAACAACATTCGTTTATAATGACATAAAATATTCAGTCCTTTTCATGACGTTATAACCGAGTTCGACTGTTATGTCCTAATGTCCTTCATGCACAGAAAGGTCGATAGCATAAAACATTCTGAATTAATAAAATAAATAAAGTGATAAAAAAACTCGAATTTGGAACAAATTTTATTTACGAGGCCTTAAATTTTGACGCGTAATTTAAGTAAGATCGTATCCAAGGAGAATTGAATTCTAATCCACACAATTATGGAAACGTCAAGACTCAAAATTAAGTAACTGGCATGAAAAAAAGTAAAGGGCCTTCTGCTATACAGGCTCACTGCCTTTGTACCGTGACTCAGGCAATTATTCGCAGGCTTCTCACTGCGGAGGTCCGTAGTCAATCACAAGTAAGTCCGCGCGGGATTTCGGGTGGTCAGATTGTAACCAGAACAGGTTTCTTTCGGAATGCTTCGATTTTCCACTGTCCCTTGTAAATCCACCAACGCTTCACATTCATTCATTCATTTATTCGTTTCCCGAGGGGTGAAAAACTTGGCATATCAGAGACGGCAGTTGTACGGAGACATAGACTGTCCCATGTCTTCCACGAAGCAATGATACAGCACACCGTGAGGTAATCTTCTTTCTTTGGACTTTGTCCATTTCTTCAGTTGAATAGAGTAGGCCAACTACGTTCATGGCTATTTTTATGGTTTTAATTTGTTGCTGCTTTTTTTAGTCTGACATTTTCTACCTCCTCATTTTAGGTGTAGAGAGTTATTGTTGCACCTGATCACACTCAGTGACACACACAAACACACACACACATCACACTCGGTAGGACTCCTCTGGACGAGGTATGGGCCCATCGCAGAGCCGTCTACCTGTACAACACGCAACATTCACAAGAGACAAACATCCATGCCCTCAGCGGGATTCGAACCCGCAATCCCAGCAAGCGAGCGGCCTAAGAGCTATGCCTTAGAGTGCACGGACACCGGAATCGGCTTTGTGGTTGGTCCAGGCTTTATTTCTGAGTCTTCTATTCAATTTTATATCTTTTAATAGCTAATTTCCGGTTACTGCGCATGGAAATGATCTGGTCTCAGGTGCATACCTTAGTAAGTTTACTGATCTATGTTTCCCAGTGACTGAGAATAGCTCTAGATCAGGTGCTTAACTTTACCTGAAGATAAAAGAAGAGACGTCTTCCGAAACGTAGTAATCTATTAAAATTAAAACGATGGACAAAGACCAAAGAAAAAATATTACTTCACTAAGTCACATAATATCACACAAATTTGAACACATGCAGGAAAAAACAAATAAGTTATCACAGACAGCAAGCAAGGTAGGATTGAAAATAAACAATAATAAAACCAAATACATGACAATCAATACGCGCAGCAATACAAATATTACAGTGGATAGTAAAGCCATAGAGAAAGTACAGAAATTCACGTACCTGGGAAGCATAGTGGATGCTGAAGGAGGTGCAGAAGCAGATGTAAATCAAAGGATTGGTAAAGCACAACAAGCCTTCCACTCAATGAAGAAGATATGGAAATCCAATATATTAAGTTTAAAACACAAGTTTAGAATTTTTAATACTAATGTTAAAAGTATTTTATTATATGGCTGTGAAACGTGGAAAACAAACAAGAACATTATCAACAGACTGCAGGTTTTTGTCAATAAATGCTTAAGACGTATATTAAGAATTTGGTGGCCCAATAAAATATCCAACAAACAACTATGGGAAAGAACAAAGCAAGAAACAATTATTAACTGCATCATGAAGAGAAAGTGGGGTTGGATTGGCCATGCTTGGAGGAAGCCACAAGAGGATATAACCAGACAAGCACTAGATTGGAACCCACCAGGGAACAGGAAAAGAGGACGCCCCAAAAACACCTGGAAACGTTAAACACTGAAAGACCTACAGCGCATCAACAGAACATGGACAGAAGCCAAACTCGAAGCCCAAAACAGAATCAGATGGAGGAAGAATATCGAGGCCCTATGCTCCACAGGGAGCGAAGAGGATTAACTAACTAACTAACAACTAAGTCACATAACCATCGTCAGAGCCCTGTAAAGTTGAATGATATAACGCTGCTAACAGAATTGATTATATTACAAAACGTATTTGAACGAGAACGGCTGTGGCCTATTTTATGTCATATTCCGATATTTGCTAGATATAACTAAGAAAAAAGACGAAAAACTTGTCATAATAATCAGTGCTCCCGTCTATATTCGAGCCGAGAACCTCCCGAACACAAGCCTATAGCGTCACTGCACGACACAGGCACAAGAGACAGAGAGCAGTCATATACTGTATGTTATTTTGCTGTCATGTTTCAGGCTAATGGATTCTCATTGCAGATAAGCCGACATAAACAGGCTGAAGTGTGCTTATATAACAGCCGCTAGGTGTATGTTTGTATCTACGTCGTAAATATGTTGGTTATCATTTGGTCGACATTTATGAAAGGACTAGCGATCTGCCCGTCATACGAGAGGTTGGTGTAATACATCCTCACCACCCCACGTCTCTTTCATCGTTAAACACTATCTTACGTATAACTACTTTTAATTCTGCTTTCAATTTTTACACAATGTTTTTACACTCACTAAGCTGACACGCCGAATATCCACAGTTATATATGACTTTTTTTAAGTTCCTTTGAATTTCAGGCCCCTTTACGAAGTAAACTAGACAGGTCATGTACGTGTAACGTCAG
Organism: Reticulitermes speratus; assembly: GCA_021186555.1. Taxonomy (NCBI): domain Eukaryota; kingdom Metazoa; phylum Arthropoda; class Insecta; order Blattodea; family Rhinotermitidae; genus Reticulitermes; species Reticulitermes speratus. Next base: position 14,840,436 of record JAJKFL010000003.1, on the reverse strand, counting down.
TGAGTTGCGTTCGCGTAACCAGCGTTGTGTCTGTAGCCTTAATTATCCAGCATGCAACACGCATGCGCCGTATTATATTGTCATCTGTGGTCTATCTGGCTGTACCATATGTTTCCACATTATCTCATAAACGGCACGATTTTCCGAAAACATTTAATGAATATAAAAGGTGTGTTTTGATTTCCTCTACAAATTTGTCTGAAACATTTCTCATTGTAAGAAGAATTCAGCGCGATGTTATTATAAATGTGCACAGGTCTTCATGTAAAGTACCCGTTATTCCTGTCAGATTTTAATAAATGTTGAATTTTATTGACAGATTTCGAAAAATCCTCAAATACCAAAATGTCATGAAAATCCGTCCCGTGGGAGCCGAGTTGTTCCATGCGGACAGACAGACGGACTGACATGACGAAGCTAATAGTCGCTTCTCGCAATTCTGCGAATGCGCCTAAAAAGCAAGACCTTATGTGAAGACGCCGTCCGTCCGCCCGCCTGCCTGTCTGTGACCTAGAATCTGGGCTAAATTCTTGGTCGGATTTCCATAAAATTCGATATAGGAGTTTGTTTTAGAAAAAGCTTTTGAAGAAGGATGAGTTTTGTGAAAATCAGCTCGGTGAGAGTCATAGTTTCGTTTGGCAACAGCCGATCCACGTATGTATTTATGACAGAATACATAATTTATACGTGTCGAGGAAGATAGACATTACGAAGATGAAATTTTCTATTTTCTTCTGCTGCAATTTGAAGTGAAACAAAATTGCCTCTTATCCTTCAGCCTCATCAAATATTTATGGAATTTGCAAGCAACGTCGTAAAGAGTAATTGAAAAGATTCTGTTGATTTATTCATTGCACAACTTCTCGAAACATGTGAACCCCACTGCAGACCTACGGATAATGAAAGAGGGAAAACAAACGAGTATAATCACAGCAGGCAAAAGCATAGGACTATGAAAGTTCAAACCCGGAAGTACGTACCTGGGCCGGATGTAGTCCGTATAGGGCTGCAGTGTGGGGTAAGAGGGACACCTGAATTATAATACGGCTGTATTCGCGAAATAGTCACGAACCTACCGAAGATTAACTGAACAAGAAAGTGGGATGTAAATTTTACGACGCTGCAGTGATGGCGTGAAAGGATGGAAGGATGTTTATTGCCCTTCATGGATGTTAATGGCTGTGCCTGTATTTGAGAGCTGCATAAAATAACTCGTTTCAAAGCAGTAGGAACGGATAGTTCGAGTCTGTTATGACTCGATGCTAGATTTTAGCTACGTATTTATTATCTTGAATGCAAATTAGAAATTGTCCTTCGTAGTTAGCAAGTGCAATGGAATTCAATGTTTGGAGTAGTTAAATGTTCTAGGTCAGGATTTTCTTCACATCGGCTCACTACAGCAGAATACAGCAATAAAGCAGAATGCACGCCAGTACACCTTAATCTAGTCTTAGTGTTCTTAAATAAATAAATAACAATATTATGTTCTTCACTTATAGCTCAGTAAGTTAGGAACACGCACAACGCGCCGAAATATGAGTTGCTCTTGATGGAAATGCAAAGTTATTATTATTATTGTTGTTGTTTAACAAACCACAACGACATGTTCAGATAAAACCAACATACAACTTGCTTACGTCACCAAGGATGACGTAGCAGTAACTTTACCAGTAAATGACCGCCTCCTTTGCAACCTCTATCAACTCGCCATCAAAGATCAACTTCCTGCACCTATTTCGACAATGAGTGTCCACACCAATTGAAAAATCATCGTTAAATAGCCTACACTTATATGTGCCTATATAATTAGGATGTTTAAGACCATGAAATAAAGAATCTATTTGAGCAAATCCAGTAACATGAAACGTGCAATGAAGAAATAGCTTACTTGTATAGCGTGGCCTTTGATTATAAGCGTTAAATGCAGGACGGCAAGCAAGGGGACATTGAGAATGTGACGTGGGTGAAGGCCTCGACTCGGGGAGACCATTTGACGACATATTACACAGACATCGATATTTAACAGATTGCTTGGAATGATAGATGCAGCGCGCTCTGGAGATGAGAATTGATGCAAAGTTTAAATGGTAAACACGAACGGCACAAACTACTTTGAAGACCTAGGCCTATGTGATGATATTAAAATGGATAAGACATTAGCATGATAACAAATTGTGCAGATAAATGTTTTGGCTCAGGGTAGGGAGCAGTGGCGCGCTCCAGTGAGCACTTTACTAAGCTTCCGTGTTCTCACAAAAAAGCGGGTAATTTCTTGACAAGCTAAGCGACTGTTAGTTTATCAAGAATTGTTGTACCCTACTTAGTTTATTTCATACATGCCTAAGATTGGAACGTAAGAAAATTGAGAAAATTAACTAGCATTCACACGTTAATTAGATAAATTTCCCTATCTCTATTTGATAACATGCTACACTTTTAAAGCGCATCGTAAAAATATTTTTGTAGCCTACTTATAAGGACTCACTGGGCGGGACGGTGTAGTTGGTACAGCGACTCGCTACGGCTGGACGGTCGAGGATCGAATCCCGGTGGGGGCGAGATTTTCACACCCTTCCAGACCGGCCCTGGGGCCCAACAAGCTTCCTATAAAATGGGTACCTGGTCTCTTTCCCAGGGGTAAAGCATGCCGTTGACCTTCCACCCCCATCTAGCGCAGAGGTTAAATAAAGAGTAGAGCTATATCTCTACACCCCCACTTGGCCTTCATGGCCTGTTCTAGGGTGAATTTTACCTTTTACCTTTTTTTTTACTTATAAGGCTCAAACTTACAATTTACGAGTTTTGGGGACAGAGAAATAAAGCAGAGTGCCGCATACGGTGGACTGATTGCAATATCGACCCACAGTACATCGCCTCGGTAGGCACATTTGCAGGTAAGTAATATGGCGCTTAGCCCACCTACGTTGAGAGAAATGAAACATTCCGTATGCAGTGTCCGTAATACTAGGCCCATGCATAATTCTCAAACTGGAGTCACGTTCGCTCTTTATTAATTCATTTACTGTATCGATTTCGCATATCATACTGTGGATGGCTTTCAGCTGCGAAGTTTACTTCCAGTTGAGCACCTCCCTAAAACGGACGGATGTCACTGACAGCCTTCAACGTCAGAAAATAAAAGCCGTTATGATGAAATTTTTATACATTTAAAAGCTTCTGTGTTGTGTGAGGTCCAGGGTTTTCATACCGGACTTCTGGACCCTTAAAGACGAAGGCATGGTGTTCCTTCGAAATTCGGGGTCAGACCACCCCTTGACGCGACTCCGTATACAGTTTAACCCGGTTATAACGACATCGGTTTATACGACATCTCGTTTATAGCGTCAGATATTCTGTGACACCAATTAATTCCTCAATGTTAAACATAACATTGCACTTCTCGGTTATAACGACACTCGTTTATAAAGACACATAATATTCAGTCCCTTTCATGAAGTTATAACCGAGTTCGACGCTACTTATAACTAAAGGCATCCAACGCTTTGCCACATACGTTAGCTCTAATTGTATTATCAATTAGAGTCACGTCACGCCGAGCTCTTAATCAATCTACACATCCTGTAGGCAAATCGACGGCAGTATGAGACACGCACACTGAATTCACATGCACCGAAAGATGCAGTGAAACATTTTGATAATTTAATAAAACTATTTGGCTTGTAAAGCGTAAAGTAAGCATTGGCATATAAATCTTTGTGTGATCCAATTATATTACGACTTGCAAGAAGGCAGAGGCTGACGTAAATTCACTCCTGTTACTTCTCGACAGCTTCTAGTATTGCATATGTGTTGTTTTTACAGATATTTTATGTGCAAACTATGATCGACGAGTAATATTTGCTCTTAGATGTTATGATTAAAATAACTATATATAGAAACTAATACAAATATTGTGACCGATCCCAGTGGCTGCGCGGTCTAAGGCGTGGGTATGCGGCCGCTCGCTTGCTGGGATTGTGGGTTCGAATTCCGAAGAGGCATGGATGTCTGTCTCTTGTGAGTGTTGTGTGTTGTCAGGTAGAGGTCTCTGCGTCGGGCTGATCACTCGTCCAGAGGAGTCCTACCGATGTGGTGGTGTTCGAGTGTGATCGTGAAGCCTCGACAATGAGGAGGCACTGGCCCACTAGGGGCTGTTGAGCCATTGAAAAAAAATACAATATATTGTACAATTAACCTAATTCACTAATTGTTTGACAACAAAGAATGATATTTTAAACATTTAATTCTATACTGTATCACAGACTATAATTGACGACGATATGTTTTATTATCCAATGCTACTTTGTGTCAAGTGTCTCCCTGAGAATGGCTATTATTAGCCGAAACATGTCGGAGAAGGAATAATATACACGTTGACCAACACATGTATATTTATTTGGAAATAATATATCCATAGGTGTGTTGCAAACACGTTTCTTTGTTAGGTTAATATGAGAGTATTTTTTTCCAATGGCGCAACACCCCTAATGGGCCAGGGCCTCCTGATTGTCGAGGCTTCACGATCACACTCAGACACACCACACTTGGTAGGACTCCTCTGGACGAGTGATCAGCCCGACGCAGAGACCTCTACCTGACAACACACGATACTCACAATAGACAGACATCCATGCCCCCACAATCCCAGTAAGCTAGAGGCTGCAGACCCACGCGTTAGACCGCGCGGACACTGGGATCGGCTAATATGAGAGTTACTAGTCTCAATAGCAAATGACGACGCTCAGCAACGTAGAGAACACTAAAGAACAAGGTTACCAACGCTTGGGATGTGATGTCATGTAGTCTAGTCAATTGTTCACAGAGACGTGCTGCCTCCATCGTCAGGGTAGAATAGCTTCTGGTAACCTTTAGAGAAACGTGGCTAATTTCTACCAGACTATACGGCGCCAAGTCTCAGAATACGATAATATTCATAGTGAATTCCATGCTAACCTCATATTTTGCATTCATGAATAATCTATCGAAATTTTAAATGATCTATAACTAGGGCCTACAATATCGTGATCCCGGAATCCCGAATACCGGGATCCCGGCCATCTTTTCCGGTATTCAAATACCGGTATTTATACAAAAATACCGGTTTTGCGGTATTAATTTAAAAAATAATTTTTTATGATTTATTCACATAAAGGTTATAAAATCGACAACAATAAATCATTTATATTACTGACTTTGCAATTGAGGGATTGTTATACAGAATACAAATCTAACGGAAACCTGAAAACGTCATGAAACTGAGATCTGGTTTACTAGACGCTTTGTTGCACACAAAAGAAAAAGTAAATATTGCATGTTAATCAATAATTTTACAGATTGTTGTATTATAAAAATCTAGATAAATTTTTCTCTTAGCAAGGTAGTTCTATAACAACAATGTTGAAGGTGATGAAGGTGAGTCATGACTTAAATATCACCAAGATAAGACGCAACAACCAAAAGACTAAATTCTCTGGATTTGTAGCGCATTGTAGCCACGTGATGCGCAAACCCGGCCCTCAGTGCTACAAGTTTTGTTTTTAAAATAACCGTATTTTTAATAATTTTTGTCAGAATATTTCTTATTGTAGTAAAAGTTTGATTTAAAACACGAATTCAAGCAATTACGTATTTTTTCCTTACGTCATTGCATCTAATTGACATCAAAATTAATTGAGAAAAATGTTTGTTCTTGAACACCGGTATTAATACCGGTATCCCGGTTTCATAAATCACAAATACCGAAATATTGGTATTAAGATTTTTACAGGTGTTTTGAGCGCTTTCCATAACCGTGCAATGGTCAATAAAGTATGATATTGAAACCAACAAATGCACATAAGTGTAAGAAAGTATAATATACACACTGTATATCTCCTACATGTTTCGGCCACTCATGTGGCCATCTTCAAGGAGGTGCATTACAAAGAATACACACATAGAAATAATACAGAACTTAATGGAACAAATCCATAGATACAAAATATCAAATTTTTATGGCCATATGAGTGGCCGAAACATGTAGGAGTTATACAGTGTGCAATACAGTTTCATACACTTATGTGCATTTGTTGGTTTTAATATCATACATTAATCTATCGCAATTTTATTATTTAAGACTTTGAAAATCATTGCATTTACCATCATATTTAACATTCAAATAAGTTACGCCTCATTTTACGCACTCAGTATATTTACGTTTCGTAAGACATTCAAAAGCAATATATTATATTTCTCTGTGTAACACTGCCCTGCTGGTCTGCATAACGGAGACGTAATATTTACTGTCAGACAGGAAATGAATCCAATTTAGATTAATTTTAGTTTTCAAAACGTAACAATCTCCACAACCATCTGGTTTATCTCGTATAGTTTCGGTGTGGCTGCTTTGTATATTTCTTACACTTAAAATAATAATCATTTTTATTATGCGGATGACGAATGACGAGAACAGGCTAGAAATAATAGCAAAATAACTGAAAGTCTTGATAAAGTGTTTGGCACTCCTGCTTCGTATACGGGAGGCTGGGTTCTAATATCGAAAAGGAGACAAAGTCTGCATGGTTTTCTTCAATTCCTCCAGGAATCGTGACTAGGAGATCTAATTTATTAAACGTAAAGTAAAATTTTTCACTGACTTTCATAAGTGGAAAGTAAATGTAATTTCCAACTCTGCCATGACGACTCTTAGACATTTAAAAACGAACACCAATAAAACATATATTCCGCATACCAAAAAATGTAAACTTACCTACTAAATCGAGATCAAATTTCTTCACTTATGCCGGCATTCTTGTTCCCTCAAATTGGAAGTATATCTGAAAAATAAAATTAACTTCTTAGTCACCAACTCTCCTTTCTTTCTTTTTTTCTTTCTTTCTTTCTTTCGTTCTTAATCTTGACCTCTTCTACCTACTCATTTTAGGTCTAGAGGCTTATCGTTGCACGTGATCACATTCCAAACACACACACACAGACTCACAGTCGGTAGGATTCCTCTAGACGAGGGATCGGCCCGTCTCCGAGAACTGTACCTGACAACACACAACAAACGCAAGAGACAGACATCCATGCCCCCGGCGGGATTTGAGCCCACAATCCCAGCAAGCGAACGTCCGCAGACACACTCCTTTAATCTCGCGGCCCCCGGGATCGACCCCTCTCTTTCTGAATATATGTCTGATGTTTTGCACATTTGGGATTTCATTAATAAATTTACCAGCCTGAGCACGACACTCTTCAAACCAGGCGAGTCATGATCCTTATCGGTGGAAAACACTCAATAATGTCTTTATTTTATCTATGCTGGAAAGAGACTTTTAAGCTGACTGGTCTGAAGTGGACTTAAATCTGCTGATATTTTCTGTTACTGCCGACACACGAAACGAGTAAAACCAAATTTTCAAAATTACCTGAATTGTCTGAACGCAACATCTTTTACTTTATTCATTGCAGACAACTAAGTAGATGGACTTTCAATCACAACTATATTTTCAGACAATATAATTTGTTGTGCAAAACGTGCTACATGTTTCGGCTTTTTCTGAAAATATAATTGTGGTTCACGGTCCATCGGTTTCTTTTCCTATTCACAAATCAGAGCGGGGTGTCTCACTTTAAGATTATTTACTTCAAATTAACTGTAAGGGTAACACTATTATGACTTTATCCAGAACTTCTTTTGTACCAAGACAGGCAATGTACGTATAACGTAATATTGACGCGCGTTCGCGTAACCACTGTTGCCGTGGAAAAGTAATAAGTATTCCGTATTCTGAGCGTGTGTCTGTAACCTTAGTTATCCAGCATGCAAAGTGCATGCGCCGTATTACATTGTCATCTGTGCCATTTCTGGCTCTACAACATTTTTCCACATTATCTCATAAAAGGCATCATATTCGAAAAAAATATTTATTGAACACAAAATGTCTGTTTTGATTTTCTCTACAACTTTTGTCTGGAACATTTCTCATTCTAAAAAAAATTCAGCGCGGTATTATCATAAATGTACATAAGTCTTCATGTAAAGTACCCGTTATTCGTGCCATATTTTAATGAAACTTGAATTTTCTCAACAGATTTTCGAAAAATCCTCAAATATCAAATTCCACAAAAATCCGTCAAGTGGGAGCCGAGTTGTTCTATGCTGACAGACAGACAGACAGACAGACAGACGGACAGACAGACATGACGAAGCTTACAGTCGTTTTATGCAAATTTGCGAAAGGACCTAAGAACGGTAGATAATAGGAAAGGATTCTTCAGTCTGGATAAAAAATTCTTCAGCCTGCATTTGGATATTATTCTTAAACATTTGAAGAGGGAAGCTGATAGTGTTAAATCAGACGACCACTTGAACTCCCACGAAGAGAGGGAACCTTCTGCAGACTTATTCATCTTAGTTAAGCTTTACAGGATAACCACCACACTTCTGGCTGACCGATTCCAGTCACGTCGTCACTTGAAGGGGTCTTATGGGATCTCACGGTCGACAATACCAGAATAACGAGACTGAAACTCTCCGCCATGCAGACGAGGAGCTACTGGACATGCCTGCTCTTCCACAAAACACACGACTCTGTTTAATCTCCTGCAGTGGTGTTTATGATGCATGTGTAATATTACGTAGCTTAATATAGCTGTGTTTATAATAAAAGAATTGCTGTAAAATACTGCAAGTTGGGTGGAATGCCAAATGGTAAAGGTAAAGGTAAAGCAATCTCTGTACAGGCCTGGACAGACCCTGACGACTCCAGGAGTTTAAAACTCCCAGAATTTCCAGACAATCGGCAAATGAAGGTGGTAAGGTTGTCAGCCCTACGCACTGGCCGCCTTTACCCTCATGAGATATCCCTCGTACTCACTTCTGTTAGAGGCTGAGTCGACCCCAGGACCATACTGCGGCCGGAAGGATTAAATTAATTAAAAATTCCAATGACACCATCGGGAATTGAAATCGCGACCTTTCCGGCTTCTAGCGGAGTGCTTCAACCAACCGCGCCACCGCGTGCCCTCGCCAATAAAAGGAAGTAAAATGTACTTAGGAATGATATTTTTTGCACTGAAACCTGAAGAGTGACATTTAAAGTTGGGCAAAGGAGTCTTGATGCCAATGCACTTTACGTTCGCCCATGGTCTGAGACGTGTTGTGGTTAGGAAGTAAATCGATCACCCATTGTGATACGGGGAAAAAATAAGCACTGAAGAAATCTCATCTCAAATGAAAATCAGTCATGTCAAAAATGGTCCATTGCTTAAAGGAAACACTTTATTCTAATGTAATCTATACAATGGATCATTCGCAACAATGCATGTAACACTGTAAAAAGATATGAATTTAAGCTGGGCTGAAAGATTGTGTATAGAATGATTTAATAGGAAGAAGAGACGAGGGATTGGGTGGTTGCTAGCAGGGGTGTAAAAATTAAGAAATATTGAAAAGAAGACAGATAAACGAAAATGCACATTAAGTTTAGGTGAAGAGGATGCCAGGCACATAGCCCATTTCTGAGCGGTTCAGAAACTGGAAAATTGAGAAAGGAATACTTAAATAAAGACTGGTTGACTATAAGCGAGCAAACAGTCGAGAAGAAGGTATTAAGGTATAATAACAGATCAGTCGGTACGAATTTAGGTAAATATTTGGACAAAGATAAATATAAAGACTGAATACGATAAAATACTTTTAAACATTACATAATCATTATCGAAGGGGCTACCACTTTGATAATCATGGCTATGTAGTGGTTTTGGTTGACAGCTTTAATATGGCTCCCCCCCCCCCCCCTTAATCTTCTTGGCGAAGCTGGTTTCTTGGTATTGGTTTCTCTGTTTGTTTTGGTTCTTTTGTCTACTTTTTAGACCGGCCTGCAAGTTTCATGCGTGTTCTTACAGTGAGCGTGGAGCCTATCTTTCTGGTCTGGATTCTTGTTCTTTAGGTTATGATCATAAGTTCTTGTTGTTTTCGCATTTGTCCCCGTTGCATTTGATTATTTTGAGGGGTGATGTTGCAGTTTTGTTTGGGTTTAGCTTGTTTTTGTTGTTGTTTACGTGGTTTTGTTGGATCCAAATAATTTAATGTACAATACTGGTTTGTGGTGCCGATAATACAGTAGTTTATTTTAGGTTAATGTCAATGTCTATCTGCTTTGTCAGGCAATCCCAAGAAAAGTAGGATAAACTTTATTATTATTATTATTATTATTATTATTATTATTATTATTATTATTATTATTATTATTATTATTATTATTAGGGGCACGCGGTGGCGCAGTTGGTTGAGGCACTGCGCTACAAACCGGAACGTCACGGGTTCGATTCCCGATGGTGTCACTGGAATTTTTCATTGACACAATCGTTTCGGTCGCACTATGGCCCTGGGTCGACTCAGCCTCTAACAGAAATGAGTACCAGGAATCTTTCCTGGGGGGTAAAGGCGGCCGGTGCGTAGGGCTGACAACCTTACCACCTTCATGTGCCGATTGTCTAAAAACCTGGGAGCCTCGACCTCCTGGAGTCCTAAGGGCCTGCCAAGGCCTGTATGGGACCACTTTACCTTTACCTTATTATTATTATTATTATTATTAAATGCACTTAACAGCCGAGAGATTACCTAAGAAAACAAGATTCTACGTGCTTGCTAATATTCAGTCCACGTGTCCTGCCCTTCGAACAGAAATATCACGTAATTAATACATCAACCAACTTAAGCACTTAATAAAAAGTTTAGAAGAAAGTATAAAACTCCTACATGTTTCGGTATCGGGGTGCCATCATCAGGGAGTTATTCAGAAAAAAGGAGTGATATACAAGGCCAACAACATCTGGGTGTTGTATCTCCCGTCATAAAATTTTTAATTTGTAATTAATTTGTAATTAAATTTGTAATTACAAGCGTCTCGTAAGCTGTAAATACAAGCGTCACATTAGTGGTAATTACAATTGTCACATCAGATGTGATTACAAGCGTCACTTGAGCTGTAATTACAAGCGTCACATTAGTGGTAATTACAATTGTCACATCAGATGTGATTACAAGCGTCACTTGAGCTGTAATTACAAGCGTCACATTAGTGGTAATTACAATTGTCACATCAGATGTAATTACAAGCGTCACATGAGTTGCAATTACAAGCGTCAACTGAACTCTGAGATTTCACGTTCTGACTGCGATGAATATGAAGATTAATGACATCTGGAATTTTACGCCATGTTGTCTGATTGACAGATACCGCCGTTTCGGAGGAACCTGCTGCCTCATCTTCAGTGTACCGTAGGTGCTGGACTACAGGATGTCACATCCCAAAATATAGTCATCATTTTGTAAGGTACGCTGTATTCTGAGCTATTTTCAGACATAAACACTATAACGTGTAAGCGTTGTAAAAATGAAGTCACACAGAACGGCTAAATATTAATTAATTTCGTACGACACATAACCAAGCATGCCGCAGAATATGCAATTTAGAAATTCGGAATTATTTTTCTTTCTCTCTCTCTCGTTTCTTCCTCTGTTCTCTGTATCCCGTCTTCTTTTTTATTTTCCACACCCACGTATTTGGTGTGACTGATAATCACAACACCAGGATTGTTGAAATGTAAGACTGCGTAAGCCACAAAATGGACACTGGTATTAAAGGAAAAAATGTAGCTATCGACCGAGCTAAATGTCCGTAATGTTCGCAGTAATGAGTGCAGACACGAAAGCAGTCAGAATGTCTACATAGCACTGAGCACTGAACATTACGCTTTGACTATTCCCTGCTTACAGCATTGACCTAGTTCTGATTAGTACCTAAAGTACGGGAAATGGAGTCGGAGCAATTACCACTTCGTGTACTGAGGCACTTGAGTGTGTTCTTTTAGCCTGTAACTTTACCCACAGAACTAAAACCCATTACCTTCTTGTTAACGAGGTAGCTAGTGTTTTACTGATCGCTCTACTCTCCAGCAATGGTTTCAGACAACCGAACACAGCTGTAGTAAGCACCTGTTTCTTAACTTTATTTAAACAACCACATGCGCAATGATAAGTGTAGAGTCATGAATTTCATCTGGAAATATATGTGAGATGCAAATATACTTACAATATAATGAAACCTTTTGTAATTTCACTAATTATATATAACAGAATTAGTAAAGTTGTTCCCGTATAGGCCATGAAGGTGAGTGAAAATTAACCTCAGAGTTATAAGGAAGTGAATGGTAAGCTTCACGCCTCGGCCGCTTTAACCCTGGGCCACTGTACCCACTGAACAGGAGACTGGATGGCTTCCGGGGCCCGTGTAGACGATTTACACATGAGAAAATATATTTTTCCTGTCAGGAATCGAAACACGATTCCTCGGTTTTCAAGAACGTAGCATGGTCGTTAAACCGATTAGTATATTAATCCGCTATACTCAAAATATTGTACTGAAATACATGAAATGTTTTGTGAAATGTAGTAGAGCTTAAAGACAAGGGCAAGCAGTACAAACGTCTGGGATTTGAACAACGGATTAAGAGGTAATAACGTCGACTTCCTGTGGCCGACGTTTCGACGTCGCGTGTAATATATTTAGAGGCCCCATATACTAACTAACTCCATGGAGCAGAGTCCTTCTTGAGAAGCTAACAGGTCGTCAGCTAGTCAAGAAATTCCCCGCGTTTTATGGAACCCGAAGGTTCATTACCGCACTCACAAGAGCCCGCCACCTGTCCCTATCCGAATATGGAGGGTAGCTGCGAATATGCAGTCGCGGACAGCCGACAAGGGGTAGTCCTCCAGCTTGGGGGTTGGGCGAGGTGCTAACAACTCCTCACCGTAAAAAATTACCATGTTACGAAACATATCGCAAAGCCTCGAGGCCCCATATACAGCCACAGCAATTGACAATTTGAATTACCCTTATTCTTTTTGTCTAACTAGTTAAATATATTACGAAAAATTACTTCAAATTTTATGTATCATCTTGTACATTCTTGATGTGCCTGATTCGAATCTAGGCCCGGATCAACATTAAAACATGTCTTCTTCGATCTCCTCATTCTCTTCTCTCAAAGCGCTGTACACTGTACTAAACATTTCGTAACATAATTCATGAAGACTTAGGATCTCGGATCGCAGCCGGGTTAGCTCTTTCGTTATAGAGACAAGGCTTCGGACTGGACGGTCCGTGGTTCGGATCCCTGAAGGGTCAAGGGGTTGTTCTCTACTCCAAAACATCCAGGCCGTCTCTGGGGCCCAGCCCCGTATTCAATAGGTACCGCAATCCTTTCCCGGGTGCAATACGGCCGGCGTGTGAAGTTAACCACTCATCTCCATCTAGCGACGAGGTTAAAAATCAGTGGAGTTCTGCCTCTACTCCCCCTATTTATTCGTGGCATAGATGGAGACAAATTTATCATTTATCAGCTTGGATCTCATCCGACGCTAAACAACTTCAGTAGTCGAAACAGCATCGCAGCATATCGGTTTGGAAACGGTGAAGCATCTTGACGGGGTCAGTGCAAAACCACGAAGCAGTGGTGATGGTGATCGACTGTCGAAATTTACCCCATAGCACACGACACTACGCCTCGCCACCCCATGTGCAGCATGCCTGGCACCCCAAAAGACATTATTTCATAAGCGCTAGAATGTAAATCCCCTTACATCAAGCTATGATGCGTCACTGTTAGCACAGAGCAAATAATGCATTTGGACGGCCAAATAAAATCGAGGAGACGTAGAATGGCGTGGCTTTTAGTGAGTTAGGTATAATTACAGCTTAACATTTGACAGCAGCAAGAACCTTCGGGCTCATGCACCATGCTATGTTTAAATCACACGAAAGTAATATAATTTTACTGCTATCGTATTATTATTTATTGAAGGGCCCAGCAGCAGATGCTACGGAAGCACCGCAGCCTTGAAGGCTTACTGTACAACCCTATGAGGAAGATGATGAGGTTTATTCTGCTTTTTCATCTTAATGGAGCACCGGTGGAATGAAATTGATAGGGGAAAACCGAAATACTCGGGGAAAAACCTGTCCCAGTGCCACTGTCCACATGGACCGACCCGGGATCGAGCCCGGGTCTCCGCCGTGAGAGGCAGGCGACTAACCGCCTGAGCCATGGCACGGCCTTACTACTATCGTAAAATAACTACGACCAGTAAACGTAGTTGATATGGATAACCCTGGAACATACTTATTGACCTAGGAAAGTCATTGAAAATGCCTGGTAGCCACGACATCCTCCCTCTATCACAGGGTCAAGGTCTTGCAAAGCCATCTTGCCGCCTATTCCCACCCCGTTATACATCTACAGCACTGACAGGTGGGGGGAAGAACCGCGTAAGTGTCAATCCAATACGTACCACGAAGGTGAAACCAAACATCAAAAGGAAAATTTCTTTCTTATGACATAGCGACACTGTGTAAACATGACGTCATCTACCTTCGCTCTATTTGTTCTTTGTCTCTGTCTCCCTGCCTTTGTATATATACAATCACTCATCTTACTTTACGTGTCTTTACTTATCATAATTCTTAAAAACTCGTCGTTTAGTATATTTGTAGAATTGTATTAAGAACTGAGTAAAATCTTTTGACTTCTGATCCAAGAATATTTCATTGAAATGGTAAAAATGAAACCATTTTTTCTTCCATTTTTTGCATGTTTATTTAACGACGTTCTGTGTGTCTGAGGTTATGTAACGCCAATGTCAGAAAGACTGCTGAAGGATAAATTGGAACAAAGAAAAAGATTTTAAAAAAATGGGAAAAGATTTGGAAGGAAGCGATATTTGGCTAATCGAGGTACCATACCGGAAGTAAATGGAGGGGATGAGGAAAACCAAGAAAGACATCAGTCAGGATAATCGAATTCCAGGCAGAGATTCGAAATGGGAAGCTTCGAAAAACGACTCCAGAATGTTACCGCTAAGCCAATTTGCACAGGGATCCGCTTCGTTAAATTTTCTTCCACATCTCTGATTCTATTTCTAATCTACGGCTTTTCAGAGCTACACTTTCTGTACAAGTACGTAAAGACCTGTTATCGTTAATATGTTGCTCAATATACTTCCATTAGACTAAGTGTTATAACTTCCTACAAGACTAACAGATTTTAATGAAAATATTTGTCATTTAATCCTCCATGTTGACCACCGTTGAGGGAAGGCCTACGTAAGTTGTAAATATAGCCGCCTGTGATTAATTACATTCGGGCCTATTTAAGACATCCGAGCATCTGCAACAGATGTACGTTTCTTTCGAAGTGTTAATTTTAAATTCCTGAAAGTCGCGAACACAGTAGCGCCAACGCAGCTATTTTTGAAAAGGCGCACGTACCGCCAATTTCATTCTACGTAATTAGAGGCTATACTTTAATTGATTTTAACTGAAGGCGTAATCAAATAAAATTATGCTTAAGTTCACATCTTGTTGTTCACCCAAAACATTTACAAACTGGAAAAATAAATAATAGAAATTTTAATTTTTTGCTCTTCAGATTACTTTGAGCAGGTCGGAAGATTCCTAGCAGAGTTCAATTGATTAGTTAGGTCTATTTACGAGTACAAATGAAAATCAGCAATCCGGAACGCCATCTTATCATTTCATAATGAACCCTCTCAATGTATCAATAACAAATAACGCCGTCTGTTAAATGTCACCACTTGTATATTTCATGATACATGCATGTGGTTACATGTTTCGGCGTCTGGAAGCCTTCTTTAGATCACGTGTTTATAAACAATTGAAAATTGGGCTCATGTTCATACACACGTGTATCTTAACGTATTACACTTGTACAGGGAGAGTATTTTATCTGACATCTGTTAATAATAATATCCGTTTGGCCCGCTTAACTTAAAACTCTGACGTGCTATGAACAACGTATTTATTAAACGTAACATCTGTCTGCGAGCGGTAGAAAAGCATTCCAGCACCTTCTTTAAAACGATAAGAACCTAATATTAACTGAAATATATTGAGTTAAAAAGGCGTGGACCCCGTCTCACGGCAAAGTGGAATAGCGGCTAATCCTGCACTAACTTCCGTGACACGAAACGGTCTGAATAAAGTGTAATACAATTTGTCGAATAAAACGATCTCCCTCTCCATATAGATGGATATATTACGGATATTAAGAAGTAAATTTTAGCGTCTATGTGATTTTACTTACCGGTATTAAAGACTGCTCCATCCGTTAAAGCAAAACTGCAATATAGCAATAAAAACAGGGGTGTGAACATGCGCCAAATTCGCGATTGTATATAAACAGATGTCGTCTGATGACCGTGGTCACTTGTCAAAACATGTAATCACAGACATACATCATGAAAATTTACTCAAATTTCACATATCAGGGATGTCATTAATGATTACTGATAGACTACATCTCGGCTAAAACTGAAAGTTTAAAAGGTTAATCCACTGAAATAATAGGTTAAAATTTTACATAACAAAGACCAAGTATACATCGTGGTCATGGAACTAAGATACTTCCTCAGCAAATCCAGGCTAATGCCAAGCTCACTTAGTAGGTACAGTAAATGGCTACATATTGTACAGATCAGTTAGTAGGTAGAGTAACTGGCTAGGTTTTGGACAGAGCAGTGAGTAGATACAGTAACTGGCTATGTGTTGGACACATCAGTTAGTAGGTACAGTAACTGGCTAGGTTTTGGACAGAGCAGTGAGTAGATACAGTAACTGGCTATGTGTTGGACACATCAGTTAGTAGGTACAGTAACTGGCTACGTGGTGGACAGCTAAGTGTGTACATTGGTACAGTAACTGGCTAGGTGTTGGACAGATCAGTTAGTAGGTACAGTAACCGGCTACGTGGTGGACAGCTAAGTGTGTACGTAGGTACAGTAACTGGCTAGGTGTTGGACAGATCAGTTAGTAGGTACAGTAACCGGCTACGTGGTGGACAGCTAAGTGTGTACGTAGGTACAGTAACTTGCTATGTGTTGGACACATCAGTTAGTAGGTACAATAACTGGCTACGTGGTGGACAGCTAAGTGTGTACATTGGTACAGTAACTGGCTACGTGTTGGGCAGATGAGTTAGTAGGTACAGTAACTGACTACGTGGTGGATAGCTAAGAGTGTACGTAGGTACAGTGACTGGCTGTGGGTGGGATGGCTCAATGAGTAGGTACAGTAACTGGCTAATGGTTGAAAGACTCGAATTCAATTCTCCTCAAAGGAATGCCTTTTTCTCTTTGCCGTAATATCCAGACCGTCTTTGGAAAACCATCCAGTCTCCCATACATCAATGCTTGTTTTTCTAGTTTGCCCATTCACATTACTAACATAGAGACTAAGAACGCGTGAAGATATACTCTCACTTCAAATGAAGCCATCGTGTTGTGCTTAGATTATGTGCAGGGACAACTTCACCTTTAATTACACAAACAGATATGTGTTGCGCTTATCTTAACAACTACATCATCGGTCAACTCTCAACAATTCTTCAATTTCTCTTCGAAACGATTCACTGTTAATGGAGAAAACCGTACTGCTAATTGCGTAGCATATTGCTCTGGAACTTACTGGGAAACCTGTGAACACGATAATGGTATCACGATGCACGATATTCCGTATTTTTTGTGTGTGTGGGTATATATGGCATTTACAACAATTTTACCTACATCTTCAGGTAAAAACCGAGGCAAGATTTTCTGCTGGGATTGTTAAACAAAGTTTGCAACAAAAGGAGGAAAGGCGTTGAAAGAACGGAATTGAAAATTAGATTGTGCGGGTGAAAATAGTCTGACCGTGTTTAATATTTGACTGTGGTTCATGCAGGGGATTTTTTAAATTCAACTCTCCGTCCAAATCTGACGTCCTTCACTTCATACTAATCCGATTAATGTCAGTGCAAATTAATTTAAGGCGAGGTACGTTTCCAGTAAGAATTCCAAGAAGAACTGAGGTTCATACATAATTTCAATCTCTGCTTCTCGTATTTTGTCTTAAAATTTTTATTTTTAAGAAAACATCCTTTTGTTTGAAGGAGTATAAAACAAATACATGTAATGGAAGTACAAAGACAGCTTAGGACATGATGTAGTCGCGAAACTACAATCGATATATTGACTGCTTGCGACCTTCGTTAAGATTTTATTGCTTCGTTCTACGAAACAAAAGCAGCTAATGACATCCTTCAGCTCAGTAAATAGGAGTGACTGTTACTTGACGACTACAATAGAATATCATGTCGATTTACCTTCTCATTCAAAAAAAAACTCGATACTTATTGCACCATCCTAGGAATAAAAAGGTTTACAATGGAATATTTACTTTGGAGATGAGGCTTACTCTTTTATACTGGAGCACTGTCTGTGACAGGACTTGAGCGTCCTTCTGAACGATGTTTGTTTCACCAGAAGTCGTATCTGCAAAGATTAAACGCAAGGAACATTCCGACATAAGTTTTGAAACCCAGGCTTAGGAGAATCTCATGAGCTTTTCAAACTCCGTTTACATGGTGACAAAAAAGGAGTGGACTGTGATGTAAACAGAATGTAGCGCGGTCGCGTTTTATGCGGGTTCTAAATATGCGAGTTTGTAACATTGCCGTATAAAACGTTAATGAAATCTCACTTTAATGTCCAAAATGTGAAATAATGCGAATTCAAATAATTAAAAAGCTCGTCAAGAATCGCATAATTTTGAAGCAGGTAGGCCGTACTTACGGTATTGCCACATGGAGGCGCCACTTTAATTGGCAAGGAGAAGTACCAGCTTGTCTATGTCAGAATCGCGTGAACAAATATTTATATATATTGTGTTTAAGAAGTAAGTTTAAAAGCAAAAATACGCTGCAATGGTTGTAGATTTGTACGCTCCGAGAACGCACCCCCTTCCCCCTCTATTTTGCATGAACTCACACAGAAAAATTAATATTGAATTATACTTGTTTTGAACTAATCCACATATTCAGTAATGCATCCTTCACATAAAATGCCACGGCACTGTACGAACCTTGAGAGCATAGGCGTAACTTGGGGGGGGGGGGAAATGCCACCCCCCCCCCCAAAAAAAAATTTTCTAACTAAGAATTTTTTTTGGCTACTGAGATGAAGAGGGGCAAATAAAAAAATTCGGATGACAGTGGGGGGGAAAGGGGTGTATGAATATAAAGGACTGGTTCAAACCAATCTTCCCCCTCTTTCTAACTTCACTCCTTAATACCCATGATCGATTTTGCCACCCCCCCCCCCCCCCATGTTACTAGCCTATGCTTAAGAGGACAATTTCGCAAATAACTTTAAAAAGTTTAAAAAGTACGATATTCTGTTAGTCGATATGTACTTCAGATATCGTCTCCATTTTCGAAAGATCATGCGGGAAACACTTGGCTCTCAGCAAAAATGATAATCCCCGATCTCCGCTGTTCTGGGATATTACGAGGCGTTTAGTGGTAATTCTGCATCAACGTTTCGAGACAACCTATTGGTCCCATCTTCAAGGGTCCTCTTCTCGGACTTCTTGACTCTTGAAGATGGAACCGATAGGTTGTTCCGAAACGTCGGTACATAACTACCACTCAATGCTGCGTAATATCCCAGAAGAGCGCAGATCTCATCTACATCGCGGCGGGAGCCTGAAATCGCGCATAATTATCTCCATTTTGACTTAGGGTATCCTACAGGAAACGTAAGGTTTGGCTTTTTATGCCAAACTATAGGAGAAGGTATGACTGCTGCGTTAATCGGCGCTGACATACTGGACTTACTTTTGGTGCGTCAGCATTCTTGGCACACGATGTTTGTACACGCGTTGCACCTTTCAGATCCTTACTGAGGATAGTGTCGTAACTAACTGAAATTCCGATTCTCTTTCCAACTGTGCGTACCATCTGACGAGTGTCAGGACAACAGAACCTCTTGCACTTGTCTCACATTGTGCCTGTTCCAAGACATTATTGGCCTACGCTACGCCGATCACCTTCCAACGATTTGCAACCGTCCATTACACTGCGACGCTGATCAAGTGCTTTGAACATTTTATTCCATTAAGCAACCTTCACAGCACAAGGGTATGTTACGTCATTCCTTGTATTTCTGCCTACATGTTTCGGTCATGGCCGGCTATCCTGACGGAGAATATTCCAGTACACTAACAGAAATCTACCCAGTTATTATGTAGTATTGCCGATCCCAGTGGCCGTGCGGTCTAAGGAGTGGGTCTGCGGCCGCTCGCTTACTAGGATCGTGGGTTCGAATCCCACCGGGGGGCATGGATGTCTGTCTCTTGTGAGTGTTGTGTGTTGTCAGGTAGAGGTCTCTGCGACGAGCTGGTCCCTCGTCCAGAGGAGTCCTACCGAGTGTGGTGTGTCTGAGTGTGATCGTGAAGCGTCGTAAAATGACGAGGCCTAGGCCCCCTAAGGGCTGTCGAGCCATAGGAGGAAAGAAATTGTGTAGTATTGGTAAATTTCTCAAACAATTTCGATGTTGAAATATGCTCTCTTCTGGGATATTACGCAGCGTTCGGTGGTAGATCTGTACCGACGTTTCTGGACAACCTATCGGTCCCATCTTCAAGGGTAAAGAAGTCCAAATGTCTTCTTGGACTTCTTGACCCTTTAAGATGGGACCGAGAGGTTGTCCAGAAACGTCGGTACAGATCTACCACCGAACGCTCCGTAATATCCCAGAAGAGCGCAGATCTCATCTACACTGCGGCGGAAACCTGAAATCACGCATTTCGTTGTTGTTCGTCATAATCATATTCCTTTTAAAACCTATGTAACTTTTCTGTTGTGAATTTTTCTAATCGCTGAAAAAAGTAGACGCCATCCATTTCACCATTATCTCCTGAGAGGTAAAGGCGGCCGGTGCGTAGGGCTGACAACCTTTCCACCTTCATGTGCTGATTTTAAGAAATTCTGGGAGCCTCAACCTCCTGGAGCCCTGAGAACCTGTCCAGGCCTGTAATGGGATAGCTTTACCATTTCGCCACTTGATGAAACCATGACTGGAAGAAGCCAAATAGGCGTATCCATTAATCCGAACACAACAGAATTATTTGGCTGTGTTTGAGGGGCGAACAAGCTCAAGGCTACCGGTCGGTCAGAAGGTCAGAGCCCTCGCTTCTTTGCCGAAGTGTTTAAACTACCATGCATTGTTGTTATTGTACGAGGGTCGCTCAGAAAAATTATTTTACGTAAAAAATAATTCCGTGAACAGAGAACGTAAATACATCGACTGAGATCACATCAGGAGAATTCTTCGCCCAGCGATTATCATATTTTGCCAGCAATGAAGCAGAATCTTGGCGACTAAATTTAAATATGACTGCAAAATCAATACCGTTGGCTGACAACACAGGTTAAGGATGGATATCAACATATGATAAAAATATCTGTCCCACGATAAAATAGATACCTCATTTGTGGCGGAGGGTATATGGAAAATTAATGGGACAGCAGAACAATTAAATCTAAGCTGTTCTTTTTACACCTGAAAATACAGAACCATGAAAAAGTTCATTCTATTCTGATATTCTGATACCTGAACGACACGACTATCCTATAGGCTTAAGGGATGAAGACTCTTCTCTGTCTCAGACGTTTGTTGAAATAACTGCAGCGTGTTTATTTTAAAAGCACCTTCATTAAAACAAAAACATGGGCATGAGTATGTACTTCCCAGGAGGGAACCGTGCCAACACACTGGTGCGGGCACCAAAGGCCGTGACCTCGAGGCAAAATTAAAGCGTTAAACTTGATATCACTGTGATAACGAAAATAAACTGGCACATACGCTTACGTGGCGCAGCAATTTTCAAGTCTCTTTCTAAAACATAAATTGAACATTTTAAAAGTGCAGCTTAGAATAAAAAAAGTAAGTTTTGGAATTTCCATAACACCTGATAGTGTAGATGTGTAACAATTCTTGGACCTTCGCTTAGAATTAACCCCCAAACAAAAGCTCAGTTTGTATAAAGAGGCTCACATTTTATGAAATCAAATTTATATTACGATGAGTTATCAAAACTAACATGCCTAGCCTCATTACACTTCATAACTAACTAACTAACTAACTGACTACCTAACTAACTCCAAGGAGGGCCGTGCCATGGCTCAGACGGTTAGTCGCCGGCCTCTCACCGCGGAGGCACGGGTTCGATCCCGGGTCAGTCCATGTGAGATTTGTGGTGGACAAAGTGGCACTGGGACACGTATTTCTACGAGTTGTCGGTTTTCCCCTGTCAATTTCATTCCACTGGTACTCCATTAATTGTAAAACTTGGTAAAAAAACTGCTCATCTTCATCACAGGGGTTGCACAAGAAGCCTTAAGGCTGCGGTGCGTCCGTAGCATCTGCTGCGGGGCCCTTCACCACGCAACAAAAAACTCCAGGGAGCAAAATCCTTCCTGAGAACCTAACAGGTTGTCAGGCAAATTCCCCGCATTTTATATAACCCGAAGGTCCATTACCGCATTCACAAGCGCCCGCCACCTGTCCCTATCCTGAGACTTATCAATCCAGTCCATGCCTCCCCATCCCATTTCTTGAAGATCCATTTTAATATTATCCTCTCATCCACGCCTTGATCTTTCACGTGTTCTCTTTTCCTCAATTCTCCCCAATAAAACCCTATATACATCTCCCCTGTCTCCCATACGTGCCACATGCCCCGCCCATCTCATTCTTGATTTGATCACCCAAATAATATCGGGTGAGGAGCACAGATCATTGCACTTTAAACCTCACAAAATTCTCGAAAGTGACGCAACATAGTGTGACCATTAACATATTAAAATCTGCCGTTTTGCGGGTCTCGTTGGACCATATTTACGAGTAAATTAAAACGTGAAGGCAAAATAAGTGGTTTCTTTAATAGGATATGTGTGGGCCGGGATAGCTCAGTCGGTATAGCGACTCGCTACGAGCTGGACGGTCCGGGGATCGAATCCCAGCCGATCCCAGTGGCCGTGCGGTCTAAGGCGTGGGTCTTCGGCCGCTCGCTTACTGGGATCGTGGGTTCGAATCCCACCGGGAGCATGGATGTTTGTGTTGTGTTGTAAAAAGACGGTTGTGGACCTAAGTGACATGAAAGGACGAAAAAGGATTAATACGGAACAAAAATGGATCAAAGGGGAAAACCCAGGAATTAGTAAAAAAAAAAAAAATCCCGGCGGGGGCGAGATTTTCCGCACCCGTCCAGACCGGCCCTGGGGCCTACCCAGCCTCCTGTACAATGGGTACCGGGTCATTCCCGGGGGTAAAGCGGCCGGGGCGTGGCGTTGACCACCCACCCCATCTAGCGCCGAGGTTAAAGAAAGAGTAGAGCTATACTTCTACTCCCCCTCTGGGCCTTCATGGCCTGTTCTAGGGAGAACTTTACTTTAGTAGGATATATGCTGATATAAATACAGTCCGTTAATAATACTTGCTATGCTACAGTAGTATTTGTTGTCTTCCGCTAACCAACAGTTAAGAAACTAAATGCCTTAAGGAATACTAAAACCAATTAACAGACGGTGGTAGCAAAACACGGAATTAATTTTAATAAAATAGAATGTGAGAAACTAGTAAGTTACATGGCGTGCCTGACCTTAGTTTTATTAACGTGATTATTTCTAACTTTATGGCCCTAAGTAACGCAAATATTGCGGTAACAGCAGTAGGATGACTGGTGAATGGAGAGTTGGAAAGGGGTTGAAAGGAAGATTTCGTGGCTCTATTTTAATAATATCCCTGCGTTTATCTGCAGGTACAAAGAGAAACCAAGAGAAACATCAACTGTGCTAATTCACTTGACTACTAAAAACTACATACCATACGTGAGAATTGGCGTCGCCTTCATGAACTATTTTCTGTTAACGTTAATTCTATTTTAAAGTCCGTTCTTTCCTATTGAATTATGTTTCTTCCTGTTCACACTCTAAATCGCAGACCTTTTTACGTTCTCTATCGGCTCTTCAAGCACAGATTTTATCCTTCTGCTAAATAAAGATCATCTGTTATATGTCTGCACAGACGTTGATATATTCAAAAAACAAATATTCTCATTGACCACACTTTACGACGACTATAGTATATTCTTTCCTATTAAAATATTCAAATTTTAAGTTTAAATATGCCTTAATAATTATATACAGGGCATACACAAAAGAATGGTGCGGTTTCAAACGTGAATAAAAAATGTATGTCTCACATTACACGGGCACAACATACACCGTCAGCGGTGGCAACTGTCCAAGTTTCTCATGTGCTACCAGCTGGACGGAGCTCCCCCCCATTTTCACAGAAATGTACGAGTGCTTCTCAATCGTGTTCTTCCACAGCGCTGGATCGGACGTGCTGCTGCAAATGGAGACAAGAACCTTCTCCCTTGGCCACCCCGTTCGCCAGATCTTACACCTTGCGATTTCTTTCTTTGGGGGTTCGTTAAAGACAGCGTTTATGTACCACCATTGCCCACGTCCATCCATGAAATTCGTGATCGGATAACGCATGCACTGCAGGCCATTAAAGCGGACATGCTACACCGGGTCTGGGATGAGTTTGATTACCGTGTGGATGTGTGTCGTGTGACCCAGGGTGCACACATTGAAGGATTGTAATTACCAAATGAGAAACTTGGACAGTTGCCGCCACTGACGGTGTATGTTGTGCCCGTGTAAGGTGAGAAATAAATTTGTTATTCACTTTTGAAACCGCGCCATTCTTTTGTGTATGCCCTGTATCATATACTTTGTTTCATTTTCCAACGTTTTATATTACATTGAATTGCAGTGTACTGCCCTATATGTATTCTTCCCTCTACCTTTTGTGCTTCTGCTCCTTATGTAATTAGCCATTAGAATATTAAGACACAATGTAATCAAACAAAGAATTTAACTGAATTACCATTAGAATTTGCAACTACACGTTCCTGTCAGTCTTGCCTTACAGAAGAACAGTAACGGCATTCACATCGAAAGGGGAAAGTATTTCTTTATGAAGTTGTTTTAGGGTGGTGCCATTAACCATTGGAAGCTTACTGGTTAGCATGTGTACCACCATGTTTACCAATAAAAGGTCTGCATTTCCCCCACAAAGTGTGTATATGTGTTCCATGCCATTCGTAGAACAACATTAATTGTACTCCTATAGAGCTTTAAGATTTTGGTCTTTCTAATGGAAGCACGCTGTGTTTTCTTTTGGATACAAACTGAATCTTTACAGTGTAATTAATTTTAGTCTTGAAAGAGAATTAATAATCTGTAAGACAAAATTTTCGATTCTTAAGTCAGTTTCAGGCTTCGAACTTTTTACCTCCGAGAATGGAATTCTGTCAGCATACAGAAATCTGGTTTCGTTAATCAAGCCCCAGAGTTAACTGTATACACTTAAGCTTCAACCTTCAGCTGAGACTGTCTTCTAAGCATTGCTGCGTGTATCTTAAATACGCAGTCGCCACGCTGCTACAGACAGTATAAATACATCGGTTGTTCTGTGGCATTCGAGATGTAACAAAGGAAAGCAGTTAAGTTTCTCCGGAAGACTCGTTGATTCTAACCGACGTACATTGAGTAACATCCCAGAAGACTGAAATCTACTTCAGCATCGCTGTGGCAATCTCAAATCTCGGGTAAACCTAGTGCTTTCAGGACGGCAGCTATAGTGACCAGTTACTGTGTTGTAAGTGGTCTAAACCGAAAGTTAAACCAGGGACATGACAAAATTTGTAACTGAGATGTATTTATCGAGTCATGACAGCAGGTATACCAAATAAGAGTCTTGGATATTGAGGAAATTCCACAATGAAACATCAGTGTGATTTCAGGCTTCAGCCGCGGTGTACATGATATCTGCGTTCTTTTGGGATTTTAGGCAGCGTAGAATGGTAGTTTATTACCGACGTTTCGGGACAACCTATGGGTCCCATCTTAAGGGTCAAGCAGTTTAAGAAGAACCGAATACTTCACCCTTGAAGATGGGACCCATAGATTGTCCCGAAACGTCGGTAAGAAACTAACATTCTACGCTGCTTAAAATCCCAAAAGAGCGCAGATCTCAATTAAATAATCAGATTAGGCCGATGTTAGTTGCAACAGTAGTTTCGTAGTTAAATTCAAAGTGTTTTATACTCTGTTGACAGTCACGAATAAACCAGTGCATTTCCATCGGTATAAACCGGCCAAAAGTATACAAACGGAATGTTTACAATGTCTAACACCTCTCCGTCTGCACAAAAAAATTATGTGACGGAGAGGTGTTTATATTTTATGCAACTTGTACATAAGTACAACAGAGTGTCACCGTTAAACAGCAGAGATTATTCTACTGACTAGACACAACGCTGACAGAGTTTATAGAGCGGTCACTCTTCGTTGGAAATATGTGTCCAGATACGGTCCGCGGCCGCTTTATCCCTGGAGACAGAGCCATGTACGAGTATACCAACTGTACAGAAGGCTGGTTGCGTTCCAACAGCTGATCTGGAAATGGTGGAAATGAGAAAACTGGGTACCTCTGCCGGAAATGGTGGCAATGAGAAAACTGGGTACCTCTGTCGGAAATGGTGGCAATGAGAAAACTGGGTACCTCTGCCGGAAATGGTGGCAATGAGAAAACTGGTTACCTCTGCCGGAAATGTTGGCAATGAGAAAACTGGGTACCGCTGCCGGAAATGGTGGCAATGAAAAACTGGGTACTCTGCCGGAAATGGTGGCAATGACAAAACTGGGTAACTCTGCCGGAAATGGTGGCAATGAGAAAACTGGTTACCTGTGCCGGAAATGGTGGAAATGAGAAAACTGGGTACCTCTGCCGGAAATGGTGGCAATGAGAAAATTGGGTACCTCTGCCGGAAATGGTGGCAATGAGAAAACTGGGTACCTCTGGCAGAAATCATAATCCGGGTGTCCGGCCCGTAAACTAGTCACATATTTCCTCACAAAATTTAATACTGCCGTGCTCTCTGTTGACACTGGAGCATCCCTCGTATAGTCCTGACCTTGTCCTTTCGGACTGTCACTTGTTTAGTCCACTTAAGACGTCGTAGGTTTACCACGGACCATGAAACTTTGCATGCGTGGCTTTCTCAGTCCAAAACGTTTTATTCCGACGGCATAAAGATGATTGTGCGAAGATCAACCAAGTGCATCGAAAAAAAAGGGGATCATGTTGAAATATGATGTACTTGTAAGATCTCTACACTTGTTGTAATAAATGTTAAACATGCATTGCCGATAATTGTTGGTTCACTTTCGTATACAGAGTGGAGCAGAAGACACTTGACATAGGACGTTTATCAAAAGAAAGTCTGCGTCAAGTAACTTTTGCGCCACTCTGTATTTTACGAAAATTTGTGAGGTGTTTCAAAACCTACTAAGAAGCGAGACACTGATTTTATCTTAACACAAACCAAAAAGTATTTTGAATTAAAGTAATTACAGTAGATATTTCGTCTCTGTGTTGTGTTACATAATCGAAAGACAGGAGCATCCTTAAGAGAAGACTTCCCACGTTTCTCCGTGTTAAATCTGTAAAGCGGAACAAAATTAAATTTTTGTCGATTGTCTGCTAAAACTAAGAAGTGGGACGAAATGATATAAGCGGTTACGTAACGCAGATAATTCGCACTGCAGTCACTTCGAAAACTGCTTCTCGCAGCTGATAATGATTTACACAGATTATTATGACGGGCTAAAGCAAGACAATCGCCAGGGCATCCAGCAGTAAATGGGAGGAGAAGGAGAGGACAAAATATATTCTATGGCTAATAAAACTCTTAGGAAAGGGTTCTGATCTGGAATTGAGCCAAAATATCTATTTTTAAAACAACCAACTATACAACTATACAAGAAGTAGGCCCAACAGGGATGTCCCGACTCTAGTTTATTTAAGAGAAGAGAGTATTGTGACTGAAATTTCCACAGGACTAACGTGGAATGCGAATACGTGTCCGTGCGGACGGATTAAGCTTACAGCAGCATTAAAGATACGATAATGGTCACGTCGATAAGGAGAACTGCTCATGTTACCACCAGCAGACTGACACACGTACAGCTAGCTCTTCAGCGATATTCTGACCGCGGGCAAGCACACGTAATTTACGTTACACGTTGTCTTACTGAAATGAACCAAGACTACGTACTAACCTTGATTTCAGGCTTCCGCCGCGATGTTGATGTAATCTGTGGTCTTCTGGGTAATTACACGACGTCGTGTGGTAATTATTTAAAATTTAAATTTAAAATTTAAATAATTACCACACGACGCCGTGTAATTACCCAGAAGACCACAGATTACAAGACTACGTACGTTTCACTGCACTGACATGGGCTAAATCCGATGCCAGACCAAAGTGCAATTAGGCGAATACCAAAATTTTCTCATTCTCTTATGATTAATTTTCAATTCTACGAAGTATCACAGCAATTATGAAAAAAATTGACGGAGTGACAATTTTAAAGTTTCCTGTTACAGTCCATATGGGAATTTTGGTGGACAAAATGTTACTGAGAGAATTTGATCTTCCGTATCGGTTTTCCCTTGTCACTGTCATCCCATCAATGCTTCACACTCTTGTTCGCCCCTTTACCCAGCCTCCTATACAATGGGTACCGGGTCTTTCCCGGGGGTAAAGCGGCCGGAGCGTGGTGCTGACCACCCACCCCCAACTAGCGCCGGGGTCAAGAATGAGTAGAGCTATACCTCTACTCCCCCTTTGGGCCTTCATGGCCTGTTATAGGGAAAAACTTTACTTTACTTGTTCGCCCCTCTATCATCTATTCTATATATGTTATTAAGAGCATCTTAAAAATAAGAAATAAAACAGCATCAGTTAGCTGTTAGTTGTGAAGAGAGAGCCTTAGTCTGGCGGGAACATTACAAAGTTACGTTACGTTTTCGTAGCAACATTCAGCCCTGAAAAATGCTTGTGATAACAGCAGAAGGAATGGATGGATGTGATAGAGAAGTGTACACACACAAACATCGCAAACTGCACTAGCATAGCACATCTTATACAGGCAGTTCCCAAACTTTCCCAATTTTCAAAAGCCGCTGTCTCTTTAGGGCTTTAGAAGATCACTATCAATCTTGTAACATTTATGAAGGCAATATTGACCCTGTATGTGACTAACAGAGCGGACAGCTAAAATCGGCAGTTACAAATCAGAGTAGAGTGTGTCCACATAGTCCCTTCGGGGTTTTGAAAAATTGTGGCGCGCAAAAAAATTGAGCTAGCCACATGCGGTTGGCTGCAGATTACAGTGAAACTCTGGAAGTTTTTTCTGGAAGGTTGCTTATTGAACTGTGTGCGGTAATTTCGTTGAGTCTGGGTAACTGATTTTGTCTCAAAAAGCCATCCCACTCAACGCGCGCGTTCCTGCACACTCGCCATTTCACAAACAACTGACTGAGAAACGTAAATATGGCCGCTTAGGCCATCTGTTGACGGCAAAAAAAAACTTCCAGAGTTTCACTGTAATCTGCCGCAAACTGCATGTTGCTAGCTCAATTTGTTTGCGCGCCACAATTTTTCAAAACCCCGAAGGGACTTTGCGGACACACTGTACGTTTAAGGGGATATTAAAAACCTCTTAAATCTAGTCATATGCCTTCCCGTCTCCTGTAACAGGATAAAAATACTATGACTACACCAGCTGTTTTGTGTAGTTTTGACACTTGGTTTCTCACCTTAGGAGAAACACAAATCAAAAGTTTAAAAGTATTTATTTTATAAGTACCTGTTTAATTCAACAGAATATAATTTGAAAGTCATAGATGACACACAAACTATAGAAGATCAACGTAAATTATTCGTGCGTATGTCACGGAAGCAAATAGGGGGAGTAGATGTATAGTTCCACTCATTCGTAACCTCGGCAATAGATTCAGAGAAGTGGTTAGTTCACACCCTGGCCGCATTACCCCTGGGGAAAGAATCCCCAGTTCCCACTAAATAGGAGGCTAGGTGGGTCCCACAGAAGGCCAGGACTTTTGGAGGAGGAAAATATCTTGACCCTGCCAGGAATCGAACTCCTGAATCGTCCACCCCATAGCTTAGTCACTATACTGAAAACACTGCCCCGATTCAGCACACAAATTGCTTATTTGAGAACGCCTAACAAGAAACCTTTGTGTTCCAGTTTTGAAAAACGAATCATCATTAGCATTACAACACCAATGTTTTTTTACAGCTTCACTAAGGGTCAATTACACTCAGATGCAGTGTATGTTAATTGCATTGAACTCATTTTGCGTCATTAATAATAAAATATCACCTTAAGCTTGGCTGTTTTTATAATAATTGCAACATGCTTTATGTTATTAAAATGACTTAAATAATTTAAACATGTTAGATTTATTAGAATTATTACAATAATTTCAAACACGTTATAATTATTATAAAACCACATGCCTACGATTATATTTTGTTATGAAGTACAAGCAGTGTAATTAAACTAAGGCGTAGTCCCTATGAATGTGACTGACGTTTATAAAAGCTGTGAAGTGTGGCCCTGCTGACGATCCGGTATTTAGAACTTAAAATTATGGGGTTCTGGTTATAATTCAGCAAATAAATAATATGTGTACCTTTAATGGTGTTCAAACTGCATCCTACATTCAAGACACTAACAGAAATAAAACTGTCGCCTCCTCCTCACAATTTCTCACGAGAGCTTAGCCCTTACTGTTCAGAGGGGCTTTAGAGTAAAAAAAAAAGTGCCAGGATCAGGGGCCCCAGTGGTATGCCACAAGTACAAAGATTCAACGGGCGCGCACACAAAATTCTTCAGTGGGAGGGGCTGACCTTCAGGCTATGTATAATTTATGTTTTATTTTAAATTTTTTATAAAAATTAGGTCATAAATATAACTGTACCAAACATTGTTTGCACCTTCACTGGTGCATATACATATAAAGACATATTCCATGACTCACTCACTTAGTTTAAATTCCAATGTCTAATCTTCTCGGTTTTTTAAATTTCAATATAAGATATCCTAATTTTTAATTTTATTTTTCAAAATTCCTTTGTACTTTGTCAACACTGGCTGATTTCGGTTGAAGGGTAAATCACGTATAATATCTGATATCATCATGTCTACAAAATCTATGTTTTTTTTAATTTCAATTTGGGGGGGGGGGAGGGAAGGGCTGCAGCCCTGCAGTGCCGCCACCTCTTGGGTGCTCGCTTGAGTTTCACGCATACCTTACGAATCAGAATTGGTATTTATGAGGCAGTAACCAAGAGGCGGACAAAGACAGAACCGAGGAAAGACCCTTTTTGTGGAACTAACTATAGTAAATGGAAGCTTTGTAGTCCACTTAAGTGACAAGTAAAGGATTGACTATGGAAATATGACTTCTGGTAGCAGAAAAATTTTAAGTTCTTTCTCACTAGCACGTGAAAGCAGCAATTGAGAATTTCCTGTTCCTATTTTGGAGAATTTTACATACAAAAAAATTTGAAAGAGATTTGTAATTATATCTAGTACTTGAACACTACACATTTCAGTTTAGAGCAATAATTAGATAATAATTTAATAAACGGAAGAAATAATTAATTGTTGCCTTCTACATTAGACGCTAAAAAAAAAGAAATGAGGTATGCAAATAACTTCACTTTTCCTACGAAAAGACACGATCATATTTTAAAATACTTTAAGGTGGCACATCTCTGTTGTGATATCAAACATAAATCAATTTTTCAGTCAACACAACATTATATTCGGTGATCAGTTCAGCCGAAACATGTAGCCTTATTCTTACTAAATATAATGCTGTGTTGACTGATTGAAAAATTAATTTGTAAATTCTAAAGTGCTATGCGTAATTTTAATCGACAACAATATCAATCGATTGCCATATACACCCTCAGAAAGCAACATACCCGGGACATCACACGACAACCGATAGACAGACACTGACTAGACAAGGACGGGGTCGTTCTTGCTGTGTTGCTGAAGAGCATAATCCAAGCGCCTGTGGCAGAAAATTAAGTTAGTGGGCCATCGCATTAATATCACTGTGTATGTCGAGATATCCGCATTATACTGTGTACTTTAGTCGACACAAATGAGATAAGTTTTATTACCTTTGCTGAATACTGAGAGTTATCTTTGACAAACTACACTTGAAAAATTAAGCCGTGTTTATTTTTGCACGAATTAGCATTTTCGTATTTATTTACCTAACTGATTCCTGTGCGATAATTCCCGGCTCCCTTTCCTGCCTGATTATTTGTTCAGTTTGAAAGGGCATATGTTCCAGCATCTGTTTTGCTTTTTCTCGGTTTTACTGTGCTCTTTAGAACAGCCGTTTCACAGCCCGAAACAAGGAACAGTCGGCAGTTTGTGTACGAATTAGAATTCAGCCACACGCATGGACATGAACCTGTAGGACGGATGAATGTATTAAATATAGAAAACTGGCCAGTCTCGGAGGAAAATCCTATATTTAAGTCATAGATGACATGAGTATTTTCACACCCTTTCGTATACTAATCTGAATTTCACAAGTAAATATAATGCAGGAATTCCTGAGGATGGAAGCAGATACCACCGCCGAAATGTTGGTACCCACATATCAGTCTACAAGGTGTCACATTCCGGAAGACTGGAATCTTCATAAGCACTGCTGAGAGTGCCTCAAATCTCGTGACAGAAGAACTGCCTCTACGGCCAGTAAAATTATTACGGCTCTCCTACGTATGCATGTATCATTACAATTTCACGTTTCCAATGTTTCGTATTGACGTTTAAAGTTGAATGTTATAACTAAACGATACTTCGTACTCAAACAATAAAAAATGCCTAAAATTTACTTTCAGTCCGTTTTCAAGGTCATTACACAAGTCACAATAAAAATGTGTAAAAAGAAATGCAAAATTTCCCCTACTCACACCATAAAGGAATATAGGCGGAGTCGAATTACAGATTCACTTATTTGTAACGTCGACACAAAATTGAGGTGAGTTGTCATCCTCACGTCCCAGCTACTTTACCCCGGGGGAAAAAGCACCCGTTACCAAGTTAACAGGAGGTGGGCCCCATGGCTTAGTCATTATATAAACTACGCTATCCCGCCTCTAATAACAATATGTACATTTGTTAATACTCATGCTTTCTTTAATAAAATGATTTAAGTGCAGTCGAACCCCGTTATAATGACATCGGTTTATACGACACCTTGCCTATAGAGTGAGATATTCTGTGGTACCAATTAATTCCTCACCGTTAACCATAACATTACACACCTCGGTTATAACAACACTCGTTTATAACGACACAAAGTATTCAGTCCCTTTCATGACGTTTTAACCGGGACCGATGTTATGTTGAAACTAAACTCAGATCTCTAGATTTTGCGACCCCTGTTTAAGAATATGAAGGTTAAACAGGTAGTGAAACTATTAAACAAGAGCATCTGTCTGCTACAACAAAGATGAAATGTGCTTGTCCATTAATAGAACCAGATTCTCTGCAGTAGATCGCTACTGCTGCTTGTGGAGTGTTTATTTAAACAAACACATATGGCATTAGCAATCAAAGATATCGCTTCTTATCTCCAAGCCTGAACATTAATATGAAAACCTATAATTTTTCCGTTTGTTTCATATGTATATTAACTTTGTGTGTCGTTCTGATACTGAATTTGGGCTGATTAAAAAAGTGATCAAGCACTTTGTTGACAAAAATATTTTTTTTCCAAAACTAACAAATTACCAAGAACTTTCGTCATTATACGAAATTCTATACCTTAAATTGAATGAAACACCGGTCTTATCTGAAGCATAGTTACAGTGGAGCGCGTGACCTGGTTTCGCCAGGGACCCAGACCACAGGAACACCCGCCCTCCTGCCTTCTTTTTTTTTTTTCCTATGGCTCGACAGCCCTTGGGGGCCTAGGCCTCGTCACTTTACGACGTTTCACGATCACACTGATAGACACACCACAGTCGGTAGGACTCCTCTGGACGAGGGACCAGCTCGTCGCAGAGACCTCTACCTGACAACACAACACTCACAACAGACAGACATCCATGCCCTTGGCGGGATTCGAACCCACGATCCTAGTAAGCGAGCGGCCGCAGACCCACGCCTTAGATCGCACGGCCACTGGGATCGGCCGCCCTCCTGCCTTCAGGTAACCCAAATTCAATTAAATATTAATAATTCTGTCAAAACAGCATCTGGAACTCAATCACATATTTTATAAAGGCGACTTCAAGGCTACAGGCCTTTTATTAATTGGAAATTAACGTCTTTTTTAACGTTTTAGTTGTGACAGTGTATTTAACTTTGCCCTCATCAGCACCACCCACCAAACAACCTCGGTGTTGCAGGATAGTTAAAGGGTTAGTCTTGCGTGGGCTGACGGGCGTCAGGTATAATCTTGTTGGAAGGGCAGCAGGCCACCGGAAACCACACGACACTAATGCGTCTCATGTTGGTAGCGTTCTAGGTAGAGGACTGAAAGACATGGCCGCGTGGTGCATACAATGCCCACATTACAATTACATCGATTAAATGTTTTAAGAGCTGTCAGAGCGGACAGGATCGTGTGAAAAATGGAGAGTCAAGAAGGAAATGGATATCCTGCACACAATAAAAAGAATTAATTTAGCTGGATTGGTCATATCTTGCGTAGGAACTGCCGTCTAAAACACGTTATTGAAGGAAAGTAGAAGGAATAATAGAAGTGAAGGAAATATGAGGAAGAAGGCGTAAGCAGCTAATGGATGACCTTAAGGAAAAGAGAGGATACTGGAAATTGAAAGAGGAAGCACTCGATCACACTCGTTGGAGAACTCGTTTTCGAAGAGACTATGGACCTGTCGTAAGACAGATAACGAATAAATGAGTTGAATGAATGAATGAATGAATGAATGAGAGCCGACAGATAGTCCTTAGTTCAATAGGCCTTCCGTTCGTAAAGAACACAATTTTGTTCGACGTGAGAGCTCCTACTTGTGTATTTGCGAAGTCTCAGATATTGTCACTGTCACGTTACATTTTGTACGGCGTGCGTCTCTTCAGTGGTTTATCAAGTATCGTGATGCGGCATAAAATCAAATTGGCCCAGATGTTTTGCAGACCCCACGAGCGAAATTTACAATTACAACAAAATACTATGACAAGCATATGAAAGGGAGATAGGTAACACCATTCTATTCACTGCGTATATTCGACGAGATAGAAGACGAAATAAGAACCAATAATATTTCAGTATTTGTTTACGTATTTATTTATTTACCGTTTATTTAGAGATGATTTTAACAACTAAATTCTACAGAGTGCCGTATTGTGGGATAATCATTGAATAACTGAAAATAAAGCATATGGAAAACTTCCCGGCCTAATACAGTGAATATCCCGAAATTCATCTGAAGGGAATTCACGAGGAAGTCCTGAATAAGAATATTATTTTCCACCGAAATTCGAAACGGGAACCTACCATATACATGTCAGAAGCATTATCGTGTTGGGTCATCCTGCTCGGTACGGTGTTTGTGTTGATGGTGATGGTGGTATTGGTGGTGGTGGTGGTGGTGGTAGTGATGGTAACAGTGAAATATAAATCTCGGAAAATCGGTAAACATAACAGAGAATACCGAGACGGGACATATTCCCAACGCAAGGCCTTTAGGACACAGTTGTCACCAGAGTGACCAAGGTTTCTATAGCATTCCACAGCAGATTCCAAATCAGTAGTGTCAGACATTCTTCGTTACTGGTGAACGTCCGTGGCCATTCTTCAGAACATATGTCTTACGTGAATACAACAAGTATAAGTATTCTTACACAGTTTTGTGCTTAAAAGACTACGTTATTTGACTCGATTGAGTTAACAAATACAAACATTCACAAATAAAAGGCGAATATTTTCAACAAATTACAAAACCCTAAATTCTACGAAAAAAGGAACCTTTTCCTTTGAAAAAGAAACTTAATTAAATATTTGTGAGTTAAATATCATACACAATACACGTGTTATTTTGACGCGTAATTATAACGCTGTTTTCTTTGGCAGTTTGAGGGACCACCAACGGCCAGATTCTCTAGATTTTTTAATTAATTTCTTGCGTACAGAATACTCCGTTCTACAGCGTCTTGCTCTATCTTGCATTTTTAGGAAGGTAATCCAACGTTGAATGATAAATTACTGTACATAGCCTATATTCTCCGAGTCTCATGGCATTATACGTAATGCCTGGACTTCGCACAAAGAAACAAATATACAAAGGCCCACTGTTCGTATTCTGTGCCGGCAGGCCTACTTGGTACCTTCAAAGCTTTGAAACGTGGTGCTAGACAAGGATGGGGAAAATTCGTAAAGCGATCGTGTGAAAAATGAAGTATTACACAGAGTCAAAAAGAAAGAAATACCTACGGAAAATAAAAAGACCTGTGGTCACTGCGCTACAAGTCGGAAGGTCGCGGGTTCTATTCCCGATGGGGTCATTGACTGATTACTTCCGGCTGCATTATGGTCCTGGGGTTGACTCAGCCTCTGAAAGAAATGAGTACCAGGGGTATCTCCTGGGTGTAAAGGCGGCCGGTGCCTAGGGCTGACAACTTGCCACCTTCATGTGCCGATTGTCTAGAAATTCTGGTAGCCCCAACCTCCTGTAGCCCTAAGGGCCTGTCCAGGCCTGTATAGGGATTGCTTTACCTTTACCTTATGGACCTGTCGTAAGACTACGTGATGATGAGACCTACCTCAATCAAATCAACAAGTACCAGACCTCTGCTTTTTTATCCTCAGCTCTTCCTTCGTGTCCGCTGCTTTCAGATTACTGGTTAAAATGTCACACTTCATCAATATATCCAATTATTCTCCGTGCACCTACTGTCACTGGCTACGTCTCTGTTTCAGCTATGTAACGGCAGCTACGAATGGGCTTGGGTGAGATTCTCGCCTTGGCATCGTAGTTTATCATGGGTGTTTTGGCATGGGCGTGTTTGGTGGTGGTTAGTGACGGGCTGGAAGTTTGTAGTAACGGCATGTGGTTTGGTGTTTTATTTGGTATTCGGGCGAGGATGTCTGCACTACGCATGTCTGTGTTGTGTGAGATGTAGCCTACAGCAGGCCGTAGAACGGAGGGTTCCTATTATTAGGCGCGTTCGCAAAATTACGAAAAGCGACTATTAGCTTCGTCATGTCCGCGTGCCTGTCTTCATTCCGCATCGAACAACTCTGCTCCCACTGGACGGATTTTCATTAAATTTGATATTTGAGTATTTTTTGGAAAATCTGTAGGCAAAATTCAAGTTTCATTAAAATATGACAAGATTAACGAGTAATTTACATGAATACCCGTGTACATTTATGATATCTCGCTCAATTCTTATTAGAATGAGAAAAGTCCCAGACAAAAGTTATAGAGTAAATCAAAACACACATTTTATGTTCAACAATTTTTTTCCCCGAAAATCGTGACGTTTATGAGATAATGTGGAAGAATACGGTACAGCCTGACAGGCCACAGATGACAATATAATACGGCACATGCGCATTGCGTTCTGGATAACTAAGGCTACAGACGCACACTCAGAATATGTAATACTTATTGCTTTTCCACGGCAAAAGTGGTTACACGAAATCGCGTCAATATTACGTTATACGTACATGCCTGTCTTATCATTATCCTTATACAACACATTATATTATTGTTGATTTTATGCTGTGTTTTGTTACCACAGAATAGGGAATTTCGTCGTAGTCCCTCCCTTCCCCTTCTCCTATTCGACTAGGCACCTTTGTGACAGTAGGAGAGAAGAAGAAGCCGACTCAAATAGATGTTTCATCTCTAATATACTTTTCACACTTCTTAACCTTCACAAATTCATTCATTCTGTAGTCTGTCTTACGACAGGTCCGTAGCCTCTTCCAAAGCGAGTTCTCCACAGGGTGCGACCTAGTGCTTCCTCTTTCAATTTCCAGTACCTTTTCTTTTCCTTAAGGTCATCCAGTAGCTGCTTACGTCTTCTCCCTCGTCGTCCCATCATTTCTATCCTTCCTTCTATCTTTCCTTCAATCGCGTGTTTCAGAAGGCAGTTTCTACGCAAGATGTGACCAATCCAGTTAGCCTTTCTTCTTTTTATTGTGTGTAGGATATTCCTCTCCTCCTTGACTCTGTGTAATACTTCTTCATTTCTCACACGATCTTCACAAATGTCATTTGAAAATTATACTTGAAATAATTGACAATTAACGGTATAATCCATGGGTTAACAGAAATTTGAAAACTTTCAAGAAGTGGCCATCATTTTCAGCAACTGTATATTTTCAGAAAAACTGTCCCTTATTTCCAATTGTATAGTGTTAACTTTAGTATTGGGTAAGGCAAGAAAACAGACAAAACTAAATATCCGACATGCCATAAGATTTTTACCGCGTGAGATTTATCTTTCCTGCTTTCATTATTGCTCCGTTTCTCTCTCCTTCATCGCTGTTTCGGTGGCGCACTAAAATTTTTCTTTTCTCTCGCGAACCAAATTCGAGAATAAAACACTTTAAAACGGAGAGTTATAAAAAGATCGGGCCAAGAAAGCAATAAAATAACGCTTAACAAATTGTTACTGCCGAGACTCTACAGCGTAAGTTTTATAAAGGTAATAAAATGTGTCGCATTAAAATCGCTGCAAGACACATTGCAAATGTTACCTACTTGGTTGCCAAAACAATTGTAAGGGCATGCGAAGTGGTCTGTCTCATTAAAGGAAGAGCAGAGACTGAAGATGTTAGAGAAGGGAGGAATAAGGAAGATATATGGGCCTAAGAGGGAGAGAGGAGAATAGAGAAAATTGCATAATGAGGAACTTTAGGATTTGTATTACTCGCCGAATATTACGTAATCAAATAGAGGGAGATGGGAGATTGGAGACGTATGTGGCAGGCAGCTGATCCCATTGGCCACGCGGTCTAAGGCGTGGGTCAGCGGCCGTTCGCTTGCTGGGATTGCGGGTTCGAATACCTTTGGAGGCATGGATGTCTGTCTGTTGTGAGTGTTGTGTGTTGTCAGGTAGAGGTCTCTGCATCGGGCTGATCACTCGTCCAGAGGAGTCCTACCGAGTGTGGTGTGTCTGAGTGTGATCGTGAAGCCTCGATAATGAGGAGCTGTTGTGTCATTGGAAAAAATGTGGCAGGTAAGGGGAAGAAGATAAATTCGTCCAGATTTCACGTGGAGAAATCGGAAGCAAAGAGGCCACTTCGGAAACCCAGACTTAGATAAGGGTTTATATTAAAATGAATGTTAAAGGAATAGTTTGGGAGGCGTAACTGTATTGGTCTGGCTGAGAACAGGAAATATATCTCTTCTAAACATGGCGATGAAACTTTGTTGTATAAAGTTCTCTGATTTGTTAAGTAGCTGACGAAGTATTGGCTCCTCACGGAAACTCTTCTCCACGCAGTATGAAGCAGTACACAGAGTCCATTTCAAGTGGAACTTGCGCTTTTGGCAAGATCGTCGGGCACTGCATGGCCCTTTTCACATTACAGGGACAGTCGCATTCCAATCAAGAGCAGTTCAAATACCTTTCCCTGCGTTTCAGTAGGAGTGTATTTACTAGCGATCACGTCCAAGGCACGGTAAGGTCACGAATACTTGCATTTAAATACAAAGGATATTTTCCCCAATCACAAGCCAGCCGTGATTTACCCAGAGTAGTAATCGTGCCTGTGACTCATCTCTAGTACTGTAGACCCTCGAATGAACGGACTAGCAGGGGGAGTGGGTGGTCCGATAATGCCGATTGTCCGGTATTTCCGAATTATGTTTACATGTATAGCCTAAAACATGGCCAAAACATTAATACAGTACTGTATATATAACACTAATGCATACACATAATATTGTACACAACTATCACTTTGTCTAGAAGCCATTGCTAACTGGAATTTAATAAATTTCAGATAAAAGTAACAAATCCACGATCCAGGTTATAAGAAGAGCAAAACACAACGCTAGTGTCAGCAAAGACTGAGCGCGCATCCGTGTCCGCCACGTAGCGGGCCGCTTCGATAATTAACAGTCAAGACCGCTAATTTCACATATTCCAAATGCGGACGAAAATTTCGGAACCAACAGATTTCGTCCGTTATTTCCGAAATCCGTACATAAGAGCTCCGTTAATTCGAGGGTCTACATTAGTTTTATCGCAGGGCTTTGGTTGCAGTGCGTCATCCCGCAGGTTCAATCGTAAAGTCCATTTCACAAGATGTCCGCAACAGATGTAAATTGTTGTTTGTTCATACACTACAATGTAACACACCGTTTTTACTGTGGTGTAAATTGTTGCTATTCGTATTTTATTTTTGAAGAAGAAACGAGAGCGAAAGCGATGTATTCTTTCCGAAAAAAAAATATTAGGTGATACTGAAGTGTATTGAAAGCAAGTCCTCGAAAGTCTTTAAGACAGTTATCCAAGGAAACAGGGGTATCAAATCATGTCACACGCAAACAAAACATTGCTTCGTTTGATACCACAGAAATTAACAATTGCACAAAAACGTCAGGACAAAAAGCGTGTTGCGAAAGTGCAATTTTGTAACTGGTTTTGTAAAGCAGTGGTTTCCATGGTTAGCCATGTTTAGGCTCCTCCTTTTAATGGAAACCGATTGTTCATTGCCGTGTTCACGAGAGCCCCTACTTTTCCTATCCTGTGCCAGCTGAATGCAGTACACGCCATCCCATTCTAATTATTTACGTGTAATTTTCTCCATTTTTTAGTTACTTCCTATTTGTTGCTTCAAACATGTTTAGTGTTAGTTTCGCTACAAACATATTTTTCCCTTAGAGGTAAAGTAAATTTAAAGTTTTTCTTACGCATACCATAAAGACGCAAATGAGGAATAGATGTATAGCTCCATTCATTCTTAACATCGGAATTAGACGAAGGTGATTGGTCAGCCTCAAACCTCGGCTACTTTACCCTCGAAGAAAGAGCTCCGGGTACACAATTCGGTGCTAGGTGGGCCCCAAAACCGGTCTGGACGTTAGGGAGAAGACAGGGTTCTTCTGCTTGCCGGTAATCGAACGCCGGACGGTCCAGCCCCTAGCCTAGTCGCTTAACTCACTTCGCTGTCCCCGCTCCCACCCTTGAGGGCGAGGCATCAAATTTCCCAGCAACACATAAATAATTTACGACATCACGTTTATGATTTTCAGCGTGCTTAACGACATAATTACTACGACGGTGAAGCCTACTGCGTTGACGTAAGCAGATTCCGCTTGAAAGTTCATCAGTACATTAAACGGCTTCAGGACGTGAACGACGTCAGACAAACGTCGAAGGATGAAAGCGATGCATTCGTGATGTAACGACTAGAACTTTCATGCAGAGAACATATTGGATTCTAAGACTGATAAAATTCTAGCCTGGCAACGATATCAGTCAGAGAATAAAAACTGAAGTTTAAAGGTGTTCCCTCAATCCACTTGAATCTCAAGGCGATCAGACATAACCTTATCTTTAAGCAAAGCTTTGTCTATTTATTCACCTTCTTCGTTAAATTGGATTACATCTTTGTTCACATAAATAACTCGTACAGCCTTAACTATACACCTAGTATTCACCCTCACGTTTTGTTTGCGTAAGGAGAGGAGGTAATAAATTTTCACAATAGAAACATTCGACATTTGTTTAAAAAATGAGAAATTTTAAGTGCTTCAAAAGCGTGCAGTAGACACAGTTTAAGGGAAAGTGAGATATAAATTGAATCTCACGTGACCTATTAAAATGAAATAAACGAATGTTTGTGTTTCATTGGTCACAACTGAGGAACTATAAACAAGGAGTAAATAAACTTCGAATTTGGAAGGGACACTTATTTACTTCAGCTTTTAACACACTCAAGATCGGCAAAACACTTTCAACACACGTTTCGTCTGTTAGTCACAGAAGTTAGGCGTAAGAAATTGCATATGCTAAGTGATCATAAACATAAGTGCAGCACTTCATATTCTCTATATATACACACCCAGTTCTTGTTTTACGCTCGTTAGTTTTGCCCCTTCTTGCTTTAACGCCCTTTGCCAATTCACACCACTTGTTAATTTTCGCTCTCTCATTTTCGGTTTAATGACATTTGGTTCGAAGTTTTCTATTAAGCTAACCTCTTATTTCTGAATAGCAGTTTTGATGTACGCCTTTTTGATTTACCCTCACTTTTTCAGGAACGTAACTAGGACATCAAAGAGGGCTACGTGTAGTAGACATCATAAGCATGGCATATATGCGAAACTTAGATTTGTTGTGGGCCAATTTAAAGAATCTGAAAGTGTGTTAATGTAAGTTATTTAAGAAAAAGATCAATAACTTATGTAATTAATCACATTTAGTTACTTATAACCTTATCATAGGAATCAGCTTCATGCTACTAGTAACACTTGTATATGCTAGAAACATATACAGCGAACTTAAAACATATGTGTGCAATGAATACTGAAGGAAAGTAAAGGAACACTTGTCCCTGTCCACGCCATAAAGGTATACAGGAGGAGCAGAAGTATAGCTCCACTCATTTTTAACCTCGACACCAGATGGAGGCGTGTTTTCGACTTCACGCCCCGGCCTCTTTATTTCCGAGATAGAACCCCGGTACCTACTCAATAAGAGGGTGGGTGAGCCCTAGAGCCGGTCTAAACGTTTCGGAGAAGAGAACGATTAAAGTTATAAGCAAAAATGTTTACATAAACATCCACAAATAAGAGTGTTAAAGTTTTATTATTCATTCTATGCAATGGTAAATAATATTTTAACAACCAACTAAATGCACACTGTACTTATTACTATTATTTATATTCAAATAATTTATATTCATATATAATAATAATTATTATTAAAACGTGAAGGTAAAGCAATCCCATTACAGGCCTTGACAGGCCCTTAGGGTTCCAGGAGGTTGATGCTCCCAGATTTCTAGACAATCGGCACATGAAGGTGGTAAGGTTGTCAGCCCTACGCACCGGCCGCCTTTACCCCCCCCCCCCCCCCCAGGAAATATTCCTGGTACTCATTTCTGTCAGAGGCTGAGTCGACCCCAGGGCCATAGTGCGACCGAAACGATTATGTCAAGGAAAAATTCCAATGACACCATCGGGAATCGAACCCGCGACGTTCCGGTTTGTAGCGTAGTGCCTCAACCAATTGCGCCACCGCGCGCCCCCAATTATTATTATTATTACATATAATAATTATTTATATTCAAATAACAGTAAAAGTATAGTGTGCATTTAGTTGGTTTTTAACGTATTAGTTATAAGACTATTAGAGTTTAAACCAGCTCAGGAAGTAATCACGTGTCATTTAATGATTGCATTAAGAATGTTTGAATCTCTACCCTTTATATTTTCGGTTGAGTGCTTCATTAAAAACGGGAAAAAACTTGACTGCTTGCCTTCACATCTGAACACTGTCTTTTCAAACGGGCAGAAGGCACGTTGTCTTGGGGGGTTGGGGGGATAGGCCGAGGGTGAGCGTCTCATTACTCTCATTCTAATGACGGACACGATACCTTCATGGTCACAATCATACACCAAGCTGCAGCTAAGCATTTTGAAAGAGGTTAAGGTAGTCTTTGTTGCCCAACAAATTCGTTCCAAATTGCTATACTACAAATTATTCAAGTGAAGGCAACAGACATCCTTCTCTAGCCAAAGCAAGTAAGTGATATGGAAAGTATGGGCAAAGTGGTACTGGGACAGGTTTTTT
This sequence comes from Reticulitermes speratus, assembly GCA_021186555.1. Lineage (NCBI taxonomy): Eukaryota > Metazoa > Arthropoda > Insecta > Blattodea > Rhinotermitidae > Reticulitermes > Reticulitermes speratus. The sequence continues at coordinate 14,796,780 of JAJKFL010000003.1, read as the reverse complement.
CCCCGAGTACTTCGTTTTCCCCTGTCAATTTCAATCCACCGCTGCTCCATTACACGGAAAGCCTCAAGGCTGCGGTGCGCCCGTGGCATCTGCTGCGGGGCCCTTCACCACGAAAATGTATATGGAAAGTAAAGCCAATTTTATTTTGGGGACGTTATCAGAATATGAGAAGTTTTGAAAATGATATGCTGAGAAGATAATTTAATTATGAGATAAGAAGACCTTCAGGACAATGTATAAATTTTATTGAGAAGGCTTTAAAACTTAAAATCCATATTATATCATTAGTGACAGTTGAGTCTAAGACAGCGGTGCACAACACCGGGTGCACGGTTGGCGTGGTGACCAAATTTTATAAGGTGGCACCTAATATTTTTGGCTCCTCAGTGTGGAACTTGCTTCATGTCAGCCTTCTGAAGACTAGGATTTTGAGGTGAGTCCTAGATTTCTGGCAAATGTGTGCAACCCAGTCTAAACCACGTTAGAGAAGAAATGCTTTTCCTCAAAAGTGGATATATAGACATCGTTATTGAAGCCCAGCGGACCGGAATTGACAAGACCGCTGTAAGACGCAGATTACAGGAAGCGAATATCGGAGGAAATTTAGGTGGAAATTTGGTTTTGGGGAACAGTGTTAATGGTGACAGGCCTATTTGTATTGAGAAGTGTGGAGGTAAATCCGAGCCGCCAGTGGAGTAGGGTAAGTTGGATCAAAAAGTGACTCCGAAGCTACTGAAGGCTTTTTTGGTAATAAGAAAACTGATGGCCAAATCAAAGGAAAAGGGGACTTTAGAGAGAAATTAAAGACAGTAAACGAGGCAATAAAAGGAATGATGTCTGATTATCGAGAGACTTAAAAATAGAGAAAAAGTGGGTAGAGAGACAGAGAGCGCCAGACTAGAGTGGTTGAGAGATTAAGAAAGAAAATATTGTAATTTTTTGGGCTAAAGAGAAGAAATGAGGGGTACAAGTGAGAATATGAATACGTTAAAATCTGAGGATGGAAATATCTGCATTGCAAGATTTTGGGGGGATGTTTTAATATCGGTAGATTTGTCTGGTATATTGAGGGATTGGTTAGTAAGCGATATTGTTTGTAAAACTATACACAAAAACTACGAATTGCAAAGAGAAAATCTGTGTTAGCGGCCGGCCGCAGTCCTCTGTATATTTCTACTCAACTAATAGACCTGTATATGATATATGCAATAGGATATGATGTCTGGATAACCAATTTATTGGTATAAAATGGGAAGCACGAGCCAAAAAGAAATCATAATTAAATTGGCCTAGAAAGGAGTGCACAAGTCCCGGGTGCAGGTAGCGGTGGAGACTGAAATTTTTTGCGTTAATAAAATGCTTCTTGTCACTTTTCTGGAACCTAAAACTTTGAGGTGGCTCCTATATTTCTTGAAAATTTGCGCATCCCTGGTTTAGGGGCCTCAAAAAATAAAGAATTTGGAAAAAGGAAAGGAGGATGGGAAAAATAAATCCATATTGACCTTACAGAAATGTTTTACGAAAGTACGAACGGACTTGCTGGCGTAGTGTTTGTGATGGTGATCAGCCATCTGGGCCAGGATACTAACATTTCTGATCAGTTGAAGAATATGAGCTGCTCCAAGAAGACAAGGTTCTATTGTGTTTGTATTTTGTATGATAGCCTACACTTCCACGAACATTGCTTAACTCATGCATTAATCTCTTCACTATTTATGTCCCTATGTAACACTACGTTCCCCTGTACCATTAGCAAAAAAACTTATAGGATTACAATAAATTCAAAGTTCATATACTACATGACATTTGCCACAAATCACAGCGTTCATCAAAAACACATTTCGTGAAGTATCTGCATATGTGTAATCTGGAGACAGTTATTTATACGATAATATTTCTATGGAAAATTTATGATGTGTAACTGTGTACTTTGAACATGAAATAAATCACATCGTTCCAACACTCAAACTGACGTAGGATCTGCATAAATCAATCTAACTTGATCGTCATAGGCGTATCTGAGGACAGGCGTACACGGTCATATTTTAATTTAATAATATTCTCTTTTCATCCATATTACATTTTGGGCTTAAGGCTGATAACCTCTACTTTCTAAAATATTTCCCTCCAGAAACACCAGAGCTATAGAGAACAGAAGCTATAGAGAACAGACCGCTATAACTCAACCGTTTGCATGCACACTGACACACTGTTCTGTCAGGGTTTTGTTGGGGAAACCTGAAGGAAAGAGAAACATTGGAAGACCTACGCGTAGATGGGAGAATGATACTAAACGGATCTTCGATAATTAGGAAGGGGCGTGGACTGAATTTATCTGCTTGAGGATACGAAAAATTGGTGGGCTGCTGTGAACACTATAATGAACCTTCAGGTTCCTTAAACGGGCAGAGAATTTCTTGCCTAACTGAGGAACGAAGCTTGTCAAGGACTCTGTTCAGTGTAATTATTTAGTTAGTTAGTTAAGTTGTTAGTTAGTTAGTCAGTCAGTCAGCCAGTCACTCAGTCAGTCAGTCAGTTAAATTCGGTAAAGCCAAAAATATACCAGCAAGAGAGATTAAGAATACACAAAAAAAAACACGAAGTGACAGCGGGTTACGTGATTTCAGGCTTCCGCCGCGGTGTAAATGAGATCTTCGCTCTTCTGGAATGTTACACATCGTTGATTGGTAGTTAGTTACCGACGTTTCAGGAAAACATATCGGTTCCATCTTCAAGGGTCAAGCAGTCCAAGAAGATTGCTGGACCCTTAAAGACGGACCTATCCCCAAACACCCCAACCTACGATCTTCCCTCTAAGTAAGAGCCCAAGTTTCACACCAATACAAAACAACAGGCAGAATTATATTTCTGTATATTTTAATCTTCCTAATTTTCTATATCAAACGGCAAGATTAAAGATTCTGAACCGAATAGTAGCAGGCACTCTCTGAGTTCTATTTCTTCATGAAGGCAATTTTGATTTGTTACAGTTGTTCCCAAATATTTGAACTTCGCCGTAGTTTCAAATTATTTATCGCCTGTCTTTATGTTGTAATGTTGTCCTGCATTCTGTCCACAAAACATAAACATATACTTAATTATATCAGAAATTACTTCTAGACCAATCTCCTTACCAGCAACTAATAAAAGCTTTTCTTAATATTATGTATGTTTTCAGGTGTCATCTCTAAGATAACACAAATTTGACTGCTATTGAAATGAAACTCATTACGGTATTGTTTTGAATGTAGGAACGTTGGTTGTCAAAGAGAGTTCCCATGGACACTGAGCCAGGCATCACACTGGCACACCAGCCGATGTTTTACCCTACGACAAGAAAACTCACTACGCTACTGCTGGAACCACTAAGACTCCATGTATTCTTCAAAACCTCCTTCAGTGTTTCAAGGATTAAGGTCCTTAAACATCGCCATAAACACACAACACTAATGTCGAACGCCCCGGTACGTTCAAAGAGATGTCATCGGGTTGCTGGACAACTCAATTGATCATGAGGCCTGCACTCTCGGTGACACCAGTTTTCTATGCTCTGCAAAGTTTTGGACAATCCTCTATAAGATATAAACCTCTCTCCAGGTGACTTCCATCTGCCTCGGTGGACTAGTGGTTAGCGTGCTCGCCACTGGACCCAAGGTTGCGGGTTCAATCCCGGCCGAGGTAGATGAAATTTTAAGGGTGATAAAAATCCGTAGCACAACTTCCTTCGAAGGGGAAGTAAAGCCGTCTGTCCCATGTCGTAGATTTACGGCATGTAAAAGAACCTTACGGGCATAGAGATGTTTCTCACCCGAGTCTCCTGATCGGCTGCTAGAGGCTCGGTCCTATCAGGATGAATAGAATCGTACACGGCGGAAGGCAACGGGAAACCACCGCTGGTAAATTCTCCCATGACAACCTATGGGTGCCAGTAGGGTCACGACACTCAGAAATGAGTATAAAGGACTAAATTATTAGGTGACTTCCATACATTCCGCCCCAAAAGAAAGCGCTCAAGAGTCATGTCAATGTACTAAAGAAGTAAGAGCCACACGTCTGAAGGATTACGTGAATATCGCATACAGAGAAGACATAAACCAAGAACTTCAGCGTATTTATTGGAATCTACTCCCTGTTCAAAGGGAGTGATTAAGTGCTTACACTAAAGTAAACCCCACCCGCCATAAAGCGCTCATTAGGTCAACAATAACTTAGGCTTGCCCCCTCCCCTCCCCTCCCCCCCCCCCCCTCTGGGAAATTGCGTCAGACACCTATCTTTTGAAATCGCAGCGCCTGCATAAAAAGTTTCTCCACGTGACTGGCAACTTTCCAAGGCGCACATATACACACGATTTACACGTGGCATTTCAGAATTCTGTACTTTTGTAATTTTATCACAAAATTATACAGACAGTAAACAGAAGTCTTATAAAATCATGGGAATAAAAATGTTTGCAACATCCGGTAAGGCGAGGCTCAATACAGAAAATACCCTTTGCGTACAAAGAGTCTTAAACTTGGCGTAAATCAGGCTTACGATCAAATTACAGCAAGATCATTACATCAAACTCAAGTTAGCTGAGGCAGGGGTGCAAAACTTTCCCATAAATCTATTAGCCACCTTAAAATTCTAGGCTCCAGAAGGGTAATGTAAATTAGGTTTCATACTGAGGACCCACAAATATTAGGCGACACAGTAGGAAATATAGTCGGCTGACCGATATGGCGCCAGGATTTGTACACCCCTGAGCTGTGGTATAATCCCCTGTACTAAGTCTGGAATGGCAGAGACTTTGTACGAGTGTTCAGCTACTGTATATATGAAACACTGTAAGTAATAAGCCCTCTTGTTTTATGTTGACTATAATCACACTGTAAACAGATTAGTTTTCCTGTTTTCACGGCTGTGGTTGATCAGATCATTTCGTAGTTCTTTTTCTGGTTTCCACTCCGTATAAACCCAAAATATGTAGAACAAATTGTGTATATGTTACATATCATTACTTCGTAAAGACCAAGACACTGGACACAGGACATATCCGACTTTTCGTCAGAGGGGGCGCCTCACATCGACGACGACTGCAAAGACCAGACATTCTAATTCACAAGATCTGCTTACGAGCCAGAGAGGGAACTTGATGCCAAGTACTATACACACTATTTTTATACCTAGAGGTTTGAATTGTTTTGTGTCTCGCGTATGAATTTATAGGTTTTTGGTTCTTTTAGAATATTACTTATCCTAAAAATTGTAGTGCACCTGAAGATGAAGCAGTCTGCTTTCGAAACGTCGTGTTCGTATAATCAGTGATGATAAAAAAAGTCCAAATACGCATCAGTGATATCTCGCAAACATAATTATTCTCTATTCTTAATAAATTCTCAGTTTTTCGATAGGGATGTGAAGCCTTATCCTTCAGCCTGAGGGAAAATAACAGATTAAGGGGGGCGTGAAAAGAGGGCCCTCATAAGAATACTTGGACCTGAGACGGAAGAAGTGACAGAAGACTGGAGAAACTGTCGTAATGAAGAGTATAACAACCCGTTTTCTACAAATATTGACAGGAATATAGAATTTAATACAGACGGGGAATGCACTATGGATGGGATAGTTGATAAATGTACCTAAAATGAAAACACGTAAGTATGAAAAGAAAATACCGTTTTAAAGATCTAGAACTTATCAAACCTTAATACGCAGACTCTTTGTGGTGCACACTGTATTCATCTGGTATAGAACAGGGACGATTGGCACAACGATGTGCCCACCCGTTCCATAAGGGCACAGGAACTTGTTAACAACCTGCGCGACGTCTTGATTCTGAAGAATAATTCTGTCCCTGAGACTTGGTCACACTATTTTTCGATTTCTTTAGTCGCATTGCTTCTACTGCTATTTTAAATTCTTGTAGCCGGTGTTTATTTTGGTCTTCCCCCTTCAGACTTTTCCTGGCTGTTTGCAATTAATTATTCGCTCTGTCCACCTGTGACTTTCCGTTCTCTCTACATGTTACAACATTTCAACAACAGTTTCTTTTACCTCAACGCAGTTACTGGCATTTCTTTGTTGCCTTTTTTATCTCAAATCTGTATAGAAAATCTCTTCTCCCCCCCCCCCCCCCCCCCCCCGCTGAATAAAACGGTGTTACGTTTCGCAACCGTACCCGTAGCAAATAACACCAAAAGAAATTTACAATACATAAAAGAGCAAGAGAGTTAACCTTGAACCCGCACATGAATATTAACAGTGGCAAATGAAACCGCCGCTGTGCTGCCAAACTTAAGCACTAAGGCTAGTCGCACACTTGCGATTTTCTGTCGCGCGATTATTTAGTCGCACAAACAGAACACACTGTTTTCAGTAGGAATGCGCGCACATGCGACTAAATAAAAGCAGCGATTAAAGAGATGCAACCAGCCCTATTTTACTAGCGACGCGACTGTCGCGAATTAAAATGGGTTACATAGACAGAATGAACCTGCACACACTGCTTCTGCTGCTGTTCAGTCGCATTTGAATCCTTGGAGAGAAATCTATCATTGAATATTATTGTATTTTAATTATTTGTTATTGATATTGAATTATGTCTGATAACGAATCTGCTGTTGATGATTCCCCCATCACACATTGTTTTGGATACGGAGAAATTGATTTTTGAATTGGAAAAACGGCCTGCTCTGTATGACAAAAATTTGACTTTTAAGTGGGTGCACCCAATGTTTTCGTTTGCGTCTTTTTTTTTTGGATTTCATACGGAGTAATAAGGCAATCACACAAGTACTTTCGATGAAATCCATACCATTACTGAAATATACTAGCGATTTTTTGGTCGCCGTGTGCGGACCACAATACTTTTCGGCGATTGCGACTTTTCGTCGCGGCGGCAATAAATCGCAAGTGTGCGCCTGACACTGAAAAACTTCTCAGTAATTCTCCTTCGCCTCTAATTTAAATGCATTAATTTTAAGACCCAGGATGGTTAATATAAGTTTTATGTTAGCCATCCCGTCTGCACATATCATCATCATTCTCTAAAGGCTAAGCCTTGTCGCTGCAACCATAGATGTCTGTCTTGTGCCAGTCTCTTCATTTCGGCGTAGGAGTTGCAAAAGAGTTCCTTCGTCAGATTCTTGATGTAAGAGAGCCTTGGTCGTCCTCTACTTTCCTTCCCCAACACTCTACCTTCCATGATGTTGGTAACAAAACCATTATGTCTCAACAAATGTCCAATAAGTTTGACTTTCCTCATTCCTACCACTCTTAATATTGTTCTCTTTTCATTGATTTCCTTCAGCACTTCTTCGTTGCTTTTTCTATCCATCCAACTAGTCGTGCACATATATTGACGTAAAAAAGTGTATTTCAGTCAGCTTACGATTGAAATGTCTAGTCTTTAAAAGAACAATAAAGGGTTGTGTCTGACGGAAATAAGCTTGTTTATGTGATGGTTAGCATGGTCAGATATCGAAGACGTTTCACCCTTAAACTTGCTAACAAGTCACGTGACATAACCTGCTAACCATATTCGCAGTCTTGGACATATTTTAAAATTTTTGCAAAGCACTCCTATGCTGATATTTACTTATTAATATACGATATGTTTTTTTTCGTGTTGCCTGTAACTGCATAAAAATATTTTATGATTATTAACTCGAAAACTATCTGAGCAAGGTATGTAATGATACCTGCGCTATTTTGGGATTTTACGCAGCGTAGAATTGTAGTTTCTTACCGACGTTTCGGGACAACCTATCGGGTCCCATCTTCAAGGAAGTGAAAAATGCGGTGCATTCGTGGTTGTGCACACAACCCAAAACATTTTTTCCAGCGAAATCACAAATTATGTTGAACGTTGGACCAAGTGCATTGAAAATGAGGGAGGCTCTGTAGAAAAATGGCACCCTTTGTACTTTATGTAACTTCCTTCATATACGAGTTTTAGTATATTATTTCTGTTATTTATTGAATGACCTTCATACTTAACATTCTTTCAAAACGCCGTAAAGAGAGAGGTTTCCACAAATGAGTTCATAGGCATAACTACGTAATGTGTAAACCAAAAAGTATTAAATATGATGCCAGCAATTTTTTCCATTCTATCTACGTTTGAACTACTCTTACTTTGTCAGACTATTTTATTTATATTCTTATAGCGCATTTGTATCAACATCTTTAATATCTGAAATGGAATGTTAACATAAACTACATTTAAATGTTCAGTCCGTACCGCGCAGTAAACACACTCCGTCTCGGTTATAGAAACCACTCAGTTAATGCTGTATAGGGAACTAATAGCTGTCGGTTTTGAGAACCATACAAAACACAGAAGCACACTAAGCTACTCCACGGACCAGAGTCCTTCTTGTTAAACTTATAATTCTTCAGCTAATCAAGAAATTCCCCTACTTTAAAAAGATAGTACACTTTCCATTTCATTTTAACTTAAAAATCGTCAGGTTTTTCTGCCGGAACCTGTATAACTCGAAAATTCACTACCATCTTCACAAGACAAGGCACTTGTCTCTATCCCGAGCTAAATTAACCCAGTCCATGTCCTCCATTCTTATTTATCTGTCACCTTCCACCTATCCGCAGGTTTTCCAAGCGGCCTCTTTCGTTAAGGTTTCCCCATCAAAATCCTCTATGTATTTCTCTTCTCTTTCATACAGTAGACATTCTGTTGTTAAGGTGAAAAATTTTTTAAATGTTAAACCTGGTAGTATATAACAGGGGTGCCCAGCTGGATAAGTTTGGTAAGCCGCACTTCAGAAGGCAACTTGGGCAAGAGCCAAGTACTCATAAAATAAAATTATTTCCTTATTTCATGGCTTCTTGTTTTTGTTCGTTTGACAACTATGGGTTAATTATTGTTAGTTATGGGGCTGCGTTCTTTAGAATATCTTTTACGAAGCCGTTCACGGTCAGCCTCGTGTGCATGTAAACTACCTGAATATTACTCTTTACAGGCAACTTGCACGAGCCGCACCAGTGAATTGCGTGAAAAGCGTTGTGGCCACCCCTGGTACATAAAGCAACAACTGAGCTTCAAAGCGTTAAATGACTCAGATGGAAGATAATGGCCTGGTTTTTACATGCATTACATAATATGTACTATAACTTCTTATATTTAAACCACGGTTTATGACAGGTTTTGCATAATATTTAAAACTGTCAACTCTTGGTGTAATTTTACGAAGTTACGCTGAAACACCTTGTCAATACAGAAAGACGGTGTGCTTACAGATCCCCGCCCCATTCCCTTCAGGCAAATTAATTCTGAGACAATTATGTCAAGCATAATGATTCTCAGTCACGTTACACTGCCATACAGAAACATAAAACACGACAGGTTATGTACGTATAGCGTAATAATGAGGTGCGTTCGCGTAACACTTTTTGCCGTGGAAAAGCAATAAGTATTACATATTCTGAGTGTGTGTCTGTAGCCTTAGTTATCTAGCATGCAATGCGCATGCGCCATATTATATCGTCATCTGTGGCCTGTCCGGCTCTACCATATTTTTCCACATTATCTCATAAACGGTACGACTTCGAAAAAAAAAATTTATTGAACGTAAAATGTGTGTTTTAATTTTCTCTGCAACTTTTTCCTGACACATTTCTCATTCTAAGAAGAGCTGAGCGAGATATGATAAATGTACATAGGTCTTCATGTAACGTACCCGTTATTCTTGTCAGATTTTAATGGAACTTGAATTTTGTCGACAGATTTTCGAAAAATCCTCAAATATCAAATGTGAATATCAGTCCAGTGGGAGCCGAGTTGTTCCATGCCGACGGACAGACAGACAGACAGACAGACAGGCAGACAGACAGACAGACAGACAGACAGACATGAAGAAGAAAATAGTCGCTTTTCGAAATTTTGCGAACGTGCCTAAACAACAAATAAACATTAAGTGTAAATTGGTCTGACGTCACTGCGGCAACCTGACCGCCCGCTAGCATTCTTCCAGCTGTTACCTAAAATACATCAGGCTATTTTTGATAAATGATGTATCCTGTGACTTGCATTGCTGTTCAAGATTGCCTTTGGTATTATGGAATCTACTGGTGTGAATTTCACAGTTGGCTTTTAACATCTTGTCGATAAATGCTTCAGAAGGATAGAAGTAACGGGAAGACGAGAAAGAAGACGTAAGCAGCTACTGGATGACCTTAAGGAAAAGAGAGGATATTGGAAATTGAATGAGGGAGCACTAGATCTCACTCTGCGGAGAATTCGCTTTGGAAGAGGTTATGGACCTATCGTAAGACAGACTACGAAATGAATGAATGAAATCCTTCATTAAAAAAATAATGAATGACAGTATATAATGAATAAGACATCAATTCCTCTAACAACATATCTGCAGTCCACCACTGAGAAAAAGCATCATAAGACACGGTTTTCTTGAAATGCATTTTCAGTTTTAGCCAAATGTTCTTTTTTTTTAGTCTTACATAGACGCGAATTTTTATATATCTTATTTGTAATTCTCTCTCTCCTTTTATTTTTTACATCAAAACAGATTTCTGTATACTTTTTGTGAATTTTTAGTTACGTAAAACAGCCTATTCTTTATTGATGCCTTGAAGAACATACATTGTGTAACAAATTTTCCTTATTTAACAATATTTTGCTCTGAATTTCTCACTTGCCGGCTTAAAAATAAGACTTTATTTCTCTTAGAAATGGAAAATATTTTATTTGGTTTATGACTACAATTAGTGCTTTTGAATCTATACTAATGACTTAGAATTAAAATAAAACATACGCCTTCAGCTAATTGAAGATGGCATCTGTCCTTAAGGACGTGGCAAATAGCCCGCAAGATATATGGCTGCTGCGCTAAATATTCAGGTGGAATATACTCAAAGCCTACTGTGACAGCGTTCTTTCTCTTTTGAAATTATAATGAATGAAATGCCTAAAAAGAGTCATTTGTTACGGTCACAATCAAATCGCATAACGTAACGACATTCTGCCAGCACGATTATGCATTTATCTACACATCTCACAGTCATGAGTCGAGTCACGCTATTTCCTCTATTCTGCTCCACCTTCCAAATTCATATTTCACGGAAAGATAAAATGTAATAAAGACAATACAAAAACTTTTAGAAATGCAGTCAAACCTAATATCTGCTCTAACAGTTTTTTTAAATTCAAAACACACTTCACCTTTCAAAATTAAGTTACCTGCCTTAATCATTTCCTCTTTCCTTTCTCTTGCAAAAATATTTGTACTTACTTGTGTAACTGTAGTCTATTATTGTACTATTGGTACTTACTTGTGTAACTGTAGTCTATTACTGTACTTATGTACTTACTTGTGTAACTGTAGTCTATTACTGTACTATTGGTACTTACTTGTGTAACTGTAGTCTATTACTGTACATTGTACTACTTGTGTACTGTAGTCTATACTTACTATGGTACTTATTGTGTAACTGTAGTCTATTACTGTACTATTGGTACTTACTTGTGTAACTGTAGTCTATTACTGTACTATTGGTACTTACTTGTGTAACTGTAGTCTTAGTGTAACTGTACTATTGGTACTTACTTGTGTAACTGTAGTTATTACTGTACTATTTGTACTTACTTGTGTAACTGTAGTCTCTTACTGTACTATTCGGATTGAATTTTAATTCAACAGCAGTTCAGGACTATCGAAAATTCTCTTTTCTGGTGGTTGCTAGGAAAGAGAAACAAATAAATTACAAACAATTAAAGAAGTGAGATTATAAATGCTCGACGAGGGTGAAAACACACATTACAGGGCACGGGGTGGGGTGGGGCGGGGGATTCAAACAAGTGAAAATAGACTAGTCAAAACACGCAATCAGCGGGCGATGGGCGGAGGAGCAAAGCCAGGAAGAAGACAGAAGCGACTGCAAGCGGCTGACTACATTCTTCCTGTTCCTCACCACGGAATATCAAAACCCTCACACAGCATGCATTCAAAAGTATCAACTCACATTCTCGAGTATTCAAAAAATGTCTTCGGTTGCCTCCTAAGTACATGAAGCAAGTGGTGGTACTCCCCAAAATAATTTTTCATGGAAAGGTGGATAAACCCACATGTGGTTATTATTCAAAAAGTATGCGTGAATTCAAGCTTCTGCCGCGGTGTAAATAAGATCTGCGCTCTTTTGGGATTTGATGCATCGCAAAGCAGGTAGTTTCTTACCGACGTTTTGGGACAACCTATCGTCCCATCTTGACCCTTGAAGATGGGATCGATAGGTAGTCCCGAAACGTCGGTAAGAAACTACCATTATATGCTGCGTAGAATCCCAAAAGGGCGCACCTTGTCATTCGAAAAGTACTGTCGTTTAAAATAACCATTTCTACTGACAACAAACGGCGTTGGATCCTCGAAAGAGAAATGATGACAACTGGTGGTGACGCCTGAGACCACAATCCGTTCCGCCCGGAACACTGTATGCGTGTGTACAACGCGCTCCTAGCCGCTGTCAGAGGCTCTATTAATTACCCGCCCCGCCCCGCGCCGCTGTTGGGTGTTGTTTTTATCCTAAATGCCAGACAATCAATCCCACATTTCCCTCAGGGCAATAAAATAGTTGATCTTCTGACTGAGTCCAAGAACCTCCGATCGGCACACAGCGACATTTGGGGAAAAAAAAATGCGTACGGGAAATGGGTCTAGCAAATACAGCAGATATAAGATACGATAACAAAAGAGAAAGTTTTGACCTAGTAGAAATGAAGAATGATAGAATAAATTGTTTTTTTTTCCAATGGCTCGACAGCCCCTAATGGGCCACGGCCTCCTCATTATCGAGGCTTCACGATCACACTCAGACACACCACACTCGGTAGGACTCCTCTGGACGAGTGATCGGTCCGATGACAACACACAACACTCACAACAGACATCCATGCCTCCAAAGGTATTCGAACCCGCAATCCCAGCAAGCGAACGGCCGCAGACCCACGCCTTAGACCGAGCAGCCACTGGGTTCGGCCCGTGGTATAGGTAACATACAAAAGTAATCAATCAGTGCTAAAGTAAAAGTCCTTAAAGAGAAAATACTGTACCTAACATATACAATAATAATAATATACTGTAATAATAATTTCAATGGCAAATACCGGACTTGGATGCACCCAACTTTGTCCGGACCACCGGGGTCCGGATTACCGAGGGGCCACTGTATTTGAGAACTGGATATTTCTCCTTCTTCTCCTACTCTGTTCCATATCTATTTTATGTTCGATAAATTTTTTCCGAAAATCCGTGCCGTTTATGAGATAATGTGGAAGCATATGGTAGAGCCAGACAGGCCAGAGATGACAATATAATACGGCGCATGCGCTTTGCATGCTGGATAACTAAGGCTACAGACACGCACTCAGAATACTTAATGTAATACTTACTGCTTTTCCACGGCAACCATGGTTACACGAACGTGCTTCAAAGTTACGTTATACGTACATTGCATGTCTTGTTAAATCAAGTAATTGTTCTCCTATCTTATAAATTCTTTACCATTGCCTGCTGATAGGTTTAACATAAAACCGAAACATTTAGACAATAGAAACACCCGTCTAATTAATAGTAGTGCTTGGGGGCACCCACATGTCTATTTGACATATATTCAACTACGGGCACCGTTGTTAATTCCGCCATAAATAAATCAGCTATCCGTTCGATTGACGAAATTTTGCCACCCCTGGCCTAGACCTATCCAGCATCTGACTTATCGACAAAACATGACTCGTACTACCGAAGCGGGTAACAGGTGTAACCTAGATAGGAACGGCAGAGCGGCAAGACAAAGTATTCAGTCAGGCAGATTGGGCAAAGCCATCACACCGTAAACATCTACACTAGGATCAAAGTGGACCACGGTAACAGCTGATAGGGCTGCAGATATCTGGGCTATGTGGCCTGATACTCCCCCCACCAACATTAACCACTTTATTCCGTGACATAATGACAGTTGGGGACCGTGACAAGGAATGAAAAATAAAATAATTTGAAGGGAGATGAATATGAAAGTACTGCGAACGTCCGTGTAAGTGGTTTCATTTGCAACGTTGTCAGCATGTCGTACTGCAGTACGTGTCATTGGTATACATCCTGTGGCCCGCAGACCACTTTTCGCCTTCGACCTTTCAAAGTGGCCTCTCGTGTCACTTATTTCCTTGAGATTGTAATGACCATCAGCCACATACAAATTCCATAGAGAATAGACATAAATAAATCAGTATTACTTCTAAAAGAAGCTGTAAAATTTATCATAATCTAATACAGCTAAGAATAAAACGAATACAAGTCTAATGTTCAATATATAAACATGATGTTTCAACAAGACAGGCCATATACGTATAACGTAATATTAATATGCTTTCGTGTAACCATTGTTGCCGTGGAAAAGCAATAAGTATGACATATTCTGAGTGTGTGTCTGTCACCGTATTTATCCAGCATGCAAAGCGCATGCACCGTATTATATTGTCATCTGTGGCCTGTCTGGCTCTACGATATTTTTCCACATTATCTCATAAATGGCACGATTTTATGAAAAAAATTATTGAATGTAAAATGTGTGTTTTGATTTTCTCTGCAACTTTGTCTAAAATGTTTCTCATTCTGAGCACAATTCAGCGAGATACTGTCCTAACGTACATAGGTCTTCATATAAAGTACCGTTATTCTTGTCAGATTTTAATGGAACTTGAATTTTGTCGACATATTTTCGAAAAATCCTCAAATATAAAATTTCATGATAAGTCGTCCAGTGGGAGCCGAGTTGTTCCATGCGGGCAGACAGACAAGTGGACAGACAGACGTGACGCAGCTAACAGAAGCTTTTCGCAGTTGAAGGTGCTGAAACCGCGACTGTTACCAGTGTTACGTATTGAAAAAGACTTACTTTCTAAAGATAGAAAATTTTCCATGGTCCGTGCACTAAGACAAGTCACCATACATATTCCAACAACTGCACTATATTTAAACACAATAATATACAAAAATTTGGTATTACTCCTACGTGTTCCAGCCTTTTTCGGCCATCCTCAGGGAGGCATTCAACAAAAAAATACACAGTAATAGATATGCAATGGTGGAATTCAAATACAAATATTAAAATGGTTAAAAGTATTAAAAAGCATAGTACAGTGTGTATCATAAAGTATTCTTCTTTTTTGAATACCTCCAAGAGAATGGACGAAAAGTCGAAACACTTACGCGGATGACCACGTGTTTGTATATGATTGTATCCAATTATAGTGCAGTTGTTTGAACATGTATGGTGACGTACTTTCTAGTTGCTTTTTCATGATAATTACGTATACGAAATTATCCCTCCATTAAGAATGAGGTTTAAATTCCACTTTTTGTCCAAAACGAAGGCGTTTTAAATTTACAATATCCTTAATATCCTTAAAAGCTTTCAGAACCCTACAGTGCACCGAGGTTAACAATGACAGATTTTCATATTTTAAAGTAAATAAGCGTCTATTATTTCTATATAAACCGACTCTTTGCAAAACCGTGTTGGTTCATGTCTCTCTTCCCTTTCGTGAAAGAAGAATTCTATTTTTGGTAAGCTACTCTTTTAAAAATCGTTTTGACCTGTCTTTCTAAATTACACTGACGTGTCGCGAGAGATAATCCCCCCAAGATCATGTTTCTGCCGACAGGCACTAAGTTAGATAATCCCCCCAAGATCATGTTTCTGCCGACAGGTACTAAGTTAGATAATCCCCCAAGATCATGTTTCTGCCAACAGGCACTAAGATAATCTCCCGAAGATCATGTTTCTGCCGACAGGCACTAAGATAATCCCTCCAAGATCATGTTTCTGCCGACAGGCACTAAGTTAGATAATCCCCCCAAGATCATATTTCTGCCGACAGGCACTAAGTTAGATAATCTCCCCAAGATCATGTTTCTGCCGACAGGCACTAAGTTAGATAATCTCCCCAAGATCATGTTTCTGCCGACAGGCACTAAGTTAGATAATCCCCCCAAGATCATAATTCTGCCGACAGGCACTAAGTTAGATAATCCCCCCAAGATCATGTTTCTGCCGACAGGCACTTAGTTAGATAATCCCCCCAAGATCATGTTTCTGCCGACAGGCACTAAGTTAGATAATCCCCCAAAGATCATGTTTCTGTCGACAGGCACTAAGTTAGATAATTCCCCAAGATCATGTTTCTGCCGACAGGCGCTAAGTTAGATAATCCCCAAAGATCATGTTTCTGCCGACAGGCACTAAGTTAGATAATCCCCCAAGATCATGTTTCTGCCGACAGGCACTAGATAATCCCCCCAAGATCATGTTTCTGTCGACAGGCACTAAGTTAGATAATCCCCCCAAGATTATGTTTCTGCCGACAGGTACTAAGATAATACCCCCAAGATCATGTTTCTGTCGACAGGCACTAAGTTAGATAATCCCCCAAAGATCATGTTTCTGCCGACAGGCACTAAGTTAGATAATCCCCCCAAGATCATATTTATGCCGACAGGCACTAAGTTAGATAATCCCCCCAAGATCATGTTTCTGCCGACAGGTACTAAGATAATACCCCCAAGATCATGTTTCTGTCGACAAGCACTAAGTTAGATAATCCCCCAAAGATCATGTTTCTGCCGACAGGTACTAAGATAATCCCCCCAAGATCATATTTATGCCGACAGGCACTAAGTTAGATAATCCCCCCAAGATTATGTTTCTGCCGACAGGTACTAAGATAATACCCCCAAGATCATGTTTCTGTCGACAGGCACTAAGTTAGATAATCCCCCAAAGATCATGTTTCTGCCGACAGGCACTAAGTTAGATAATCCCCCAAGATCATATTTATGCCGACAGGCACTAAGTTAGATAATCCCCCCAAGATCATGTTTCTGCCGACAGGCACTAAGTTAGATAATCCCCCAAGATCATATTTATGCCGACAGGCACTAAGTTAGAAATTCTCAGCAGGCGTGTCTCATTTTGACAGAAGAGTGAACTACTCACGGTTGGCTTTGCTCTGCCCACGGAATTCCGTAGTCACTCAATTATGGTGCTGCACTGAAACTTCACTCCATAACCTTTAAAGATAAAGTTTTCTCTACGCTTAGGAAACACGAGTAACGAAGTACAGAGGTACAGGTCCGTGCATTCAATTCGACAACAGCTGAAAGTGAATGGTTAGCTTCATTGGAGAAGAGGGCCCCAGAGCCAATCGGGGAGACGGTAAAGTAAAGTTTCACCTGTGCACGCCATTAAGGCGTGTAGGAAGAGTGGAGGTATAGCTCCACTCATTGTAAATTCTGTATTAGTGGAGATAAGTTGTCAGCTTCACGCCCCGGCTGCTTTACTACCTGTGAAATAGACCCCGGCTATGTTTCAATAAGGGCACGCGGTGGCGCAATTGGTTGAGGCACTGCGCTACAAGCCGGAAGGTCGCGGGTTCGATTCCCGATCTTGTCATTGAAATTCTTCATCCTTCCGGCCGCACTATGGCCCTGGGGTCGACTCAGCCTCTAACAGGGATGAAGATGGCCGGCGCATAGGGCTGACACCCTTACCATCTTCATGTGTCGATTGTCTTGAAATCTGGGAGCCTCAACCTCCTGGAACCCTCAGGGCCAGTACTGGGGTTGCTTTACCTTTACCTTTGAATAAGAGGCTGTTTGGGCACCACAGCCGATCAAGACCCTTTTGGATAAGAGAATTCTCTTGTCTTTTCTTGAAAAAGAGACAGAAGCACTTTTAATCACGACGCCTGAAGCACTTTTAATCATGACGCCTGTGTTTTCACGATTGGAGTGACCTTCAAATTTAATCCATGACAACAGCCCAACTCATTCAAATCTATACAAGAGACACACAGACTTATGCACAGCGCATGAGTCGACCATTAGTCACAACTGACTTCGCAAAGTACGACATGAATACCAAGGTTAGCATTTTACGTATGGTAAGCAAATGTGTCCAGTTTTATTACTTTCCTGAGCAGAATTCTTAATGCAGTGACACACATTTTGTCGGCCAAAAAAAAAAAAACAGAAACAAATGTTTGTCTCTCATCACCAGAATACGAGACAAATTCATGATATATTAGTAGTCTAAAACATGTAGCAATACTTAAGTGAACCTACTTACAACAACAACAAAATGTGAAAGCTTTATGACAAAATTAAGAGAAGATTAAATGGTGAGAATGTTGCTAAAATTCGAGTTTTTTACCTCCCTGTGATTTATCTAAAATTAAAGGTAAATTTGAGATCTGAGCTCTTCTCAGGTACTACGCGGCGTTGAGTGGTAGTTCTGTACTGACGTTTCGGGACAACCTATCGGTGCCATCTTCAAAGGTCAAGAAGTTCTTGGACTTCTTGTCTCTTGAAGATAAGACCGATAGGCTGTCCCGAAACGTCAGTACAGAACTATTACTCAACGCTAAGTAATATCCCAGAATAGCGTAAATTTCACCTACATCGCGGGGGAAGCCTGAAATCATGGAAAGATAAGTTTGTCCCTGTACGTGCCATGAAAGCGAATGTAGATGTGGAGATGTGGCTCCACTCATTCTTAACCTTGGAACTAGGTGAACATGAATCTTAGCTTCACGCCGCGGTCGCTTGAATCCCGGGGAAAAGGCAACTCTTACACATTAAATAGGAGGATATGTGGGGCCCAGAGCGGGTCTTGACATTTTGGAGAACAGAAAAACATTTTGCCGCTGCCGAGAATCGAAGCAAGATTCTTCGGTTTTCCTGTCCATAGCTATTCCGCCTACGCTCTGCCAGCTCTTTATATATCTAAAACCTAAATTACTTTAAAAATGTTGTATTTGCCGGTCGTTTATACGGCTGTGACGAGCTGCTTGATGATGGGGGGGGGGGGGGCAGCTAGATGCTTGCGAAAAAATACCCAAGGACATATTTGGAAGTAACAGACGAGAAGTAATATTTGGCTGGAGAAAACTGCACGATGAGGAACTTCATACTTTCGTAGAATACGGCTAACTCCATAAACTAACTCCATGGAGCAGAGTCCTACTTGAGACGCTAACAGGTCGTCAGCTAGTCAAGAAATTCCCCGCGTTTTATGGAACCCGAAGGTTCATTACCGCACTCACAAGAGCCCGCCACCTGTCCCTATCCTGAGCCATATCAATCCAGTCCATGCCCCCCCCCATCCCACTTCTTGAAGATCCATTTTAATATTATCCTCCCATCTACGCCTGGGTCTTCCAAGTGGTCTCCTTCCTTCAGGTCTCCCCACCAAAACCCTGTATGCATCTCTCCCCTCATCCATACGTGCTACATGCCCCGCCCATCTCATTCTTCTCGATTTGATCACCCGAATAATATTTGGTGATGAGTACAGATCATTAAGTTCCCCGTTATGTAGTCTTCTCCACTCCCCTGTTACCCCGTCCCTCTGAGGCTCAAATATCCTCCTCAGCACCCTATTCTCGAACACCCTCAGCCTATGTTCCTCCCTCAGTGTAAGAGACCAAGTCTCACACCCATACAAAACAACAGGCAAAATTATTCTCGTAGAATACGGCTAGGAATATTAAATCAAAATTATAACTTGTGAGGAGCATGTGGCATGCACGGAAGAGCTGAGACTTTGGTACAAATATATGGTAAAAAAGTAAAGTTTTCCCTGTCCGCGCCATGAAGACATATAAGTGGAATAGAAGTATAGATCCCCTCATTCTTAACCTCGACACAGGGCACAGGTGAATGGTTAACATCATGTCCCGGCCGCATTACCGCGGAAAGTATTCCGGTACCCTTTGAATAATAGGTTGGATGTGTCACAGAGCCGGTCTGGACGTGTTTGACAAGATAAAAATCTCTTGCCCCCTCCGGGATTCGGACCCCGGATCGTCGACCCCCTAGCCTAGTCACCACACCAACTACGTCATTCCGATCTAAAAATATGAAGGGTATTAACCACGTGAGACAGTCTCAGATGGGAGGAAAACTATGAAAACTTGTACAACAACTGGTGTGAAAATATGAGTTGGAATCAAATGGCTTAGGATAGAGGATTTTTTTACTTTGGTAACAATCATCTGGAATCAAATGTAATGGAATCTCATTAACAAATGGTGCTTAACTGTTCGAGAAGATACAGTTCCTGGAATTAGTTAATACATTACCTTGTAAGTTACTAAGTATTAATACTTAATGTAATGTATTTGGTTAGCTCAGTCTGTGAAGTTACGGGATACTCAGAAGAAGAAATGTATCCCATTATGGTACCCATCCAACCACTGAAGGAGTTTCCTTCCTGGTTCCTCGAACAATATAAGCGTCCACCCAAAACTCGTGTATCAAGTTGAGGTAAACAAAACTGAGAATTGATTTCAAGCTTCTGCCGCGATGTTGATGAGATCTGCGCTCTTCTGGGATATTACGTAGCGTCGAGTGGTAATTGTTTACCGACGTTTCGGGACAACGTGTCGGTAAACAATTACCACACGACGCCGCGTAATATCCCAGAAGAGCGCAGATCAAAACTGAGAATTACAAGAGGCAAAAATATAACTACAGCAAAAGTATTTTTTTATTTGAACGACATATTTAATAAGCTGAAAATTACCAACAGCATGGGCCGATTTGTATGTTCCTGGTTTATTTAACGGCGCACTATCAACTGCAAAGAGAAGCTTACAATTCTAAAAAAAAAATACTGGCCAAGAAGCGTTTTAGTACTTTGTTTTATAAAAGATTTAGTATAAACTAATAATGACTAAACCACATAAAAAATACATTGTGTTATAGAATGTGTCTATTTTCAGACTGATAATAGTAACAAACACTTAAACTGCACAGTTTTATTAGTACAATTTAATTTCAGTGAGTCGTATTTCATAAGAGAATTCCTGCAGGCTACGTAAGAAAACGTGAAGGCGTTACGCTATATAAATCAAGTAGATATATAGATATAAGGACATTCACTTTATGTACAATTGACTACGCTTCTGGGCTTCAGCAACGTCAGCTGCCATGTCTGTCGTAAAAGCGTGCCCGTCAGCTACGTTTTACAGCAAGCTGTAAACTCTGACATAAAAAGCATGTGATTATGTGGCCATTGTACAAATATGTTGACTTCGTTTCTTCTCTTATTCTTCTCCTCTTACTTTGTTTTATTCTCCTATATTCTATTCTTCGCCGATCCCAGTGGCCGCGCGGTCTAAGGCGTTGGTCTGCGGCCGCTCGCTTACTGGGATTGTGGGTTCGAATCCCACCGGGGGCATGGATGTTTGTGTTGTGTTAGATGTATGGACGATAGCATGAAACATAAGGTGACATGCAGGACAAAAAGGACTTCAACAGTACAAATGGATCAAAGGGGAAAACCCAGGAATTAATTAAAAAAAAAAAAATCCCGCCTAGGACATGGATGTCTGTCTCTTGTGAGTGTTGTGTGTTGTCAGGTAGAAGTCTCTGCGACGAGCTGGTCCCTCGTCCAGAGGAGTCCTACGAGTGTGGTGTGTCTAAAAAGTGTGTAATCGTGCAGCTTCGAAAAATGAGGCGGCCTAGGCCCCCAAGGGGCTGTCGAGCTATTGGGAAAATATTCTATTCTTCATTTCAAGAGAATGCATATTCATATATTCGCAGTAAGTTTGAATGGCACATGTTAAGGAGTCAGCCTGGAGGTAAGGAATACACCTGAGGATATATTGACTAAACAATTGCGGACAGCAGACAAGAGGTTGTCCTCTGGCTTGGGAGCTGGGCGGGATTTAAAAACTCCTCAGCGGTAAGATACTAGAAGGTTACAAAATCTTGCATAGGGCCTCAAAAATTTGACTTTTTTGGAATTAAAAAATAAAAAATTTATACGATACTTTGAGCTTGAAAATAATGTTACGTGAGGATGCGAAATGGATAAGGGCTAGTGGCGAGTTCTTTTAAAAACTGTAATAAATATTAGGGTTCCGTAGAAAGAGGAAACGTTTAACTGAAAAACTATAAGCTTATAAGCAATGGCTGTGTAACACGGAGTTGATTTAGTTACAGGAAAAATCCAGCGATATGTACAGGAACGTTGGAATGTATCTATGTGATAGAAAATCATTACAGTTTGTAAGGTGCATTATAGCTCAGAGGAAAGAGGAAACGTCTCCTGTATTAACATCGAGAGTTTAGCACCAAATAACGGCGTTAAATCGTGTAAACCAGATCGGTACCTGGTGCTGAATTCGGTACGTATTACTGACAAGACTTCGTTTCAAATTTAAAGCAAAAAAAGCTACATTATAATTCAGTTCTGTGTTTCATAAGTACGTAAATAACTAAATATCTAACACAATGTGGTTAAGTATTCGTAACACTATAAATGTTTCTGTCTGCAAATACAACACCATATAGCCTTTGTAACTTCAAGTCACATATTCACACATTTATTCTAAAGGCTTCTCGTGTAAAAAAATTTTAAGACAATTTCCTTGGATAAATTTACCGTGTATTATTATATTGTGACGGTGAATATCCCACGCCTATTGCCGTCTTAGTATCTTATTTAATGTTGCCAAAAAAAAAGTCTGATGATGGCTTAATCAGCCGAAACATGTTTCCTATTTTATTCTGTTTTGTATGTTGTGTATGACCGATTTTGAGAAAATATGTCTGCAATTGAAAGTACAATGGAGATGTGTCACTTCAAAATAAATAAACAAAGTTCAAGAAGTGTTGAAACATTTGTAGCGCTACGAGTCTCACCAGGTTCTTCCTGAAAACAAATGTCCCAACACAAGTTAATGTGTCTCATATGGTGAGTGCACAACAGACAGCTCTTTGATGCGAGATATCCGCCAGAGACTTCAAATAGAGGAGAAAAGGTAAAAATAAAACGAAGCAGCAAAACGATGTTCATACAGACGGGGCATAAAAAGAGGGGGGTAAGGGGGGGGGGCGTCCACTGACGCTGTTGAACATCCATCCGGAGATAAAAAGATGCAGAAAGAAATAAGTAACGCTTTAAATGGAAATGTTCGGTCTCATTACAGCAACAAATCCAAGAAAAGAGCTCCTTTGGGTCGTTACACATCACGGTCTTCATCCCTTCCAGCGGAGAAGATTGACTGCAGTGCTTCTTTAACGACGTCATTTCTCAGACTTCTTTTTGTCTGGAAAGGTCAATGTCTTTTGTTCCTCTAGAAAAAAAGATAGACGAATTTAAAACCTAGAATTGTATTCTTTTAAGTCTTGCTGCCGTACTGATTATGTAGGTTGATTCCAAAGTTTCGGACAATATGCTGCCCCATCTTCATGGTTAAAATGGATATGGTCCAAGTTAACCCTTAAGCGAACTTGGACCATCCTTGGAACCAGTTGCTTTATGAACTTCGTCCATCATCTCGTACTGAAGGGTAATAAACAAGACACTACAAAACACGATGTATCGGGGACAGACAGGGTCGGTCCGCTAACTGTAGCGTTCTTGCGTTTTTTTTTTTTTACTTTTCGTACGAGGTAATGGCCAAGACCATGAAATAGATGGTTCAAAATGCGACTATACCATCGTCAGTAGCTTAGATAACCAGTCAGCGACCTCTTGCCTCCCACTATTCGACAATCTCCCAGGCTCGTAGTCAGAGGGTTGCAAGTGGGTGCAATGCACCTCACTAAAAATCTGAATGCACACACTAGCAATTTGCAAAATATCAAAGACAAACATGCTTCTAAGTTCACTAAAAAACCTGTGACCCCCTACCGCATCCAGATGTTGCCTCTGTAGAACCACCGTGGTTGGCAACAACTCATTTTCAGAAATGTAGGTATGTACATGCAAGATGTTTGCAATGTTATAGGAGCGCATTACGTGATTAAAGTGTTGATTTTGTGGTCTTAACAAAGGCGCTTTTTACTCTTAGCAATTGGGTAAAGAAAGGTAAAGCAATCCCATTACAGGCCTGGACAGACCCTTAGGGTTCCAGGAGGTTGAGGCTCCCAGATTTCTAGACAGTCGGCACATGAAGGTGGTAAGGTTGTCAGCCCTACGCACCGTCCAGGAAATATTCCTGGTACTCATTCAGTTAGAGGCTGTTTTTACTCTTAGGCATGCAGTATATGTATAACAGTGCACTATATATATATAAACGTATGTACATACTCGTATATGCACCCGCACTGGAAGCCGCTGCATCCAGTGTTCATGATCTGGTTACGGGCCAGCCACCCCCTCCCCCAATAATTATTAGCAACGTTACTCCAAGATCACATAACAGAAGTCCAGAATATTGCCTTCTGTCAGAAGGACGGAATCCAGTCCGATAAGAACACATAAAGATTTTAGCACTCTCTATGTTTGGGGACCCCCGTACGAAGGGGTCTGCGTGGACCTTACCTGCGGTACTGATCATAATCAGGATTTTACACAGTTACATCCCTGATAGTGGAGGCAGCAAGTTCTTCCGAAACCTCTGTGTCCATCTACTTGACTAAACGGTGTCACAGCCCAGAAGACTATACTCAGAATATGTAATATTTATTGTTTTCCACGGTAACAATGGTTACACGAACGCGCCTCAGTGTTACGTTATACGTACATTGCCTGTATTGTTAATATATAATCAGGCCCCTGTCGTTAAGATATAAATATTTAAATTGGCAGATCCAATTAATGTGGTCTCGGCCCACTACCTCAGTCAAGTGTTTTCACTTTTACCTTAATCCCCCCAATGGGAAACGCGTTACACAAAAACAATTCATGATCCCATTGTTGGAACCAGTAAATAATTTATCTTCACTCTCACAGCGACGATGTTGGCCGTAAAACTATATACATAAGCAAGAAGTGCATAGAAAATCTCAGATTCTATGAAGACTGCAGGGGGCAAGTGGCACACTTCGAGCATGCGGATTGCTATCTCATCGCACGAACACCCAGAGTTGACGTTCAGCCTGCGCTCTTCTGGGATATTACTCGGCGTCGTGCGGTAATTGTAAACCGACGTTTCAGGACAACGTATCGGTCATTTCTTCACGGGTCAAGAGTCTTACTCGGACTCTGTGACTGTGACAGTGGTACGTATACATATTTTGTATTGTGACAGTGGTACGTGTACATGTTTTGTATTTTTATAGTGGTACGTGTACATGTTTTGTATTGTGACACTGGTACGTGTACATGTTTTGTATTGTGACACTGGTACGTTTACATATTTTGTATTGTGACACTGGTACGTGTACATGTTTTGTATTGTGACAGTGGTACGTTACATGTTTTGTATTGGATTACGATTGTACGTGTACATGTTTTGTATTGTGACAGTGGTACGTGTACATGTTTATTGTGAATTGTGACAGTTGGTACGTTGTACATGTTTTGTATTGTGACAGTGGGTACGTGTACATGTTTTGTATTGTGATTAGCAGGTACGTGTGATAATGTTTTGTTATTGTGACAGTGGTACGTGTACATGTTTTGCATTGTGATAGTGGTACGTGTACATGTTTTGTATTGTGACAGTGGTACGTGTACATGTTTTGTATTGTGATAGTGGTACGTGTACATGTTTTGCATTGTGATACTGGTACGTGTACATGTTTTGTATTGTGACAGTGGTACGTGTACATGTTTTGTATTGTGATAGTGGTACGCGAAAAAAAATTTAAAAGCACTTCTCTAGGACAGACACAGTCTTACCGCCCGATCACTCGGATCGTGGGGTCGATATCAGCTTGTGTCATGAAGTGTGTCCACGCTTTTTTTATTAATTTGTACTGTTTAACCAGTTTCCATGAAATAAAACAATTTCCTTTCCAGAGCTCCTATTAGATTTTATATTTTTCAGTTTCGGAATTAATTATGCATTGGCAGAAGCCAGGTGTCCTATCCATAACAGGTGTAGAAGAATAAGAAGAAGAAATAGGAGGAGGAGATGGTGATTGCAATTTTATAGAAAATACTTAATTTTTATATAGTTTCACAACATTATAAAGTACGGATGTGTGAAAAATAATTCCCGAAAATTCGCGAAATTTCATACTTGCGACTACCGTAGAAAACTGACGGAGGTGTGGGACATTAACAGAAACGAACAATAAATATCCATCAGAAGCAGGGGCGCACCCAAGGGGGGGGATGCCGGGCTGCAGCCCCCAAAATCGAAATTTAAAAAACGCAAATCCTACAGACACGATATCAAAGGTTTTATGTGACTTACCCTTCCGCCAAATTCAGCCACTGAAATCGGCTGTTGACTAGTACATTAGAAGTTTGCAAAATAAAATACAAACCTTAGGATTTCTTAGACGGATTTCAAAACCCAGAAGATTAGACCTTGTAATTTAAGTTAGGTGAGTCATGGAACATGCTGTTGTATTTGTAAGTACATAAATGCAGTCGTGAACAATGCAATGTTACAGTTATACTTGTGACATGATTTTATAACATAATTTTTAAAATTAAACATAAATTATATACTCGTATATATCAAAGGTTTTATGTGACTTACCCTTCCGCCAAATTCAGCCACTGAAATCGGCTGTTGACTAGTACATTAGAAGTTTGCAAAATAAAATACAAACCTTAGGATTTCTTAGACGGATTTCAAAACCCAGAAGATTAGACCTTGTAATTTTAAGTTAGGTGAGTCATGGAACATGCTGTTGTATTTGTAATTACATAAATGCAGTCGTGAACAATGCAATGTTACAGTTATACTTGTGACATGATTTTATAACATAATTTTTAAAATTAAACATAAATTATATACTCGTACAGCCTCAGGGTCCCTATCCCAAATGAAAAATTCTGAGTGAGCACCTGGTTAGAAGGAAGGTTTTAGTTGCCAAGTTCGGAAACACTCGTATGTCTAGTGTCTTCATGTGTCGGCAGTCTGCCCCTGCTCTATGAAGTGCAGAACACACATCCCCTCTCGACCAGACTTCCAGCGCTACTTCTTTCTGACTTTATTTTCATTTCGTAGAGATCACCATACCGACTTGCCTCTTTCATGGTGGTTGCTTTATAGTTAGCGTTTCGGCAACTTCTCTGGCTCCGATGTAAAGCATGTTGTCTATTAACAATCTTGCAGGGGTTTCGAAAACTTTACAGCAGTATAAGAAACAGTCATAACGACTGCGCAAACCGACGGCTCACCTCCGTGCAGTCCTTATTATGATGGGTGTACTTCCACTTTATCTATGTTCAGTCTGCAAGACAACATATTTTAACTTTTAAGTAGGTAGCTCAGTCAGTATAGTGACTAGGTTACTGGCTAGACGACCGACATCGAAGTTTGATTCCCGGCAGGGGTAAGAGATTTTTCTCTTCTGAAAAACATACACAGCCGCTCTAGGGGGCTGACCCAGCCTCCTTTTCAATAGGTACCGAAGAATTTTTAGAGGTCAAGGCAGCCGGAAAGCGACGCTGACCACTCAACTCTCACACACTGCCGATTTTAAGATTGCATGATATAATGCATCCTCTCCGCCATACAGCTTTGTGGTGTGATGTTTAATTGAACACAGAGAAACTTTATATTATTAAACTTGAAATTTCAGAATTGTTATGAAACATTACTTGCCAGATGCATATACAGTATTAGTGAGATTTGAGGTTTTCATATCGGTGACGATGAAGATTCCCGCCTTCTGGTATGTGACAATGTGCAGTCTGGTAAAAGTTACCGGCGTTACTGCGCTTTAACACGTGATTGTGTCTGCAGATGGTGCTGAATAACTTAATTTCAATTTAAAATTTCACGAGTTCCGGCTCGTTCTCAGGAACTTAACCTTTTAAGACCTACAGACAACTATATGTACCAACTGCTGTAGTAATAAGATACTAGTAGTACCTCTCCGAATAATTCGCACGTAGAAACAGTAACATATTTAATCAACAAAAATTACAGGATATTGATCTTAATAAACATTAAAAATTGCACTCAGTAATGCTTCATGCTGGGTTATTTATTTCGGAGATCAACGCATCGTAAGCTGCGTGCTAATAAGAAACAACAGCTTTCTACCATGCGTAAATAAGGAACAAAACGTTGAAATCCACAGTCCTGCCTCAAGCGGAGGCCAAGGGAACTACATGAAATATATTGGCTTCCTTTGGCTTACGCTTGAGGCAACACTATCAATTTTTAACCTGATATTTTTTGTTAAAAAATCGTTTTTAGGAGGAAACAATACAAACAAAGTAAATTGCCATCAATGACAAATCATAAGCTTTCTAAAAATATTGTGAAAAGAACTTTTAATTAGTTCAGTAGATCACAAAGTCGCCAACAAAACTTACGGTATTAATATAGATGATTCCGAATTCTTCCACACGAAATATTAATGTGTTTCATATGATCCTCAGTAAAAATAGAAATTGTTTCCTACACAGCTTTCACCGATTAGTCTTTCTAATGGATGCACACACTGTTCTCTGTAACGCAAAACTGAATGTTTATACAGATAAAATAAAGATGGCAGTCGTGTTCAGAGACTTAAAATCAGACCATACTAGTTCCCAAAGCACTTTTTAACTACTGCTGAGAAAACAACCTAAGTTTCTCTTAGACTTAACAGCTGTAAATTCTTTCGGAGAACCGCCCTCTCCAGTAAAGGACCAGACCCATAATATGTAAAGTGGTATACACCAGTTTCAAATATTATACTCCCACGTTAAGTGTATATTTAGAGAAAATGAAGTCGTGCAGTTGCATATGTTTGTGAAGAGAAAATATATGGGAAATTATTTTCGTAAGATTTCCTGCCATCACAATTCCCTTTCGTTCACCCACATTCTCTTCCATGCTAAACCTTTTACAGAAAAATCATGCTCTTTTTTTCTTGCATTTCCTCTGTAATTCGAAATTCCCAATGTCACAGAACCACAATTAATTATTTAGTATAATGTCTACAATTAAGGAACTATTTTCAGAGTAGGAAATGTTAATGCCTTTAAACGACATGCATGTATTTTGTTACTAGAATTCAATGGAGTTGAAAAAATTAAAAGAAGAAATCTACTTGCCAGACAAATTACTCGTTATCTTACACGATTTTGGTAGTTCATTTATCTGAATTAAACATAGGGAAAGGAAAGAGAGGCTGTCCAGACTGAATTCCAATTGCTGAAGCGTTTATATGTATGAGAACTTTACAAACTATGGAGTAGTCTGTCTCAGGTGACTGTAGTCCTGGTTAACTTATTTTATTTTACTAAACCAACTAAATGCGCAATCAAAATACACAACAGTAGAGTCTTTTATCTCTCCAACATGTTTCGGCACTACTGTGCCATTTTCAAGAAGTTTTTAACTAGGTTTTAAAACTAGCTAAAATATAATACCTTACATTCGTAATACTTGTATAAATAGCATTCCGCAGTTACGGTCATTCTGAAAAATGAACTGTGCTGTGATAGGAGGGAGTCTAGAAACATCCAATAATCCTCTAACAAATTATCTCCCGTTAGAACCTACATAAAACATGAGTCAGTTCCGATTAAAATTATTCCTCACGCCTTACATATACCTTCTGTTAATTGTCTGCTGAATTAATTACTTTCCTTTGTATTTGTATATAAAAAACCCTGTTTCTCGAGTTAATTAATCATTTAATCTTACTTTCTAAAGAGTCCGCCAAAGCTGGAAAATCAGGCAAGCAATTCAGTGCGGTTCCGGAAATATGAGGTTTTTTAATCAACCCTATTGATCGGGCTTTTTTACCGCCGCCATTATGAACTTAGAGGATCAAAAGAGCGAAATTAATTAAAAGAAGCCTAAGATATGAGAGTGGTTATCTATAGCACACTTGGAAGGATCTGTGCCAAGTACAGAACTTTTTTGAACTGGTAAAGGTCAGGCGGTGTGATTTGTTTAGCTAGTAAATATGAAATAAAGGACTGCAGCACTCACAGCCCGAAAGAAACCAGTAAAAGATGTTCCAGAAATTTAAAATTTTTAATTCATCCTTATGTTATGTCATAACGCCTTATCAGTTCTGTATGTGGCATGGTACCATAAAAGTTACATGGCTTCATCGACCGTCTTTACCATTCACAACCATCCCATTAATCATGCAGCTGATAAAGCATACTTAAATAAAGCAATAATCAATCATCTTGCTAACGTCCATACACAAACAAAACTCAATCTCATTTACTCTGTGTGTGTTACTCTTTAATGTCACATGTGTTACAACCAACGCGTTGAACCCAGCTGTACACCTTGAAGGCTAGGCTTTTATTACCGCGAAAACCACAGATGCTATGCTAACCTCTGTGATTTATTATTTGAGGACGAGTTATCAAGTGCAGTCTTTGTATATAATCAATTTATTCCTGTTTATTTAACAACGCTTTGCTAACTACGTTGATAATATACCGTTGAATGTTGTAATGAAGCAACCGTGATTTATTTTAAAGTATGGTCTCAATATTTACGATCATAAACCTAGGAAACCCCCTGAAAAATCAAGGAAAGTCGGTTCCGTGACTAACATTAGAACATTGTTTATATATAATCAATTTATTCCTGTTCATTTAACAACGTTTTGTTAACTGCGTTGATTACATAGCGTCGAATGGAAGGGAGGTCTTGAATAACGGATTGGAATTGATGTTGAAATGAAGCAGTCGTGACCCATTTTAAAATACAATCTCAATATTTACGATCATAAGCTTAGGAAACCCCTAGAAAACTCCAGGAAAGTTGGTTCCGTGACCAACTTCGAACACGGTCCGAAATGAGGCCCTCTTCCAACACTTTTGGAACGAAACCTTCATCACCAGATATTTTGTTATTTACAGTAGACATATGATTCTAAAGCAAAGATAAAGGACTGTAAATTTAGAGTCTGCACAGAGTAAAATTACATTTGCAATTATCAGCGTGTGTGTTAATTTAAACTGTTTATTAGTACTCGAAAAAAGATGAGACTTGTGGACGGGTATCTGGTAACGACAATCCCCATCTGACACTCATTGTCTGACGCTCTCTATCAACATTCGGGTAATGAAATAGCAACATTCAATTATTCTGTAACTTGAAATTTTAAACAACATACATAACATAAATACGTTATATGTATGCACTATATTTTGATTATGAACACCGGTAACGAGATTTTCACTCTTCTGAGATGTTACCCAGCGTATACTGATAATTATACTGCTTTACCCTTGATTATGGAACCCGATACTCCCGAAACTCGGTCCCAGAAGAGCGAAGATCTTATTTACACCGCGGCGCAAGCCTAAAATCACGCAACATCAATAACAAAAAATTACTTTCCTTTTTATATTCTTGTCAAGAAATTGCCTGATGATGACTGTAAAAGGCTGAAACATGTAGCATAATTATATAAAAACTGGATGTTTTACAATAAATTGAATTGTTGTGTTTGATCGTATTTGTGTATACATATATAGTTGACGGAACAATGAAGTGTCTTTTACCTAAGATAAAACTATTCCTACTAAACTTTCAAAAACTACTAACATTGCTAAGTAGAATATTAGGATGGCGACCAAAGATCCTCTGTTACTCTCTGTACGAAATACGTCACTCAGAAAACACTTCGTCTTAAGGAATGGTCTTCAAACCGAACTTCGAACTACTCATACATGGACGGGATTTAGTCAAGAATGCAATGCCCAAACCAACAATTTGTGAGCAAAATGATAAAAGAAACTAATTATATGCTTGGTGTTATTAAAATGTCAGCCGAGCCCAGTATCTGCGCAGTCTAAGGCGTTGGTCTGCGGCCGCTCGCTTGCTGGGATTGCGGGTTCGAATCCAGCTGAGGGGCATGGATGTCTCTCTCTTATGAGTGTTGTGTGTGTCAGGTAGAGGTCTCTGCGTCGGGCTGATAACTCGTCTAGGAGTCCCACCAAGTGTGGTGCGTCTGAGTGTGATCGTGAAGCTTCGACAATGAGGAGGCCCTGGCCCACTAGGGCTGTCAAGCCATTGGAAGAAGAAGAAGAACTTAAAATGTCACAATTGAACCAGACACAAAAATTAGATTTAGATAAAGAATTTTCTGTCAGTCAGTCCCCACTTCTATCATTTCGTGGAACTACAGATGCCTAGACCACACACAGACCAGCATCTGTCGAACTGTAGCGTTAATCGCTTACCATATTTGAACTCTTCTAAGTTGGCAAAACGTCTGGCAAAGCCCCATTAGGACAAGGTGTGGGACATCAAATCTGGTGACCTTGGAGGGCATTGTACACTGCCTCATCTCCTTCCTATATTGTTAGGAAGGATAACTTCTCATTCCGGTATCGGAAAAAAGAAAAAGCTGAAATTCTTCAGCAAGATGAAGCACTGCCCCGTTACAGCAATGTTGCCTGTGACGCATTTTCTGGTGGAGTGTGTAAGGACCTCAGGCGTAGCTAGGATTTTGGGACCCCTACACAAATTATACCGATGGAATCTGTCGTACTCACAAGGCACATAGCCATATTTATTAAATTTTCATAAACAAGCTTGGTTTTCAAATTAAACTCTTTAGTTAAACGTTCTTTCTTCTATGAATTTTCGCGAATACGCCCGAAGTCGCCCGAATAGTGGCTAGAATTCTGTTAGCGCAAAACAATAAGTTGTTGTTGTGGGATCCTAAGGCTCCTGCACTTTGGGCCCTTATGCCTTGCATACTCTTGCTGTATGATAGCTACGCCTCTGGTACGGCCTGAAATAAGTTATCGGTGATATCTATGACATCAAGGAAGAGGACACATGTAAGTCGAATTTGAATTTTGAATTAACCTTCATTTCCATGTTTCTAATATACTCGTATAGCATATAAAACGAATGATGCAAGATTTACACGTAAAATTAAAGCCAGGATTGCCATGGCTAAAGAAGAATTCAAAATTAAGAAAACTATTTTCACCAGCAAATTTGACTTAAATTTAAGGAAGATAGTAGCGAAATTCTACATTGAAGCATAGCTTTCTATGGTGCTGAAATTGTGACACTTTGGACAGTAGATCAGAAATACCTGGAAAGTTTTGAAATGTGGTGCTGGAGAAGAATAGAGAGGATCAGTTGGACCGATCGTGTGAGAAATTAAGAAGTATTACACAGAGTCCAGGAGAAGAAGAATATCGTACGTATAATAAAAAGAAGAAAGGCTAATTGGATTGGTCACATCTTGTGTAGAAACTGCCTTCTAAAACACATGATTGAAAGAAAGTTAGAGGGAAGGGCAGAAATGACGGGAAAACGAGGAATAAGGCGTAAGCAGCTACTGGATGATCTTAAGGCAGTCGTTCCCAACCTCAGGTCGTGACCAAAATCAGGGCCGCGGGGGGGTCTGACGTAGGGTCGCGAGAAAGTTTTATGGAGAATTCTATAATTATGAAAAAAAAATAAAAATTTTTATCTAAATTCAAACAGAATGCTCGAGAAGATATGTTCAGTATTTCACAAGTTTTTATTGAGAAGCTAATGATTTGTCTAACCACCACATGTATGAGTTATTTAAATAAAGATTTGTTTCTTGCATGTGTAGTTTATTTCATATTTTCCCAAAAAATATTGGATTTGACAAGTAACATAAAAAATTTAATATTTAATAAGTGGCAATGTTATGTAGTGTTCAAGAAAAGGCATTAGTATTAGTTAATTTATAGTAATATCACTGACTATTGCCGTTTCCATGGTAGGGTCGCGGGTGACATGCCATTTGCTACTTGAGGGTCACACACATAAAAGATTGGGAACCGCTGCCTTAAGGAAGCGAGATACTGCAAATTGAAAGCGGAAGCACTAGATCGCGCCCTCTGGAGAACTCGTTTTGGAAGAAGCTATGGACCTGTCTTAAGACAGACTACGCGATGAGATATGATTAGCACATAAATGTGAAGAAAATACAGCCTCATCCTGTGACTTGCTGAACAGTCTGTATTTGTATTACTGTTCCATTATTTTTAGCAGCCTGTAGCCTGCAATAGAGTGGATGGAGGATAAGAATAGCAGCAGAAACCATGAAGTGAGTACCGATAGCATGTAGAAACAGTGAAGGCACAACGACTGATAAGCGGTAATGTTACGTAACAACTCAGAATTTCGCGTTCCAAATATTCGCCGTCAAAAACATCTCAACTCACAAAATCAACTGTTAAAGGGACATTCAGTGAGGAAGACTTTACTGACAAACATTTGTCATCTGCACTGCCTTACGATTTAAGTCCAGTTTACTTATAAACGAGAGGCACAATTAGGGCTAAAACTCGCTTCTCACACGATGCTAACTTCTCTTTACCCGACCTCATTTATCAACAAAATGATACTATGAGGAACATCCATGAGAGCGAATTTGACTCTGTTTATTGAACAGCCAAATCACAGCAGCCTCCAAAAAGCAAGAGGAATGGTTCATTATAGTCTTCGTCGCTAATTACCACAATTACCAACATTACAAACTACACACAAAAATCAATAGCCTGTCATGATTCTAATCTGCAAGCCTTTGAAAACCAGCATAGCGCTCTAATGAGTAGGTTATTAAGGATTGTTTAAACAATTGGACGATAATTAATGAACATAACACAGCTTAATTGAAGTTACGTTACTCGGCTATGTCAGTCTGATGTTAGCCTGCGCTAAGTCCTTACATTCACGTAGCTACAAAAAATGAAATGCTGCTGACTGTATGGTGAAATTATACGTCATTAGGGATTTTTCATTAACAACAGACGCCGAAATTCCTCTACATTTTGCTCACAGAAACAGAATATCTTTATTACTTCTTGCTCCTAACGCATCTATTAAAGTCGCGGCTCGCTACGGGATGGACGGTCCGGTGTTCGAATTCCGATGGTGGCGAAGTTTTTCGCACTATCCAGACCGGTCCTGAGGCCCATCCAGCCTCCTGCACAATTGATGTCTCTTTCCTGGGGGTAAAGCGGCCGCGGCGTGGCGTTGAACACACTCCTCCTTCTAGCGCCGAAATTGTTTATGGGTAGATATATACTTGTATCTCCCCTCTGTGCTTTTATGGCATGTTATAGGGCGACCTTTACCTTATAAATCTATTCCTGCTGAAGTTGTCAGGCAATTTATTTCTTCGGTCTTCATAGTTTAACAACTTTGTAACAATTACGGATGTTCAAATGAGAAGTGGGATTCCCGGGGCCTCTTTTAACTTCGACCCATTAGCCAATCTGAAACATGAGGCATGACCCAGACGAAGACTCAAATGTAATATGAGTCTGCTCTGCCAACTGCTGGACCCACAACGCTACGGTCGGTATCAGTTCCTGTCTCGATTACACTTCGTGATGAGAGCAAACAACATCCCATTTGTTCTTTAGTTAATGTCAGAGAGACCTGCTGCTCACTGCAACTATTGTTTTGGAGTCACCAGTAGATGCGGAATATCACGTAAACTATTTCGGTTCTTATTTTACACTTAAAATAGAAAAATACAATCGAAATATCTGGTTGTTCGAAAATGAGATCCGTCAGACAGTCGCGACTGTATCTGAGAATAAATATAAAAATTTCGAGTTAGATTCATGATAAATAAAAAAAAACAAACAATTCAGGACACACTTCAGTTATACACTTCTTAACCTGTCAACATTCAACATGCATTTAAAAACATTACATTTTGTACACGCATGTATAAGACTTCTTCGTACTTTCAGACCTATTCACCGAATCAGTTGGGGGAAAGTGGATTAAAATTATTTAAAAATTTACCGCTTTGTTAAAATATTTAGACCTAAGAGGCCAGCATAAGTAGGGAATGAAGGTTTTTATATAAAAAGAAACTGGAGATTTATACAGGACACCTAATGACTTTATAAATGCGATAGTAAGGAGGTGACGTTGTGTTAGGCCTGTGCAAAGTGTGTTCAAAAATTAATACTGAATTTTGGTGTACAAATATCGTCTGCAGAGGCCTGATGGAAGTCTGGGAAAGACATTGAGGACAAGGTGAGATGGCCGTTATGGAACTGGTGCATGGATTTAATGGACTCAGGGCCATGTCAAGTGTCAGAATGTGGTGTTAGCGGTGTTGTATGAGAGGGAACCACCGTAAAATAGCTGAAAGAGGAAACATTTAACTTCTCCTTACTCTGTGACCACACATGTCCGGGTAGGAGAAACTTAAAAACAGAGTAGGTGATATGTAACAATTAGCCTGGTCAGGGTTATTGCACAACCTGGGGCCGGGGGGGGGGGGGGGGGGGTGGGAGGGATAGACGACAGTGGGTAAAAGGCAAAATTTTTCCTGTCCACACCATAAAGGCGTATAGGGGGAGCAGAAGTACAGTTTCACTTGTTCTTAACCCCGGCACTAGATTGAGGTAAGTGGTCAGCTTCACGTCCCGGCCGCTTTACCTCCGGGTAAGAGCCACGGTACCCACTGAATAGGAGGCTCGGTGGGCCCCAGGGCCTGTCTGGATGTTTTGGAGAAGAGAAAAATCGCTTGCTTCTGCCGGGATTCGAACTCCGGCCGTCTCGCTTACAGCCTAGTCGCTATACCAAATATACTAGCCCAGCTCCTATAGATGAGAATGGGGCTATGGTGAAATGCTGATCAGCGAGAGGAAACTGAAGTAACACGGAAAAGTTGCAGTGCACTTTGTCAAACACGACTACTGCGTGTACAAAAGTGTAACCCGGATTGAACGAGACACTAGGCAGTGAGAAGCCAACGTCTGACCGCCAAAGCTAAAGGAAGTAAAGCGAAATAATCATAAGAAATAACATCACCAAATACTATTCGGGTGATCAAATCAAGAAGATGAGATAGGCGGGGCATGTAGCACGTATGGGTGAGAGGAGGGGTTGCATACAGGATTTTGGCGGGGAGACCTGAGGGAAGGAGACCACTTGGAAGACCCAGGCGTAGATGGGAGGATAATATTAAAATGGATCTTCAAGAAGTGGGATGGAGGGGCATAGACTGGATTGATATGGCTCAGGATGGGGACAGGTGGCGGGCTCTTGTGAATGCAGTAATGGACCTCCGGGTTTCATAAAATGCGGGGAATTTCTTAACTAGCTGAGGATTCATCAGCTTCTCAAGAAGGACTCTACTCCACGGAGTTAGTCAGTTAGTTGTTAGTTAGTTAGTTAATTGTAAGAAATAAATGGATATGAATAAAACGTGAAGGGGCACGGCTTTATCCCGCCAAAACGCACACAGCGTGCTCAGATTTCAGTAAGAAAGTCCATGCGCCATGAATAGAAAATTAGTCAGAAGTTCTGAAAATAAATTAGGACATGAATGACTAAAACGACATTGATTGCGCTCACTGAATCAGCAATTTTTGCAATCAACATTAGCAGTATGTGTAAATATTTCACATAACAATTCAAATAGGCATATATGTATAATGTATTGGTGGGAAATTGATTCTAGAAGCAAGAACACGCCGATGAATACTAGAACAGTGTAAGTAGGTACGGAGATTGGACGGTGAGGTACATTTAAATGTGTTTGTAATCTGTGAAAGATGTTTGCGTATGCGCTCGGCAAGTACCAACATGAGAGAATGAGTCTTTGAGGCCATGTTTATTAAACAATAGGAAAGGAGCCATCATTACTGGGACCCTGCGCAGTAAAACAGGCTTACTCGTAAAACATGACAGGCAATATTTGTTCTCAGATATACCACGAGGCCAAACGCACAAGGGAAATACACTGTAGGTGACAGGGGTGAAAGGGTTGCCCCTACACGGTGCGTTTTGTGGGGTGCATCTACTCGAGGAGGCCCTGGTCCACTAGGGGCTGTTGCATCATGCGAAACAAAATAATAACCTTATGCTAATATCATGGTAGTGCTTACGTTCTGATAAACAACCTTTCATCCAAGAGATGGAATGCACATACCTTGGTATGAAGAGACCACTTGACTTTATCTTTTTAATTTACTGTACTCAGCGATACCCACATAGCAGATGTGCGGCTTTCCAAGGTTGGGGAGATAACGCCATATAACGCTGGGTGCTGAAATTCCGTATGAAAAAATGGTCTTTAAATGATTTTCAGTACTTTAGGTAATGCATTCCTTAGACTGTAAAACACCAAAATGGCGGCCGTCGGCTATATTTAGTTTTCTGTTTCATGTTGATAAAGAATTAACCACTGCAGACCTGTAATATTTTGTGTTAAGACACAAAGTGCGGTATGGAGCTGTGTTTTAGTTTAAAACAACAAGAGACTGAAGGATATGAGAAACGTTAAAGGGTTGTATCGGGCTGAAGTAATGCAGTTGGTACCTGGATATGAAACAGCGATTTGTATAATTACTGGTTTATATTTTCTGCTAGCTTTGCATTTGAAGGAAAGTGGGCACTATAAATTTCACCTTAGAACGTGCTTTAAAGATTGTAGTTACAGACAAGAGAAAGGTTTATTTTTCAAAGCGAGGTGAGCTACAAAATCACTCTTTTAGTGAATATGCACTGGTAGTGTAACACTGAGTAATCACATTGTTGTAAACATTCTTACTTTTTCAAGCAGTTTTTCTTCATATCCTAGTTCTTGAAGATATTTCACGTGCAAGTGGAATATATTTGTGGGTAAGACGCGGGCCATGACCCAAATGAATCAAATATTCCATATATTTCCAAAATATTTCCTATGATATACCAAATTCTGTTGTTACTCTAAAGACTTGTAAAAGGTGATATTATAATTAGTATTGTTTCACTTAACTCATTTCAACGACAGAAGAAGTGTCACATTACTTTTACTCTGTTTTGGCTTCAGAATCATTTCTTTGATTTATCATATGTGGTTAGGCGTGGTTTCGTTTATGCTTCCGTAGCATATGTTCGGTTACTGTTGGTATAGTTTCGTTCAAGTTAGATGTTTTAGATCGGCTGCAAATATTTATACACGTACAAAACATAAACTGTGTGTCTTGTGTTATGGTTTACATTAAGTCTTTGTTTTGAAGCATTGTTTACAGTTTATTTCCTTCTGTAAATGTGAAATCTGGGCTGTCAATTCAGTGTCCAGGTCTTCAACAAGACGCAGTCAATGAACGTACATTTCATGTGGTTGGCATTCCTGCTTCATATCTTGGAAGTCCCGTGTTCAAGCCGCGACTGCAACCCCATCTTCTCTAATGATACAGACGCACTGTAAGCGTGTTGCTTGGACGTAGCGAAGTAGGAGGTGCATAGATGAACGAGATTGTAACCAACAACAAGAAACTTATCCAGGAGGTAGCACTGAATACATCTAACTTTCAGTTTCACAGCTATTATACGTACGTCATGTTATCTTAACTGATATGAACCATGACTTCACGTTTCGCCTAAAATTAACCATTATCAAATGTTTCCAGATTGAATTGAAAGCTTTATTTTTCTGGCTTAGTTGGATACATCAAAACACATCCTACAATTACAAATTGTCCCGTTCACCAATTTTTCCTCACACGTAACACGAAGCACTCAGTCTTATTTTGGATAATGAACTTGAAAATTTTACCCGTAGTGAAAATTAGGTCGTATGTTTCCAGATATTTATAATTTCAAATACACTGAATATTAAGCATCCATTCCACCGTAAAATCTTTTTAAATGGAAGTGTATTTATACTTTTATCCAAACGACTCATTTAGGTGTTCGTTCACTAATAATAATAATAATAATAAATAATAATAAACTAATGTAAAAGTACAAAATTACATTACATGTGCCATGAATTGTAACCACATAATAGCTGCAACGCTGTATACCCTAGACGCATCGTTTATTTGAAGTATATAATTTTAAATACCCTGCATATAGGTGATAATGAATGATAATAATACTTTTTTTTCCTATGGCTCGACAGCCCTATATGGGCCTGGGCCTCCTCGTTTCGTCGAGGTTTCATGATCACACACATTTGAGACACACCACAGTCGGTAGGACTCCTCTGGACGAGAGACCAGCTCGTCGCAGAGACCTCTACCTGACAACACACAACACTCACAACAGACAGACATCCATACCCCCGGTGGGATTTTTTTTTATTAATTCCTGGGTTTTCCCCTTTGATCATTTGTACTGTTGAAGTCCTTTTTGTCCTGCATGTCACCTTATGTTTCATGCTACTGTCCATACATCTAACACAACACAAACATCCATGCCCCCGGTGGGTTTTTTTTTTTTTTACTAATTCCTGGGTTTTTCCCCTTTGATCCATTTTTGTTCTGTATTAATCCTTTTTCGTCCTTTCATGGTCATTTACGGTCCACAACCGTCTTTTTACAACACAACACAAACATACCATGCCCCCGGTGGGATTCGAACCCACAATCCCAGCAAGCGAGCGGCAGTAGACCCACGCCTTAGACCGCGCGGCCACTGGGATCGGCTACGGATTCGAACCCACGATCCTAGTAAGCGAGCGGCCGAGACCCACGCCTTAGACCGCACGGCCACTGGGATCGGCAATAATAATAATACAGTATGTTAAAAGAATTTTAACATGTAATTCCATAAAGTATAAAATAAAAATGGGAAAAAATTAAAAGCAGGAAAAAGATTACATTAAGTCAGAATTACATTGAATCTTGTTGTAATAGTCGGCATATCCTAATGTGTTTAAGTTGTACTGCCCAGCATAAAACTATTAGACCATATAACTGGTAAGGGTGAGTTATTGCCAGATCATAAGGACTCTTCATTGTGCATGCCACTAAAGAGATCGAACTCATTCATTTTACGGAAACTTCGTTACGAGACTGGACAATGCACACACGTCAGTCGTGCTTATTTGGAACAGAGTAGGAGAAATATCCAGTTCTCAAATACAGTGGTCCCTCGGTAATCCGGAACCCGGTGGTCCGGACAATTTTGGGTGAATTCAAGTCCGGTGTTCGCCACTGAATTTATTATTACAGTACATTATTATTATTATTGTATATGTTAGGTAGAGTATTTTCTCTTTAAGGACTTTTACTTTAGCGCTTATTGATTACTTTTGTATGTTACCTATACCACGGGCCAAACCCAGTGGCCGTGCGGTCTAAGGCGTGGGTCTGCGGCCGTTCGCTTGCTGGGATTGCGGGTTCGAATCCCGCCGAGGGCATGGATGTCTATCTCTTGTGAGTGTTGTGTGTTGTCAGGTAGAGGTCTCTGCGTCGGGCTGATAACTCGTCCAGAGGAGTCCTACCGAGTGTAGTGTGTCTGAGTGTGATCGCGAAGCCTCGATAATGAGGAGGCCCTGGCCCACTAGGGGCTGTTGTGCCATGGGAAAAAGAAAATCTATACCACGGGGTTTCCCCTCTGTGAATGCAGTCCGGATGACCGAGGGACTATATTATCATTTATGCTTCTAGCCTACCTCATCTTTTTTAAGGACACACAGCCTTACAGCTATTTATTTTCTGTGTCTGACCTAATTAAATCGAATATTTTAATTAATGGATAATTTTTCATGAAAATATTTTTACGAGAGACATCACGTTGTGTGTATGACACTTAATGAGTTTTTACGAGAGACATCAGTTGTGTGTATGACACTATAATTGAGTATTCAATTACCATCAACACAACTATTTATTGGTTTTTGTTAATTCAAATTAAATGGCTGCATGATTCTACCAAAATTTGGTCATTCGATAGCGGATGTGCGAGGTCTAAGAGTACCATTAGAAGAACAAACTTCGACATTAACAATAAGATCGGACATTTTTATACATCGATACCAACATAATAACAGTAAACTTCGCCACAGACGATACATCCGGATACCCACCAAAATAAATAACATAATTAATATCACCACAAAAATCCTTCTATACAATACACGTCTTACTAAATGCATCCGCGTATCATCGCACGCCGCATACACTAAGCAGAAATTATCGGAGAGAGGGAAATCAAAACACGCAAAATTCTTCAGAAAAAGAATAATTTAATTAACCCTTTAAAGACGAAACGTAATCTGTTTTATATAAGAAATCAGTTCGTACCGCGCAGTAAACAACCCACCTCGGTTAAAAAAGACCAGTCAGTTATTGATGTATAAGGTAAAAGTTGCTGTTTT
Source organism: Reticulitermes speratus (assembly GCA_021186555.1). Classification (NCBI taxonomy): domain Eukaryota; kingdom Metazoa; phylum Arthropoda; class Insecta; order Blattodea; family Rhinotermitidae; genus Reticulitermes; species Reticulitermes speratus. Next base: position 14,754,810 of record JAJKFL010000003.1, on the reverse strand, counting down.
TTCTGAGGTCCTTACAAAACACACAACGCAATTTGAGCACCATGTAAAATTTTTGAATATTAAGCCTGGTGGTAGGTAAAGTAACCGCTTGGCTTTAAAGGGTTAAAGCACTATGATTTTAACCTTAACAAACTTTTTAAGATTTTCCCATTCCATTATTTTTTCATGGCTCTACAGCCTTGGTGGGCAAAGGCCTCCTCGTTGCTGAGGTTTCGAGATCACACTCAGACACACCACACTCGGTAGGACTCCTCTGGATGAGTGATCGGCCCGTCGGAGAGACCTCTGACAACCCATAAGAGACAGACATCCATGCCCCCCGGTAGGATTCGAACCCGCAAACCCAGCAAGCGAGCGGCAGCAGATCCACGCATTAAACCGCGCGGCCACCGAGATCGGCATTTCGTTATATAGTGCAACTACTTTAAATTTTTTTTTCTATGGCTCAACAGCCTCTTTTCGGGTGCCTAGGCCTCCTCATTTCGAGGTTTCATGATCACACACTTTAGACACACCACACTCGGTAGGACTCCTCTGGACGAGGGACCAGCTCGTCGCAGAGACCTCTACCTGACAACACACAACACTCACAAGAACTACTTTAAATACCTCTGTTAATTAACACATGTCTTAAACGAAAGACTGAGATCCCAATCTAACCTTGAAACTAGTTTGCAATTGCAATTTTTTATGTCAGGTACTGGCCTCAAGATGACCAACCTTTGGTTCAAACATGTAGGCATGTAATTTATATTAATAAAAACCATTATTGTTTCGTGTTTTTCTCAGTCCCTCGGTTAAATTCTGACGTGAGTCCCAAACAGACCATTACACTTTCTGGCACGGCCAACCAGATTCTTCCTTGTTGTCATAGCATAATACCTTATACAACCAACTACGTTAGCAAAATATGGTTACATAATCCACTGAACAATACAGAACAAAGTTGACACAGCCAGGAATGTCTTACAAACAGCAATCTCCCTTGTGTGACTCAAGCATGCTGACAGCAGAAGCAGTTCGTGTGTGCGTGCGTGTGGTGTGTGTGCGTGCAGCTGTCACTTCTGGGGAGTCAAATTAGGAACAATGAGGCCTTCACATATTCTGACACATTTTACTTGACTTCTGGATTTTTTGAGGACAATCAACAAAATTAGCTGACTGAGAAGACTATAAAATTATACTACCAAGCGCATGAAAGTAATTGATCTCAAATCAGATATCCAGTTCCTAATTATTCTGCAACATGTTACAGTCAAAGGCATATTTTTTGCTACGTAAGGGACAGCCGCTTCTTAATTATAACACACGATAAAATAAAAAGATTCGATAACCGGTTCTTAGCTTTGATATGATTAACTGCAAGCTTATCATTCATTACGATATGGATCTGAGATAATTCTGACCACAGAATTATAACACGCGGTTAAGTTTACTTTTACAAAAATATCACATCAGAACCTAGTTCAATGACATTACTAATTAAGCAAATTAATTAACTACTTACTCCCTGAAGCCACTGTTCCTCGTATTTAACTTCGGCTTCGCGCACTTTCCAGCGCCAACTTGCTACCACCGCACGTACCTAACACGACGGCCGCTTCGCAGCAGACTGAGTCAGGCTAAGTGCAAGCCCACTACAATCGTGATATTCATTGATGGAGTTACCCAGATACAATCGATTTCACTTTAAACATATGCAAGTAGACATGCAACAAAATTCGACATTGCTGCCATCTAAAAATGACAACTGCACAACACTGTGATTGTGTAGCCATCTATGATACGTTGACGAAACGAAGTGCACATTCCCAGTTTACCACAGCTTCTGCCACACATTGCATTCCACTGGTACGTCTAACCCGCGTTTCTGTTACATCGGCTTTCGGTAGGGCGGATGTGTATTTGTAGTATGTGCACGTATGCTGCCCTCTGAAAGGAGTTCAGGTTTCGCGGATAAATGTCCCTGCCGATTGTGCTGCACTTTGTCTTTGTGGCCATAACACCTGTGCTGCATGGCGCTTTTGATACACGGGCAGTTTTACATTACTTTTTCCAAGTTGATAACTATCCCTATTTCGGTGACATCCTCTTACAGAATTGTCAATACTGAATAGTTTCGCGAACAAAATAAATGTTATGATTCACAGTTTTGTTAATACTGTGAATCTTTTGCAATCAGTTGCAAAACATTTGCTGGCTGGCCAGCAAATGTGTTAACCCACCCTTCTTGCAATATACACATTCAGCTTAACAGATCTGTCATTTTGGTAGATTGTAATAATAACCCTTGTGTCTACACATTCATTTATACTTTCTTCCTCATAAATGTTGCAGTTTAATTCAACTTCACTCCTAATAAATGCTACACACTGATTGATAAGGGAATTTAGGTACCTGAATAAATAGTTTTATATACCACATTACCTGCTATGAGTAGTTTACTCTCGCACATAAATTACAAACTCTCTAGGGACACGTGTCCCCAAGACCAACATGTTTGAAGCCCTCTCTTGCCCTTAGGCTGCACCATCTATGGTTAACTCCTAACACAGCGAAGTCCTCATTATTTCAGTTATCTGACATGCTGTGTCACCACAACGCTGTATTTATCAACATTCATTGTATTTTATCAACAATCAACACAGAAGGCAGTGTCTACATTTCACTGTCTACTTCTTTGCGTTTACAATGCTTATTTTCTGCACTTCAAATAAGCGTGCATTCATTATTGGCTTAGATTATGAATGTAGTTGTGCTTTAATTTGTTGATGGAAGTTGCTACTTAATTCATACAGAAGTTGATTTTTTTTCATTAGCATCGTAAATGGCAAGAGAAAGACAATGATGGTTTTGATGACACTGCCCTTCCTTTTGATTGACAATGCCCCTTATCATCCTGCCATTATAGTGAAGCACATCCTAGCAAACCGCAGCATGATGCACACCCACCTTCTTCACCTGACCGTGCACCAACTGACTTTTCTGTATTTACCGCAGTAAAACCCGCCTTCAAAGGAAGAAGATTTCAGGATGTTGAGGACACCAAGAAGAATGCAAATGCCAAATTTAATGCAGTTCTTTTTGGTGCCTTTGTTGACTGTTCTGAGCCATATAAAAAGCGTGCTGCAAGGGAGGGAGATTACTTTGAAGAACACAACAATTTTCTTACTTCACTTGTATCTGTTCTTATAGACTAAGCCCAAAAACTTCATTGTTTGACCTCATACATATTTCAAACCTGTTGAAACAGAATTTGATTAAGTTTTGGAAAAGCACAGTACTATCAGTTTGTTTCATTTTATTATTTACATGTATCTATTTTAACATTCTTTTAGGTGCCAGAATTAAACTGCTACTTATTAAGCTTGAACAAATTTTCCAGCCATGCATCAAACCACAGTGCAAGGTACCATTTGCTTTACAACATTATGGAATGAGCTGCCTTATACAGTGCAATAAAACACAGGTAAAAACAGATAAAATTATCAGCAGACTATAAATCAGTCACACAAATGCAAAGACTTATATACTGTTGCTACTGTAGCTTCCAGACTAAATTCCTTTCAACACACCAGAACACACCTCCTTCATGTTAAAAAGGTTCTGGGTACAAATCTCAGCTAACAGGTTGGCCATCTTCGTACATCATTAACTTTTTCAGTCCATCTAGAACAGGCTCGCCAAACTCCAAACAGGTTGCTGGCCAAACCTGGATTCCAACTTGACATCTTGGGCCAAAACATATGTCACATTCCCTCATTATTCTTCATTCATAAATTTCTCCGTGTACAAAAATGCAAGGACATAAAAGACTCCTTGTATTTAATTTTGCAAAATTTCCTGGGTGCATTATGCAATAAAACTTTGCTATTATAAGAGGAAAGAAAGTAAAATCATAACCAAATCTAATGTCAAATATTATCATAACTATGTTTATGTTGAAGGGAACTTCTTGGGAAATTAACTGGTCATTATTCAGCTGATCAAGAAATTTGATGTTTTAAAGAAACACAAATTGCAGTTTTCAGCACCAAACTGTATCATCAACAGCTAAATATACTGTAATTCTCATTTCATTAAATTTTTTCTAAGTTCCATTTTCAGATTATCCTCCAATTTACAGTTACGACCTGTAAATGGTTCCTTCACTTCAGACATTCCAACCAAGGTTTTGTACGCATTTCCCATTTCCTCCACCTGCCCAACATCTCATACTTCTTGATTTATCACCATAATCATATCACATACAGATCATCAATTATGAAGGTCCTATTCATACAGTTTCTCCAAACTTGTCATTATCAATCATTTGTGTTAGTTTTCCAGTAATCTCAAAATCAGAACCAAACCCTACCAAACACTGAAGAGTAAAGGACATCCACAAAATATTGACTCAGGATGAGCACCCAACACTGTGCCACAACACATCTACAGATTCTTTATGTCCCTGATGTAAATGCCTCACTCATTGGCTCCTTTATCCTCTTCACCCTCCATTACCTCCTCTGGTTTTCTGCTGATTACCTGCTTTCTGTAAGAACACGACTGTATAATTTGAGCCTGACTGGAAACCTTGTTTAAAATTACATCTTGGTCTTGTTTTGAAATTATAGTTTCGACTAAGGACAGCTGTGTTACAAGGGTCCCTGTCTGGTAACATGGTCAAGGAGCTATCGTTTTATTCCATTACTACTGACCATGACACCAATCAAGTATTTATTATTGTGTTCTGTTTATCAGGTACGGAGCTTTCGGTGTCTGTATGTTAAATAAGGATATTTGTAAACTGATGACTGATCTAATGATGTAGCAAGTACATTTTATTGTTTACACATTCATTGTTTATAACAAATTATTATTCTTCCTTTGACTCTCTTCTGATATTACATGTGCATTTGCCCCTACCCATACTTCCCTCATGTGGTTTGATTCATGTATTTGTGGGGAAGCTTGATTCTAAGAGACAGGTGGGGAAATACCATCACGTTTATGTGGTTACTTTAACCAATCCACCCATGTTGAATGTCTTGTCACTTCTTGGCTAAGACATTGTGTCCAGATCCGTATCATAGTTCTGAGGAAGACCACTCCGACCCTTACTGGCCAGTACAACATCATTCTGACCCAAGTTCTGTTCTAAACCTCGCCAACTGCGCTTACTTAGGAACTCTGAGCCTGCTGCCAAATTTGTTGATACTGTTGAGTCGCCTTTCAAAGCAACAGCATCTGAATTGGAAACACTGCTGCTGGAAGACTCCCACTCTGGCATCACACGAATCTGGCCTGTAACTAGTGATACATCAGCAGTGCCTTCTGGAGTATCACTCTCACTGGTTTCAAGTTCCTGGTAATATCTTCCACCTAAACACACATACAATTATATGCTATGACCACAGTTCTCAGATCATGCTTGTTTCTTTGCTTCTTTCATGCTTTGTCCACTGCTTCTAAGGTTTAACATATAACATTACTGTCTTTAGTCTCTTTAGTATTTCCTGGCCTATAGTTTCTTCCCAAATTAAACACTTAACAAAAAAAAAAAAATGTTTCCTACAATTATACCTTTATAAGTACGGTGCACAACTTCTGGAATAAATGTGTGACGTACTAGCTATGACACTGTTCTAGCCTACAGCAGGAGGGGGGGATAAAGAAGGGTAAGAATATTAGCGTAAAAGGAGATGCTAGTTGATTCTTCAGGCAAATCGGGCCGACTCTAATAACAATAGTAATCACCTTGCAAGCACTAGATTTTAAGAAAAGAACTGGCATAGGTTACGTACGATTAATTTTTGGAATTTTTCATGTCATGATAAGCCATAACATCACAATAATGTTCCAAGGGTATCTTACCAAACTATGTGTTAAAATGGCCTCCAGGTTAGGCCAAGTATGGTGCCCAACAAGGAGGTTGCCATCCAGTTACAATGACAAACATGCATTCATTCATTTGTTCATTGATCAATCCAATTACATATGTTCTTATTTATTTAGTACAACTTATCTTCTTAACTGATTCCAGTACTGGGTGCTGACCAAATAACTAAATGTGCAACACAAAAAAATCCATACATTCAACAAACTTTCAGATGTTCCTCTGAAACATCAGCATCTACCTACAGGGCCATATGGTGTCAAAACCTACAAGACTACACAATCTGATGTTAAAACACTATAGAATATAATATGCTGGACTTTTTTATTTTCTGGATGGGGTGACACTGAGCACCTTGGTACTGTGGCATCAATTGGGTGTACCAAACCAGGTCCAAGTAACAGACAAACATGGAGCATGGGTAGCATGATACCTGATGGGAGACAACCGCTGTCCCTGTGCCACTTTGTCCACCACAAATCCCACATAATTGCTGGGAATAACCCAAATCTCTATGGCAAGAAGTTGGTGACTTACTGCCCTGGCTATGGCACAGACATACGTAGCAACATACAGGACTAACTGCAAACGGCTACAAAGAACCTTCCAACAGCTTGGGAACCACTACACAGGTTATCACAGTTCACGTAACACAACAAAGCATATACATGTTGAGAGAATTTCTCTCTTCACTGTTCAATATAAAATTACACTATAGCCAAATCATGTAACTGAGAACACAAACTATGAGATAAATGTAACATTTCCAAGAGATGTCTCTGTGCCCAAGATAACAATAATGCATTTAAAATCAATAATGTCCATATCTGTGCCTTCTATTTAAAATGTACATGAATTACATGCAAAGTATCAGACAGATCAAAATATGAGAGGCCCAGGAGAACCCACTTCACTGCCTCAATTAACATGCAGGCAGTGTAAACTGCATCTATACACAACTGCTCTCCAAACCCATGGTACAGTCTTGTACTGTTACAAAACAATTAAAATTGTAACATGTACCAACCTGGTAGCAAATGATGGAACTCAAGTATATATTCCTGGCTCCATTCTCTATTTGCATTACAAGCCAACTCCACTTCATAAGGAGTTACAATAGGGCGATAAAACTCTTTTGAGTCCAGAAGGGAGTTCTCTGGACATGCTATCAGCACAAAGGCATCAATCTGAAATAAAGACAAAAACAGATCCAATACAGTAACTCCCTTTAAAAAAAACTGTTATGTTTGTTTTTAATGCTGCAAACAGGATCTCACTCCCAGATGTCTCTAAGCATGTGTGTGATCTATACTGATCCTCATGCATGCGGTATATACGTCTGTGCTGTCGTCTATGAGTTCATCAGAAAATTCATTCATGTCTGTGTGCCCTGTCTATGAACCATTAACTTGCTGTCTAACACTAACTTCAGTCATGAAATTCTCATTTTTAGTACAAGGTTCCTTGTGCACAGTGGATTACATACTGTAACTGTGTGCACTTGAGAAGCTCCTAAGAGGCACGTCTTAGTCGCAAGAATGGACACAAATGTTATTAGCGAATAAGTCCCGTCAGGGAAACGGCTTTATGGCGTATATTGCAAACCCCTACCCAGGGCTAGAAACGGAGTCCTTAATGTCTGATTTGAGTAGAGATGATGAACTTCAAAGTGGAGAAACAGACAGAAGAGGCACATCTCCTTTAGTGGCATAATAGTGAACCTAAACCAAGGCAATGGATAAAGACCTCAATGGTTGATCCCAGCTATACTTTTGTATGAGAGAACAGGCACAGAAGGCAGCCCTATTGCTGGGGCTAAAGCACAATATCAGGCTTGACGAAAAGCCTAAATATGGTAGCCCCATCATTTGTCTTACCCTACAAAACCCTGGTTATTTAAAAGCCACAAGAAAATTGCCAGATGGGGTACACACGTAAATGGACATTCACTTCACTTCACACTACAAAACCCGTCCAGTTGTCACAGTATTAAGTAACTAATACGAAGAACATATGACGACAAGATTTTATAGCACTTTTCTATTTCATGCAAATTTCTAAACAATGAAATTTAAAACACCAAACATGAGTTAGTTATGCCTGAGGGCTTGTGACAGTGGTGAGTTACTCAGCTGACACACACATCTAAATTCGTCATTTCATTTTTGTTAAAAACACATATTTCAATGCTACGCTACTGCCAGCAAGTAAACTACAAAGTTAAGTAAACTACAGTAGACCCTTTTGGGCAAGATTTTTCGCAGCCATCCAGACCGGCCCTGGGGCCCACCCAGCCTCCTATACAACGGGTACCGGGTCTCTTTCCCAGGGGTACAGCGGCCGGGGCGTGGAGTTGACCACCACCCCATCTAGTGCCAGGGTTAAAGAAAGAGTAGAGCTATACCTCTACTCCTCCTCTGGGCCTTCATGGCCTGTTCTAGGGAGAACGTTACTTTACTTTACTTTACAGTAGACCCTTTTATGAAGGAACCTCTTATGTACGGACTTCGGAAATGACAGACGAAAACTGTTTGTTCCAAAACTTTGGTCCACAATGGGAATATGTGAAATTAGCTGTCTTGACTGTTAATTAGCACAGTGGCCGCTAGGTGGCGGACATGGACGTGCATTCAGACTTTGCTGACACTCGCGTCGGGTTAGTAGTGTATTGCTCTCTCCATAAACTTGATCATGTGGATTTATTACATTTATCTCACATTTATTAAATTCCAATTAATGATGGCTTGTAATGTGATAATTAATTACATCTGTATATTAATTGTATGCATTAATGTTATTTATACAGTACTGTATTACTGTTTTGGTATCTTTTAGGCTTATATATATATATTGTGTGTGTGTGTGTGTGTGTGTGTAATTTGGAAGTAATGGACAATCGGCATTATCAGACTACCCACACCCCTATCAGTCCATTCATAAGAGGGTCTACAGTACTCTAATGGATACTGGGGATAAACATTAGCTCCATCCAATTGAGACAGCACAGTATGTTCCATAATTTTTGCATTTTATCCACTCACAGCAACTCAGCAAGCTTCCAAAATGTGGTATGATTTAAACACAAGAGATTATGGCAAAGTCAGATCTATGTGTCACCTCTCTGGGATGTTTAGCAACCCTACTCCATATTCAGGAAGTCAAGGCAGAGTATCAAGAGGTATTTTCATGGCTTTTTTAGGTCCACCCAAAGTCAATGATGATGGGATAGTACCTTAAAAACAGACCACTACTAGCTCCTTCTACAGCCTCTACATTTCAATGCACTTCACGTATTCGAACCTCTTCTGCCGGTAGGTGTAGAGGGAGTGAAGTGAAGTGTTTGCTTGTAATCAACAACAATTTTGGATATGAGGGGGACTGGCACACAGTACCCTAAATTTGTGTAGGGTTTACTCCCCTAGGAGGGTTGGCTTCACCATTTCACCATACCTAAAAAGCCCCTCCGAGCAATTTCCTACTTCTGTTGTCCAGCCCTCGTGACAAGGACACTTAGGTTTCATTTTGAGGGGCCATCCTATATAACTAGGCCTAACTGTCCAGATTAATTCAACACTGTGTAACCAATGCAGCACAAAAATGAATAAATCAAGGTTAATCTTCAGTCAACTAATCAATTAACCCTTTGGTGCCTAATGTCAGGCATACCCATCACGCAGCATAATGCTCAAAATGCCAAACATGAGGTATTGATAACAGCCATTTAACCCTTTGGCACTGGAATTAAATGACCAGCGTGGTATGCAGGAGACCAGAATTTAAATGAGAGCTGCATAATGAAGGCCACTAAATGGCTGTCATCTATACCTGATGTTCAGCATCTTGAGCATCACATTGCGTGACTGGTACACCTAATATTAGGTGCCAAACGGTTAATGACCTCCTTATGCAGCTCTCATTTCAATTCCAGTCTCCTGCACATCACAACAGGCATTAAACTGGTACCAAATGGTTAAAAACAGTAAAAATTATTCATAACTTTCTGGACTTTTATAAAGACAGTGCACTCTACAAAACTCCATGCCATCAGTGTACCAACTGATGACAGGGTTCAATTTCTTGAAGAATATTTATAACTTTCTCTCTCATACCATATCTGTCAACACCTGAGTAACTCATGCAGCTTCCTATCCAATGCACAAAGCCTCCACTTAGTGCTGTGGTTTCAGAATATACACAATTTTATTTCATACTCCATTCCTGATGGTACAGTACTTAATAAGACAGATTATTCTGTTTTACACTCCTAATGACAAACATTACCTCTGGAAAGTTTGCTAATTTTGAAACATTGGGCTTCCCAACAGCGATTATGTACAACTTCTTCCCACGTTGCTTCGCAAGTTCTTTCAGTCTATCCACAGCAACAAGGTAAATTTTGGAAACACCCAACGTTCCAACCACAATACCCAATGTCTTAGCATCTTTGATGCGTTCAATGAGGTGATTTCGTTTCATCAGGAACTTACTGTTTTGAACATTGTACTGCTCCAGCTTCTTTACCCCCGTTGGATCATACCAATACAGATCTTTGCCTGTAACCATTCAATGCATTTCATTTACAGAAAATTGGCACAGATATTATGCATTAACAAGAGGTACACTAAATGACTTGGATAAGGACTTCATCCATAACAAGTCTTTCTCTACCACAAAGGGCTGATTTCTTACAACCAAACACAATTACGTGTTACAGATAAGAAAGACATCATAATAGTTCTACTCACAGTGTTTCTTGGATTTAGTCCCAGAAATATCAGAACAACAGAGTCAATCTGAACACAAACTTTTTTGCCCCTTCTGTATTCCAAGGAGTATTCACATTATAAGCAAATTTTTTAGAATATTAATATAATCAGCCTTAAAAGTATATAATTTAATGCTACTCCCACACAATGTTAGGTCAGTACTTATGCGTAAATTTGTCATTTCAATAGCAAGTATGAAATTAAACACACACTTATATAATGAAACTTTAAATGAGTCTGATGATGGTACACTATTGCAGTCATGACTGGAATTTTTGTCAAGATTTTCTCTTCTCCTGCCTATCGAGACTGGCCATGGGGCCCACCCAGCCTCTTGTAAAATGGGTACTGGGGCTCTTTCCGGGGGTAAATGACCAACCATCCCCCATCTAGTGCCAAGGTTAAGAAGTACAGTTATACCTTACTCCCTCTCTGTGCTGTATGGCATGTCATTGGAAGACCTTTACCTTTATAAATTTACAACCCCTCCATCCTAAGCAGTAGTTGGAATTTAAACCCTGGAACCTTTGAGCAGTTGATCTTACTTACCAAACTCACTTCTCAGCCACACACTACAGAATTTTTTACTACCACTTCTCACAAAGTCCCAAACTTGAATCTTTCAACAGAATCCAAGCACAGAACCATGCTTTTAGACCGTATCAGCCAACTTTCCGTTAACAAATGAATAATACTGCACCCTGCATGTGCAAAATACAAGACAGGCATCTAGCTACACTGGCTTTTCTCCTTCAACTCCCAGCCTACAGTGTTATCATCCTCAGAATTTTATCCAAGCACTCTTCTAAATAAAAAAATAAATAAATAAAACTAAAAATAGAAAACAACAATTACACACACACACACAAACACACATAATTATGAAGATAAAATTGAATCATTAAGTTCAAAGGACGAGATCACTATGACGAATACAGTGTAAATGAGAAGACAGCACTAACCCTTTGGTGTCCAGTATGAGAAAAAATTCTGTTTCATTGTATGACTTTACTTCAGCTTTGTGTCTTCTGTCTCTTAGACAGGACCTGAACCAATATGCACTTGTTCCTTGAATGCCATACAAATTTAATTTCACTAGCAAGATTTTGTTACTTACAAGTCAAAAGCCTTTACCAAATAGCACAAAATGCATGTATCTCAATATGGCAAAAAGCTTAAATCTATGCAAACCTTGCATAAACACTTAGAATTATTTTCAAACACTCAATCTGACTTTACAAATTATCTAAGTATGGCTTCATATTACCAAGACTGAACTGTTATGCTTCAATACAACAAAATATCAAGGACCACTGACAAATGTCAAATACATTCATACCAGGTTACTGGTCTCATTTCTCATCCTTTAATTTCATGTGTATTCAGAATTAAAATTTTATCTTTAAAGAAGAAATGTACCTTTCGGAACATACCAAGGAATGTTAGGGCTATGTTGGAGAGTGTGAGCCCATCTCTTCCTATAAACACAATGGAATACTCTTCTAATAATGATCCATTGAGCAATTTGAAATTTCTACCAAGTTTTGTCTCAACTTCTGCTTCAGGACTTCTGCTGGAAGTGGCCAGTTCTGAGACAACAGCATTAGGAAACTCAGATGCAATGAGCTCCACAACGGACTCTGGTAAGAAACAAATTAAAAACCACACTGACACACGTTGTACAAAAAAATGACTTTTTTTTTTTGTAACTTTAACCAACAAATGCACACAACTGTCATTAGATTAACAATAATATTTTTAAAAACTCTAAACTCCTACACGTTTCAGACCTTACCGGTCCCTCGTCAGGGAGTACATTAACTGTTGTTGTATAAAACAATTACTTAACAATATTTTGATCTCTTGCATATGTAGAAGAACTGATGGAAATTCTGCCATGTAGAATGTATATATGTAGTGGACAGAATTGTTACACAGTAAGTTGGAGCAGTGTGTGGATGTATTGGAGGTGTTCACAGTACTAAAGGCTTGTTTGTTTGTATTTTTGGTAAGGTAAAAAACATGTATGAAAATACAGAATAGTAGTACATTCATTACAAAATACAATGGTGCTAGGTGGTAAATATTCAAAACAAAATAAAACCTCAACAGAGACACCAGAATAAACCAGAAAATGTACATAAAGATGACAGACAGCAATTAAGAGGGCTCATTTATTCTGGGATATGACACTCTATCACTGGATAATCCGTTGCTGATATTTCAAAGAAACGCAGTGCCTTCATCTTCAAGGGTCTACAGGTCTGAGAAGAATGCCAAGGCAAGGCAATTAGATACAAAGAGAAGGGGATTTGTAAAGTGGCATATCTCCTCTTTCATGAGTTAGTGTACTGATGTGCATTGTAAAACAAGTGTTAGTCAAATTCCCCTTTATCTAAATCTGTACTCTTTCTTTTTATGTGCATACAACTCTTCTCTGTGCACAGTACTGCATCTTCATAATGGACCACGTCAATGAGTTACTTGGAAATTAAATTTTGTTTATTCAACCCTTTAGCTCAAGTTATGCCTTCATCAGCCAGAATATTCTGAAATAAGTCTATTAACAGTGTCTATGAAAGTCCTTGTGGTTGGAGAAGAGGGAAACAATATAACAGTGTTTCTTGGGCAAGAATGTTGTTTAAATCATAACACATCACAAGCCCACATGTGAAATTATACAGGTTTAATGTAATGAACATTACACAACAAGGACACAAAATTCAACATTATAAGGAAGTTAGTGCTTAGATAGGATGTGTGAAAAATCACATATATTTACATGAAACAGGCAGTTACTATGGGCATTACATGAAGGGCTATGGTGAACTGCAGAAATGCACTACTTAAAAATTTGTGCACAATCCTAATATTACAAGGTAGAAACTAAGGTAAAAGAATATAAGGTAAAGGAACTCTCACCCACCAATAGCATGTTGATAGCAGACATCATATAACAGGAGTATTTTAGCAGTTCTGCACTCAAACATACATCTGAAGCAGGAAACAAAATGCTGACAATCTACTGGCAGCTTCTCGAACACATACAGCTTATGGAGACGGTCATTTGTAGTAGTGAGGCATGCGTGGCCAAAATGTATAATCCCATCAGCATTCACATGTTGTGCTGCCACCTCATCCACACAACAGCTGTTGAAGATGTGCATAACTTATGAATAAGAGACGCAACATTAACAATGCATGCAATTCACATGATCACATATCTTACTTGAGTTTTATGGAGCAATGTGTCACAGTAGCTTACAGGAAACACACCACTCTGTCTTGCACACTAACTGTTAAGGTCACAAAATGCAAACATTGCTGTCTTTATACAAGATCATTGTAATTTATTCTGTACCCCTCCTATGAAATTATACAGTGATGACAGAGTAATGGTGGATCAAAAGGGTGGGATACATGGCAATGAACCAAAGTTAGAAAATTACTTATACAAGCTTTGTTGTGAGATCTGAGGTTCTTAGAGGGGTGTTATTGAAGACTCCAGTCTTCATTATCTTGCTGCAATGCAAGTAACTGTCAAACACATTCTTCCATACATAAATACACATGCAAAGGTTCAACTTCAAAGCATGACCTACATCTACTGGCCCTGACTTCCACAGGCTGACTTTCTTCACACTGTTGTTTCTCAAGCCCATGGGTTTCATCTGTCCTGGTTTCTCTGGGACAGTCCCAGTTTCATGGGTTTTAAATAGTTCTGTCTCAGTGTCTCACAGAATTTGGTTCAGGATGCCAAATGTCCTGGGTTTTTCCCTGTCATAAAAATATGACATATCTTCCAATGCATATGAAGATTTTGATTTTCCCACAGGGGGAGAGAAAACATCTATAGGAGTGGGATAGCCATCAACCAGCCACTAACAGGAAGGAACAGGAGAGAGAGAGAGAGAAAGATGTGTAGATTAGTGATTATAAAATCCGGACTGATAGTGCAAAGGATGAGGAACATATATGCAGAGAAAATTTGTAAGTGAACTGATTGTCTGAGTTAGAGTAATATTCTTCTTATTATTATTATTTCATATTTTGTATCTTTATGTGATAGTTTTTATCCAAGTTATCTCACTGTAGTAATATTAATAAATTACTCTGCTTTTGTCATTGTGTCACACATTAAAAATGTCCTCTTCTACCACCCCCCTTCCCAACCACAACCTAAATGTTATTAACCGTTCTGGTTTTTGGTTCTTCAAAAATAGGATCCCTACTAACGTCATCACATTAACTGTGGATGCACAGTTTTGTGAACAACCTACAATGCTGCACATGCTCAAAAGGTTAATTGGGCTACATTATACACTCTCACGATACCACTAAACTAAAGACAGGACGACTGACTGATGGTTTGTAAATTGGACCAGCTAACTGTGTAAGACATTTCAGTACATTCATATAATAATATCCAACTGGGACAGACTATGACCTACAGCAACTGCTGAAAATAAAATACTTTGCACAATACTGCCACCTATTAACAGACAGATAAATTACGTGCAATAAAAAACTTCCACACAACTCAGCCCATTCCCTGAGAGAGAATGGACTCAGTAAAAGCAGCTGCCTCCCTTGTGTTTAAACACTGCATGTCTGGGAGATTGTAGAGAGGGTAGGGGGCCATTCTCCTAAGGAATGGGAGTGTAATTACATGCTAAAAACAAATGAGAAAGCAACAAGGTCTTGGTAGATACTTATCTAACTTTTGTTAAGCATTTAATGCTTTCCAATGACATTGCCTCAAATACCAGTCTCATTTTCATGTAGTTTGGATTAAAACACCCAGAAAAGGTATGAGTATAGTATGTCCTTTCTATGGGGTTTATGTTCAAACTATGTACGTGGGCAAGCTTTCAAGCATCCTCATGTCAAAATTCATACAAAAGAATAAACAGGGTATGTTATGCCTAATTTTTTGCTGTCATTACTTTTATTGCAAATAAAGAACAGCAAACATGTTTAAAAATTCAGACTTTTACAGTTTTGACAACCACACGTGCAGCAAATGATCTTACTTTCAATTTTCAAATACACAAATGCTTGAATTCAATTTTATGGTTATGTATAGCCAGAACAATGTACAGCTGCCATCCCTACACTCAGTCTCAAGGCTTGTATATAAACCTTTATTCATTCTCAGATATAAAAGACTAACTTCATGCTCCAGCTACCGTCATCCAGAGGAAACATGAAACAAATCATACCTGGTCTGGTGATGAAGAAAAGCTCTATTGCGAATGTATAAACACTTCTGTAGTTTGCTGAATTTCAACATTCTATAATGATATAACCACATATGTCAGTGTGATAGAGGAATACAAGATTTCTAGGCAGTGTGACTGTATATGCACAAAGTCATAATGTAAGAAAGCAACCACAATTCCTTCAACACTCACCTGCCATAAGATGTATCAGCAAGAATAAAAGGTATACTGCCTAGCCTTTTCCCCAGACAAAGGGCTACCTCCACAGACTCATGCAGGAGTGCATCAGGGAACTGCAAACAAATCTGAACAGCAAAAATTGATATGAAACATTAGCCTTTCATGTGCGGGATGCAACATAATTCCAAACTTAGTATTCTAGGGGCTATACTAAACAAACTGCATCGCACAATAAACACACTGCATGACATAAAATGACTGGAATTCATTTCTGACACAATAAAGTATTAATGTAAATGTCTTTTATGTACTAAATTACATACTTTGCATAAATAAAGAAGAAAATATAGAATCTATGTCAACAACCTATGTAAAGAAGAAGTACAGTTATGCCAGTGTCAATACCACTCACAACAAAGAAAATTCCAGATCAATATATAATTTCAACAGATAGATGAATTACATACAAAAAAAAACTGTGAATAACCATGGAATCAGGTTAGCAATGGCATGAAATTATCCATAAATTTACAATTAAAGAGTTAATATTACACCAAGGGTCCTTCACAAAGCCACAATTCTCACACAATGTACCAACCACGGCATGAAATGCCCTATCCGTTTTCCATTTCCACAACAAACTATTTATGCAAACGGCTAACAGTCAGGACAAATAATGGTAACAGCACACTGTGAAATAACAAAACACACACACCTGACATTATACAAGTATGACCTGGAATGTACGTAAGTATACAGATATTACTTATTTACCAGTTACATGAAGCAAAATCCCTCAAAACATGATAGCTGCTCAGTTAGTCAAGATCATGTTCACAGGATACTGACACCGAACCCTTTCAAGAGACACTAAATCCAGTACACACCCTCAAAACTTACGTTTCTAAAATAAATTTTAATATTATCTTCCCATATATGCCTAGATTTCCCAAGAGAGTCTCCTCGACACATTTTCCAAGTACAATTCGTCTTTCTCCTTGACTTAATAACAATCACAATCTTTGGTGACAAGTACAAAATATGAAGCTCCTCATTATGTAATTATCTCCATATCCCTATTAGTTCCTCTCTCTTAGGTCCAACTATTCCTCTCAGCACCTTGTTCTCAGTACAAACTGCGTCTCTTCCCAATGAATACGTGATGCCTCTAATAACATTTATAACTGACTACACAGAAATCTCTGAAATAAACTTGACAGTTGGAACTTGTCATAATTTGAATCACATTCACCTTCGGTACAGTGTCAGACCAACAATTGTGGTGGTTGAGGAAATGTCAAGTGCTTATTCACTAGTCGTTTTTTCTCATCTTTTCCTAACATTCTAAACTCCACCACCCTCAAGAGAATGTGTGTCCAACTTCCAGTTTTACCAACAAATTTTCTACAGTAACGAAAATTATTCATAGAGTATACACAATTGCTATATACGTCATGACAAAATATATTTATAGGCTCTACATAACTGTCAGGACAAACATCGATTATTTCCATAACCAGCACTACCCAGTTCATTTTTGTAAGAGATCTTTCAGATGGGATATAAATTTCTGAATGCTACATTAAATTCATCCTTAACATGGTTAAGGATTTTCATTTTATTTCTAAATTAAATATCACAAAAAAACTGACAATACCTTACATAATCCATGCCTCTTTGCCCATTCCGCACACCTATCCAATTCATAATACAAATCGATGTTTCTTGTAGCCGTAGGACGAATACTTCCTCTATCTGCTTTTCGCTCTAAAACTGCAGTTTCACTACTGCTAAAAGCAAGCATGTTTCTCTTCACTTTCTTGTGAGCACTAATTCACACGCTGGTTAACACCTCACACCTCTTCAGCATTCACTACACCACGTTTCGTGCTAGTTGTTTTTCCTAACCTCTGACTTCGTTTGGCAATTTTCGTTATTAATTACCAGACAAGTCTCATAGTAATTTTTTCTACATTTAACAGATGCATAACAAGCAAATCACGACTCACAATCTTCAATCATATCGCATAATTACATTAAAACAGTACTTAAGCCAGCATTTGGAAGTCAACCATCCTGGCTTTCCTGCTTTCCCCATACTTCCAGCCATAGAACATCTACGTCACAGATAATCTACGTTCAGGCCTTCACTCTCCTGAGATGTTGCGCAGCGTGGGTTGGTACCTATCACAGATTATCTGTACCAACTGACCAACCTACGCCGCGCAACATCACAGACGAGTGAACGTGTAGGATATGTTATTAGTCACTGCTTCTGTTTTGTTGAAGGATTTACCTCAAATTAAAAGTCAAAATTGAAAACGTGAAAGAAAAAATTGTTATGGTGCCATGAAAAATTGTCCCTTTGCTGTAACACTGTAGATATTACTACATTTTTAGGGTATTTGACACGAGTAGTGAAACACTAAATATTTACCATGGATGTATCGTATTTGAAATGAATATTGCGTTTGTATCGTAATATATTCCATATCCTTGACTACGTCGTGCGATGGATCCACGGCATTCAATACATTATATTCTATCATAATCCTGATAATAGATCCATTGCGTATCTTACTTCCCTCAAAGCACGCTGTAAACACCACAGCGATGGGACAGCAATATTATTCTATAAGTGAATTGTGGCAGTAGGGGCCGCAGACCATCCGTAGGGGCAGTAGTATTACATTTCCTTTATCGCACTTATCAGTGTGCAACTATGTGTATGACATGGTAAAGAATGGTGTGTGACTTTTACGTGTATATAATCGGTAGGGGCAGTAGTATTACATTTCGATTATCAATGTGCAACTATGTCTAACCTGGTA
The DNA here is from genome assembly GCA_021186555.1 of Reticulitermes speratus. NCBI lineage: Eukaryota > Metazoa > Arthropoda > Insecta > Blattodea > Rhinotermitidae > Reticulitermes > Reticulitermes speratus. The sequence goes on along the minus strand of JAJKFL010000003.1, from coordinate 14,735,933 downwards.
AAGAATGATGTGTGACTTACGTATATAAGTTAACATTCGCACCACATAGAGAACGCAGTCTCCATTATAAAGACCAGACGGTTAATGCAGTTTTATGACATTGCTGTTTATTGCGAGAATTCTACGAAACAGGCTAATAAGCTGCATGGACAGAATGCAGGTCTTAATGTTGGAGCAGCGGGTGCATGTTGTTATCACTGTTCTTTAAAACGTAATTAATATTAATAGTAATTCTAGTTCAGCAGACGTTTTTCAAAAACAATGCAATGTAAATATGTGATACCAACCTGTGGGAAGATGGTACTGTTAAGTATTAAGTTATGTTCACAAAGTAAATTATTTTGTGGGTTGTCAGGTACCAGATATTGGCATATTTGAAGATGGCGTAATTGGTATTTTGTACATTAGGTCCATATTGTATTTATACTACCTTTACACTGTAATATGTATAACTTACAGACTGTCATTGCAGTTAAGTTCTTACCAGTAAGGGTTGTGTCATTGCCATTCATTTTCGAATGTAAGGTCAATGATCATAACAACTTGCAATGTCTCAAGGCGGTGACTGTCATGGTGTACTTTCGACATTATCTAGTGCAGCTGAAGAAATTATGCTTAACCCGTTGGGGAAAACTACACCATTTGATAATGCTTAATATCGTTGAGCATTCCCATGATTTAACATTTATCATAATAAGCACAGAAGCATGAATGAACTTGTGTTCTTTTGTTTTCAGATCTGCATGGATGCAATAATATTTGGTAACAGCAATGTTAATACTGATAGTGCTGGGAATCTTGTTTCCAGTCACTTATATTGCTCACATTTTAGCATCAAAAGCAGAGACAGTGGCAGAATATAGTAATAAAGAGCAGTTCAATAAACTACAAAACCAGTTCTTGGTCGTCTACTTCCTAGCAACTTTCTCTGACTGGTTGCAGGGGCCATATATGTACCAGGTGTACAGCAACTATGGCTATACTCAGCCTCAGATAGTATTGTTGTATGTTACTGGTTTCTTCTCCAGCATGATTTGTGGTACAGGGGTAAGTCGGATACAGAATGTGGTAGGCCTTCAGACATATGGTCTGCTAAAACTTTATTACTTTTTTTGGACTTGATAACATTCTGGATAACAATGTGATTTTCTCCTTTCTTTTTAATTATTGTGGTATTCTGGGTTATGACATCATCTTCAAGGCAAAAATGCAGGAAGCAGGTTCCTCTGTAATGTAAAGGCTAACATGCTTATGTAAATATTGTGTTGTCACAATACCTACATAAGCGTGCTGGCCTTGTATTCCTTTGTTCAGATAACTTCCTGATGATGGCACCTTGGCACCAAAACATGTAGGAGTTTTGTACTTACTTTTGAATGTATTTTATTAAGTGCATAAGTTGGTTACTGTATTAATTGTTAGAATATGCACAGTATGAATAACATAAAAAATAATCATGTCTTGCTGGTAATTGGATATGTGAATGAACTGTTATTGATGCACAATGTCATTATCATTTGGTACTTTTCAGGACCACAGTATCCATTCAGTTTAATCTGCTCTCATATGTTTCCTTTTAGCCTTATTCCTTGTCATTACCATTGTGTATTACTATGAAGATGGAGGCAGCAAGTTCTTCTGAGACTGCTGCTTACTACTATATCACACAGCTGCACATTCCAAAAGACATTACTCTTCTGTTTGTTGCTTTGTTTTATATAATGAAAATATTTAAGCTGTTGCACTTTATTGTCAAAATTCCAGGTTCCCATTGCTCTGGATGTGTTTAATGATGTGTTCAAGATGCCATATAGAATAAAGCAAAGTAGCTGTTCAGTGTTCACATATTCACAAAAGCCACCACTGTTGGATCAATGCCATACACAGTTGTATTTTCACTTGTTGTGTGCTACATAAAATTGCTATGTTTCTAGTCAACAGAGCTTTACTTTCATTTTTGTTCTTAGATACAAAACATTTGGATAAAAAAGCAGAATGGTTCTCAATATAGTGAACAGCTGCTACATGACATTTCTTTAACCATATTCTTATACATTTTTTGTCAATACTGGATTTATTGTTGTTAATGTACATAAAGTTTATAAACATTATTTACAAATTGTAATGCTAAAACTCCTAATTATCATTTCTATTAATACTGTTAAATTACTTCAGTGTGAACCTGTTGTGGGGTAAAAGAATTCTGCATGAGAGTACAATGATGCACCCATTTTCTGCCATGAACACAGCACACAACCTGACCCTCACAGAGTTACATGAGAATTGCAGTTATTAGGTGTTATGGATGTAGGTATCCACACCGGTTTTGAAGGCTCCAACTGTTATGACTTGCAAATAGTGATGCTCTGAAATTTCCAAAATTCAGGAACTTGCAGAAGTTATATGACCATTAACTTTGTCCCTACTAGGCCCAGAGAACTATTTCCTGTTATGCACTATCCTAATATCACAAATTACATTAATATAAATTAAAAAGCAAAATGGAGAAAGTTCAAAGTGAGTGGAAATGTTTATGAACTGCACCAACATAACAAAATTTAACATGACCTAACCCTAAAGTGACATGCATTATATGTGACCCTGCCCACATTGTTCACCATTGACTGTTAGGTTACATTTCATTGTTATTCAGTTCATGACAGTTTTCATACTAGGCTTATTTTGATGAACTTTTATGTTGTTCATTCAATGCATTTTCAATAACTAATTCAAAACACTCGCCCAACAAAATGCACAATGTCCTTCCTTAGATATTTATATTACATATATTGTAACACTGAGTATTCCTACATGTTTCAATCCACAAGGGATCTTCATCAGGGAACAAGTATCAGATAATATTGCACAAAACTTAATTAGCTGTTTTTCACACACAGCTAACATCTTTTGGACGGTGTTAAAAAGTCAAGTAGTAAAATGAAGATAGGTCTTTGTAGAATAGTTGTACATATAAGTGAAATGGAATCTTGATGTACAGTATCTCCAGGGCAGCTTACGTCGTAACAAAGGTTGACAAAGTACTTATTTTGATCTCCACAATCTTGGGTGATTGTCAGACATTTACATTATTTTTAACATTCACACACACAGTAACACAGAGGCCAATATAACTTAGAATGCATTACTGTCACACATCACCATTGTGACTACTGTGACTGAATAGTGACTAGAAAGGTCCCACAACATGTAAGTCTGCAAACATTAATGTTTTAGATTCTGATAAAAATTTGTTGCTTTCAGGTTGGGATCCTAGCAGACAAGTTTGGCCGCAAGAGATTATGCATTACATATAGTTTTCTTTATGCCATATCATGCCTCACCAAAGCTTCCCCACAGTACTTCATTTTGATCATAGGACGTATTCTGGGTGGAATGTGCACCTCCATCCTCTTCTCAGCATTTGAAGCATGGTATGTTCACCAACACAGCCAAAAATTTCACTTCCCACCTCAATGGATCCACTTAACATTGTCTAAAGCAACATTTTATAATGGCGTTCTTGCAATCTGTGCCGGTGTTGTGTCAAACATTGCTGTTGAATGGGCAGAGTGGGGTCCTGTCTCTCCATTCATGATCGCAGTACCATGTCTGTTAATGTCAGCATTTTCAACAATGTACATGTGGGAGGAAAATGACATACCTACTAACACTGCTCATTACAGTTGTGGTTCTCTTAATGCTATTTTCAGAAGTCAAAACAATCCACTGCTGTGTTTAGGACTAATTCAGTCACTTTTTGAATCAGTGATGTACACTTTTGTGTTCCTTTGGACACCAGTCTGGAACCAATAAGACCTCAATTAGGGATTGTCTTCTCATGTTTTATGCTTTGTATCATGATTGGTTCATCTCTACATTCATTTCTTGTAGCACAAAATTGCACAGCGGAATATTCGCTGCATATTTCATGTTTGCTTGCCCTCATGGCATTCGTTCTGTCGGCCGGAGCTACAGGAATGGTTTGCTTATATCCACACAATATTGGAAAATATACATCAGTTACCTTCATTGCATTTCTCCTCTATGAAATTGCTGTTGGAATGTACTTCCCTGCAATAGGATACCTCAGAAGTCAGATAATACCAGAACAGTATCGAGCAAGTATTGCAAATTGGTATCGTGTCCCAATGAACATATTTACATGTATAAGTCTACTTTGGTTAAAGAACATAACACATATTCGTAAGGAGTTTTCTTTTGAAGCAACAGTTTCTAGTCTTAAAGTTTTCCTCATGTGCATTAGTTTACTTTTTGTAGTTATACTGTTGTGCAAGTTGTTAAAGAGGGAAAATGAGAATGTGAAACTGATTATGGAATCTGTATAATACAGAATGTTTCAGAGGTCTTGGCTACAGGCTAGTTTTCATATGCTTTATGTATAAGAAAAGATATACCATCACTGTTTAGAGCAGTCTTTTACAGATAAATGGTCAGAGTAAAAATAATTTGTATCTTTAAGCAGAATTGTTAAAAACAGTAACAATTTAGCAGTGAATTAGGACTGCACAGATTTTCAGATATAAAAATTGTTTGCAATCTAAGCAACTATAATATGAATAATGATACAGTAACATGAAGTATATCATCTAAAGGCCTGGTATATGGATTTTACATCATGTGTATGCATTTTGAGTAACAAAATATTAATTCAGTCAGTGACTACTTCCTGATGATTACTGTACATACTTCAAGATGTGCAGCTTTTTCTAACTGATTCCAGGGTATAGTATGAATTTTATGGGATACTTTAAAAATAGGAATGATGCCTTGTGCTTCCAGTGCTAATATTTGTGTAGTCATATAGGGTTTTTATTTAGTGCCCTGTAGCCATACTATGGTCCACAGGAGTCAAATTGTAAGGTCACATTATAGTTGAACTCAAAATGAGTGGTATTCTTTCTGAAAGATGGAATTTTGAAATAAATAAATAGGGTATGTGCTGAATCACATTCAGTGCTACAGTCAGACCCAGGGGCACTCATTCTATTTCAAAGTACTAAACAATGAATGGAATGAGGTAAAGGTGAAGTTATCCCTGTGCACGCCTTGAAGGCATATAGGCAGAGCAGGGGTATATAGCTCTGCTTATTCTTAACCTCTGCTCTAGATGGCGGTAAGTGGTCAACATCGTGCCCTGGTTGCTTTACCCCCGGGAAAGAGCCACCGGTGAATAGGAAGCTGAGTGGGCCCCAGAGCCAGTCTGGATGATTTGGAGAAAAGAACTATCTCTTGCCCCTGCCAGGACTCGAACCCTGGATTGCTCAGCCCATATCCTAGTTACTATACTGACTATGCTGTCCTGGCTCCATGAAATGGAAGTGGGGAAAGATTAACTTTGTGTCCTTTTTTCTCATTGTTGACTGTTAGTTTGTGAGAACTAAGTGATAAATGCACTGAAAATATAATTTTACAGTCACTGGCTGCACTTCATTGTGTAGCTTCATATCCTGTGAGGAAAGTACTGTGATATTTTATACAATATACAAAATGGAAAACACACATTGAAAGTATAATAAATAATTTTATAAGCTTTACCTGGCCATCAGGATTAATGCTGGGAACAGTAAAGATTATGATGAATGTTTGTAAAAGTTACCCTCTTTTTGTTTTCATGTCACCTGAAGTGTACTGGTTCACATATAAAGGTAAAGTTCACCCTGTAACAGGCCATGAAGGCCCAGAGGTGGAGTAGAGGTATAGCTCCACTCTTCCTTTAACCTCGGCACTAGATGGGGGTGGGTGGTCAATGCCACTCCCTGGCCGCTTTATCCCCGGGAAAGAGACCCAGTACCAATTGTATAGGAGGCTGAGTGGGCCCAGGGCCAGTCTGGACAGGTGCGGAAAATCTCGCCCCCACCAGGATTCAATCCCCGGACTGTCCAGCCTGTAGTGAGTCACTGTACTGACTATGCTCTCCCAGCACACAAATGGGAATTATATACACATTTAAATTCGAGCAGTAATTAACAGGAAAAAAGATTAGCAATAAAATTAGTAAAGGCTGAATTTAGGAAATGCTTGTTATTATTCACCTGAACCACATTTGTGAGTTTGAGGTTTTTGCAGTCATGCAGCTGAGGATTCCGTTCTTGTGGGATATGATGCTGCATCACTGATTAATCAGATCCTATTACTCAGTGACACAGCATCATGTACTTTACTCTGGCACACACTAAACATTATGATATACAAAGAAAATTATATTTTTTTATATTGCTCTATAGTTGTGCACCATGATCATTATTCTTACATGTTTTCAAAGCCAAAATGCAGAGGAATAATAATGTTTGGACCTAAGAGAAATGAATTCTGTGTTATGAATGGAGATATAACGTAAGGATCTTGATTGAAATTGTCCTGCTATTTTTATTATGGTGTATATGATGAGATCACAATCTGGACCTGAAGTATATGTGACGAAGGAAAAAAAAGTTGTACAGAATTTTGGAGGAGAACTCTCTTGAAGAGTGGCGACTTGTAAAATTGTTATGGAGATGTGAGGGTAGTATTAAATAATAAGAAATCTGGCATGTGACACAGTGTAGTCTATGTAGAAGTGTACTGACACTTGAAACTTGCTGCCTCCATCCTCCCACATGATGGAGTCAGCACGTTCTGATTGTCAGTACACTACTACATAGACTACACAGCATCACATCCCAGAAGACAGGAATCTTCACAGTTATTGCTGTGACATTATCAAATCTTTTGCAGTATTAAATGAGATTTCATATGCAATGTTTGTGGTGATATGAAAACACTGAATTGGCACAAGACTGCGTCCAGTTACAGGCTTTTAAATTATAGGATCTTTATTTTATCTGACAACTGTCATTTGTCACTTCCTGCCACTCCTCCACCATGTATGTGGGCAGTCAGCTAAATTAACTACATTAACATGTTAAACGAGCTGGTAGGAAGTGGCAGTCAATAGTGTTATACTTTCATATTTTTCTACAAAAGAATTGTCATTTAATTTCATGCCAGACAAAAAATTGCGTGTAACCATTTATATAGATGATACATGTTTCATTAAGTGCGTAAACTGTGTCACTAGTTGCACGAGATTAATTATGAGGTCCACATTATAATGAAGCTTTACTTTCATAGCCATACATGTAATATTAAGAGTCAGCTATTAACATTATTAACCTTATTGACCTGTCAGTATTCTCTACAATTTACATTCTGGAAGATTCTTCCATTCATAGTTCCACCTTATTTGTTATGAATGGTTGTTCTTCATTGTACCTTTCCGATGAAGTGTTTCAAGTTGTTTCTTCTGTTATACCATAATATTTGCACATATTTTAAATATTCCAATACCACATTAAACATTTATAATATGCCTCTTGATCATTCAGGTATTTCAAAACACAATGTAGTATATAAAGTACCTGATTGTAAAAAATATTTGAACGTTTTACTTGCTGACCTATCAGCCACCTTTATCATCCCTTCACTGGTATGCAACACAAATAATTCATTTCCAGAGATGTAACTTCATTGCAAGCAGCTGTCCAATAAAAGAAAGTATCTGATATAGTTTCATGTGTGAAAATTACACTTAAGTTTTCAAGGTTATCACAGAGTAAGAAAAAAAAACATGAAAGTAGCCATTCTTTTACTGCTGTTTTCCAGTCTAGTCATCCAGTTAAAAGTAAAAAGTCTACCAAATAAGGATCTAAGAATATATTTTTGCTAATGCAGGAAAACTGAAAAAATTTTACATTCAGCAGCAAAGAGGGGTAAATGTCAATTTGCTGACCAGACACTAAACTTTCTACTGGAAGTAAAATCTCATTTCAATTAAACTGTAATGTTAAAATGTGTGGTTTTATATTTAAACATTAAACTCCTGCTGTCTCATTAATCACACTTTTCTTTTATTAGTGTGCAAGAATATGAAAATTGTCTGTTACCGTCATTTTGAACTACTTCACGGTATTAATAAAATAGACATATTTCCAAACTATTTAAGCATTGTAGCTTAACCATAATTACAGTTTCTGCATTGCTGTAGTTCCTTATTCTGATAGAATTTCCTACTAGAAGTATGTATGTCATTTCACACTGATATTACATTTATTATTGTTATGTAATATCTTTAGATACCTCATTTTATTGGGATGATAAAATGTAATTAAGATGTGGCAGTGTGACTGCTGTATAAATGTGATACATTGATGATAACAGGTTTAATGTTTTATGTGTACTTTCTATTATACCTAAACAGTAGAGTTTTTTTATATTTTGTGAATTTATATGATGTTAAAAATGTTATTGAATTATATAATGCTATTTTTTAAATTCATTGCAATGAAACTTGTGAAACAAGTTTGCCCAGTTTGTGCATATTATAGTAAATTTAAGCTTACTGATAGAAACAATTTATGTATGGATTTGTAACATTTTGAAAGAATTAAATTACCATACTTTTGTGTGAAATTACATTGGCTTTTCTTATGCATAATCGTAAGGTGTACCTGAATAATTGCGAAGTTGATCATCACGTTACATGTATAGGGCGCGGCAATAGAACGTGGCGATTTTAAGAGCGCCGTTGTGATGAATTGGGTTGAATATAAGAAACAAAAAAATTGCAGGGTATCAGCAGTAAAATTCGTGTTAATATTCGACTTTTGCTTCTTAAAAACTACATCTGTTGATTGGTCTGCCTGGCATGCAATGCATTCCTGTAATCATGATGGGAAATTAACCATAACTGCACAAAGGCATACCACTTGCACCCGATGTTGCAGTACATTAGTTACAGTTGAGTTCTGAATATCATCACATTCTTTTTTGGCATTTTAAGGGACAAAATAGCATGTCAGGGTCGAAAATTAGAGCAGTGATAAGGGTCTGCTACCAAGGTGTGGTTAATTTCCGATCACAATTACAAGAATGTACTGCACGCCAGAAAGACCACTTGGAGACGTAATTTTTAAAAAATAAAAAAGCATATATTAAGTGGCATTTTACTATTGATACTCCATTTTTTTTTTTTTTGTTTTCTTATATTCAACCTGATCATCAACACAGCTATCTGAAAATCATCACATTCTGTTGCCACATTCTGTATATGTGACGCAAAAGTCATTTGACATGGCCTTTCTGTTAAACATTGAGTGTCATGTGACTTTTGCACCATCTTGTATATTACATTGTAGCAAGTAGAATATTTTGACCAGGTATAAGATGGTATAGAAATGTACTTTACAACTGATGGTAAAGCATTCTGAGAGTGCATGAAATATGCAAAAATGTGAAGGAATTTCATTTAGATATGTAGCCAGTCTGCAAGAACTTACTGGATCAAATTGTAAATTACCAGTAAGTGTATTGACTATAGACACACTAAAATTACATACCTACGTGTAAAATAAGTTTTCCCAGTTACACTTGGTTTTGCATGCATGTGTAATAAAGTGAGAAGTGTAAAGCAAAATCACTGGAAACACCAGCAGGTTTTTAAATGTTGTGCTCAGGGGCCTAGCACAGTGATGTGTATAACAGTAATGTAATTAAACCAGTACCTCAAATTGGGGGAATGAAGATATGTACATGCAGCTTTGGTTTTAAAATGCAAGGGACAAGACCACTTGGAAGACCAAGTAGAAAATGGGAGGATAATGTTTCATGTGGTCTTGGAGAAATAGTTTTGAAGATGTGGATTAGGTCAGATTGAAATGATTCAGGGTAGCATGATGATGCATTCAGTTTTGAAGACTGTGAGAATGTTAGTGTCAAAACACAGTCACACTGATATGTGCATGTAGGTAAATGCAAGTTGTCCGCATAGCTTAGAAAGTGCAGCTACACAAGTGGACCAATTAAATGTATGGAATAAAAGCCATAAAAAGTTTTAAATGAAATTATTTTGCCTCTACAATTTGTAAGAGTCTGTTTGTAAAAATTATTTATAAGAAAAGTAAGTCCAACTGCCTGAATTTACATGTGCAAGCTAATAAATCTTACAATTAGGCAGGATTTAATTATGTGTACATATGTTGAACTGATGACCACACTGCCTTGTGTTCATAATGAAACACTGCCTTATGACTAAGCATAGTCAGAACATGTAGAGGCTATAAAGAAATTTGATTTTTATGCTTTGATGGTATGGGATATACAATTTGTATATCAGCATTACAGTATGAAGTTAAATGTAAAAATATTACGGTATTTACTGCATGTGATGTTGACTTGACTTAATGATGGGTTCATGCGTTACGTACTGAAGTAAAAATGGGCACTGAAGGTAATGTTCGTATACCCTAATGGGTCATCGTCATCATATACATATTCTGTAAGTTCCTAAGTAGGATATGTTGATGAACGTTAGTTTGTGCACTGCTACAGGAAGAACTTAACACTCTCAAAAGCTGAGAATGGCATATACTACACAGAACAAAATTAACAACAAAACTAATCGGATTCCATAAGACAAATTTTAGTTATTTTAAATTTAAGAATGGCAAGAACTCAGGAATATTTCAAATATGTGTCTGACATTTTGCATCCACTCCTTTCTGATGTGTGGCCCAGGTACACCAAATTTGATTTAAATTGGAGAAAGCTGGGTTGAAACCTGTAGTTAAGCATGTTGATATGACATGGACTTACTCTGTGGTTAAATGCACTATCACTGTGCTGACAGTTTCCAAATTCTGTACACAGTCTCCTGCCAAACCACACCATTTTCCTGTTTCGTAGTGGACAGGGGAACATTGGGATGCTTTCTAAGCTCAGAAATGTGGCCGGAAGTCATTTTGATACCACCAGCAAGGGCAGTTGTCAAATTTGAATGGCTCTGCCCCAGGGCATAGAGAATTGGTCAGCAGTACAAATAAACTCATGGGTGATTACTGTACAACTGTGCACTTTCTACTGTTGTAAGGAAGCATCTTGGTTGTGTATCAGGCAAATGTATGTGCACTCTTATATTGGCCCTTCCCACGAATTACATCATGATGACCTCACAGAATGAAGTGGCTGACACCCTATTATACCTCTTTGAATCTACCTCAAGCTCTGCAAACTGTGCTACAGTCTTCCTAAAACTTTTTTAAGCCCATGAAGAAAATCAGCACCTCAAATTCATCCTGGAGTTCCAGAATTTTATGATGCATCACTTTCTATGGATGAACTTTAGAGTGCACTAAAATGTACTCACAGTACATTTCATGGCCATGATACCACTAGCAGCTGTGCATACCAACCAGGAAACTGTCTCCATCTGCTGGTTGTTCCTCTTGAATATGTACTGTCAGATTTTGATCCCTAGGTTTTTCTGTCCAAATGGAAAAGGCAATTGTGGCCCACATTCTACAGTGAAGGCAGGTACATGTCACTCCCTACTAGCTGTTATCCAGTATGTCTCACCAGCTGTGTCTGGAAACACCTCAACTTAAGCTAGTGTGGATAATGGGCAATCTGAACCTTCTATTGAAAATCCAATGTGGATTCCGACAGAATCGCACCATCTTAATTCTGTGCAGGAACAGGTGAGACAGGCCTTTGTAACTAAGCATTCCCTAGTGGCTATTTTATTATAAAAAGAGGGACCATGACATGGCAAGACAGTGTGGGATTCTCCAAACTCTTAGTGACTGGCAACTCGAGGGCTATTTATCAATTCTTGTTATGTAATCATGTGTCTAATAGAAGATCCTGTATCTGGCCTGACACAATCTTATCTGCCCCTCGTAGACAGGCGAACAGTATGCCTCAGGTGACAGTCTTCAGTGAAACTGTCATCAATGGCATCACTAGTAGAGTTCATTGGCCAACCCCAGCTCTCTGATTGGTGACTTCACCTACCACTGGTTGTAGTTTCTACCACGCATTGCAGGGTAACTTGTTATCCATCAAGGAGTTATCACTGTAGAATTGTGTTCATAGCTCCTCTACACATGCTGGGCACTGACTATACAGGAGCAGGATCTTTCATGGAAGAGGTTGTGGGCTTCTTAGAAGAGGTTTCCATTGATACTGGGACAAGAAATACATCAACTAAGGGATGAAAAGTTCCATAGGTTGTGCAACTGAATGAATCAGAATGATGGAATTGCCCACTGTTCAGGCCATGTTTTCAGACGATACGAAATCAGCCGCTGAGAAATCATTGCTGCACACAGACCCTCTATGTCGTCTTGTATTCTGTACATTGCAGGGCATGTCTCGTCTCTCTTACCACAGCTGAGCCCCATGTGAAGAGGAAACTAGAAAATATGTTAAAAAAAAAAAACTAACCTGTAATTGCGATATGAGAGGTTCTGTAATGCATATGGTTATTGTCCTGTCGTAAATTATCAATGTACATTAATGTGTCTTCAGCCTTCACTGAAACCGGAACTGAAATTTTAAAGTTATTCCCCTACGCTTTACATGTGGACTGTAACGGGAACTTGGAAGCAACGTCAGGAGGCGTGGTGTTGCAGTTTCTACTCTGACTGGCCCTCCTATTTTCCCCACGCACTTGAAATGCTTCAGCTGGTTTTGACAGTCACATACGTTTGCTCTTTTATTGAAAGTGAGCGTTTGCTTGATGTCGCGTTCCTGAGGTCGATCATTGTTTACACTACGTAATACACTACGTAAACAATGATCGACAGGAAGTCCGGCCTTGATATTAGCACTTCAAGCACGAACCGCAACTAGCGCCATCCGCCTGAACAGTCGGCTCATTACTAGGAATACACACACAAATTCTGGGCGCAAGGACAAACCGAAATATTAAACAAAACAATGTACGTACAGCGTAATATTGAGGCGCGTTCACGTAACTATTGTTGCCGTGAAAAAGCAATAAGTATTACGTATTATGAGTGTGTGCTTGTAGCCTTAGTTATCCAGCATGCAAAGCGCATGTATTATATTGTCATCTATTGCCTGTCCGGCTCTACCCCATTTTTCCACATTATCTCATAAACGGCACGATTTTCGGAAAAAATTAACTGAATACAAAATGTGTGTTTTGATTTTCTCTACAACTTTTGTCTGAAACATTTGTCATTCTAAGAAGAATTCAGCGAGATACTGTCATAAACGTGCATAGGTCTTCATGTAAAGTACCCATTATTCTTGTCAGATTTTAATGAAACTTGAATTTTCCCAACAGATTTACGAAACATACTCAAATATAAAATTTCATGAAAACCCGTCAAGTGGGAGCCGAGTTGTTCCATGTGGACAGACAGACGGACAGACATGACAAGCTAACAGTCGCTTTTCGCAATTTTGCGAAAGCGCCTAAAAAGGAGCATGAGAATAAAAGTAAACAAGAATTGACACGAAAGAAACATATAAGCATATTCCGGCGTGCGTTGCCAAAAGGCTAATTAGCAAAGCGTAGTCCATATAGCGACTAAGCTACGGGCTTGACAGTCCGGGGTTGGAATACCGGTAGGAGCAAGAGATTTTTCTTTTCCCCAAAAGTCCAGACCGGCTCTGGGACCCACCCAGCCTCCTATTCAATGGGTACCGGGTTTCTTTCCTGGGCGCAAGGCGGCCGGGACGTGAAGTTCACCACTCACTTCCATAGAATGCCGAGGTTAAGAATGAGTGGAGCTATTCCTCTACTCTATTCCTTCATGGTGTGGACAGAGAAGACTTTACTTTACCTGTCCAGTTTTACATTAGCTGCATTTCCAGAATAGAACTTTATTTGTTGTGCATGTCTATGTGATTTGCCTATCGTAAAGTAGTTGCGTTCGTTGTAATAGGTCTAATAGCCTACTGTCTATAGATTGGAACAGAAAACAAAGAGTTTAGAATGTATATGATTGGTAAAGTATGGAGTAATTCAGTAATTATCTGAGGGCAGATCTAACTGACTGTAACTAACCCAACAGAGCAAAACCACTGTTCGGATCTCAAATATCTACTCAGAAAGACAAGAAATTGTCCTTATTTTGTGGAATTCCTTTCTTATTTTGAACCAGATGAATCCGCTCGATCCATTTCCCCACCTTATTGCCTTAAGGTCTATTTAATATCCTCCCATCTACGCCTAGATCTTCCATATGTGCTCTTCTCTTCAAACCAGTCCACATCTTCCCATCCAATTTCCTTAATTTAGACTTTAACATTACCCTCAAATCTAAAGCTTATTTCTCAACTCCTGTGCGTTCTACATACCCTGTTTCATCTCATCCTCCTTGTTTCAATTGTCCTAGTAACATGTCATGAAGAATACAGATTACGAAGCCTGGCCTTGTGTTTTTCCTCTCATGTCGTCTAGGTTCCAAATGTTCTCGTTAGTACCTTCGATGACGTCCTGAATCTACGCGTAGAAAAAACATGACACTTTTTTAACTAACGTCATCTCATTTTGTTGTTAATAGTACAAAAATTAAATCAATATCTGTCCAAACACAACTAAATTCTATTTATTATATAGAACTACATGTTTCGATCTTTATGTAAGACTTACATAATGTATACGAGATATTTTTTCCTCAGTATGTTTTAAACATCAAATGTGAACCTGAGGATTAAGACTTACATAATGTATATTTCTTCCTCGGTATGTTTTAAAGATCAATTGTGAACCTGAGGATGACCTGAAATACGTCGAAACATGTAGTTCTATATAATAAATATAATTTAGTTGTGTTTGGACAGATACTGATTTCAGTTTTTATAAACAGGACTTAGTTTATACATGTGAAGATGAGACGCGACAGTAAACTCCAGATTCTGGCAATCCCATCAATACCTTTGGACATACGGTCGTTTCCAGGAATACATAACGTGTTGCTCAAACTGCTAACGCCTGGTGCGTTTGTAACTTTGACTGGAAGTGGGAAGTAGGGAAACCCAGCGGGGCGGAGAGGGATATTCGTGTCCCATGACGTTAGAATGCATGTAGTGTTCATAGACACTCCTATTGTATAGAAGGAACTGCAAGAACAAGAAGAAGCCGGCTCTAGTCACGAATAAATCACCGTAAAGTGTTAAAATTATATTCACATAGACGTGTTTAGCTCCATTATACAGGCTGTATCACAGAGTGTATTGTTTAGCAGTTCCTGCGTGAACATCAGTGAATCGTCGTGAGAAGATTAAACAGGAAGTTACATTTCCCTAACCACAGCTACTATAAACGTTGAGGAAGTAGTTGTAGCTACTTTGAAGTCAACAAACATTCCCTGAAGTTGAAGACAAGCAATTCTCTGAACTGTTGTTTTCAATTCGGAAATCGTTTGAAATTAGCGAAAGGAACGATTTTTTTTTAAATCTGCAGAACTTTTACACCGAGGTAAGTAATTTTGCTTTTAATTGCAACAAATTTTATATTTTTTAGTTTTCCACTATTCATTATTGGTATTATCCCGCATGGTTTGCTATTAGTGAATGATCTGAACACGTGCTATGTTAACGTAAAAATATTTTTGTATGCATATTTGAGGAGCTGATATTCAAAAACACTAAAGTACATCTTTAACACGAACCGTGTTTTGATTACACAATAGGCCTGCGGAAGGACAAAATTTTATGAAAGACAGCAAAACTTCCCTAACCTACATCGCCGGGACTAACCGGCTTTTGATCGCAACAGCCGTACCCAGTAATAGAGGTCCGTATCATGCATATTTTCCCATAGACATCTCAGTTCTTGCCAGTGTTTTTGAAAGTGCGCTCATTTGTGGCTTATTCCGGCATGGGCGCTTTGGAGGGGAGAAAAATCCTTTGGGCCTGCCGGGTATCGACACAACCATCCTCTGGTTGTCCTGCCCGTAGCCTGGTCACTATACCGAGTACGCTACCCCGGCTTCACTGAGTACCCACCCTTGTCAGAAACTAAAAGTAGTTTAGATATGGTGACTAAAACCAACAAATGCACACAAGTTTATGAAAATATATTACAAATGTAAGAATATCTCCTACACTCATTTCCCTGAGGATGGCCACATGAGTGGCCGAAAATGTAGGAGGTATTACTACATATATAATAAAGGTAAAGTTCTCCCTAGAACGGGCCATGAAGGCCCAAAGGGGGAGTACAGGTATAGCTCTACTCTTTCTTTAACCCCAGGCACTAGATAAGGGTGAGTGGTCAACTCCACGCCCCGGCCGCTTTTCCGGCCCGGGAAAGAGACCCGGTACCCATTTTATAGGAGGCTGGGTGGGCCACAGGGCCGGTCTGGACAGGTGCAGAAAATCTCGCCCCCACCGGGATTTTTTTTCTTGTCCCGTTATTTCCCTTTGATCCATTTTGTACTTTTAAATCCTTCCGTCCTTCTTCATGTCACTTATGATCCATACTAGTCCTTATACAACAAACACAACACAAACATCCATGCCCCCGCGGGGATTCGAACCCACAATCCCAGTAAGAGAGCGGCCGTAGACCCACGCCCTAGACCGCGCGGCCACTGGGATCGGCTCTTTTCGATCCCCGGACCGCCCAGCCCGTAGCGAGTCGCTATACCGACTACGCTATCCCGGCCCACAAGGTCAAGCAACCCCATTACAGGCCTGGACAGGACCTTAGGGTTCCAGGAGGTTGAGACTCCCACATTTCTAGACAATCGGCACATGAAAGTGGTAAGGTTGTCAGGCCTAAACACCGGTCGCCTTTACCCCCCAGAAAATACTCCTGGTACTCATTTCTGTTAAAGGATGAGTCCCCGTTTTAGTTACAATATTTAACTGTTCAATACACGGTTATGGATTATTTAAAATTTAAAACTTATTTATTTATTTAAGTCTTCTAGGTGTCTGTTTAGACAGGTTTTTCCATACATTATTATATTAAAATCACATGTACATAAATATGTGAGACATTAGTCTTCATCGCTTTAGGCATTATTGCCTTCTACGAATAATACCATATAAGTATATCAACCAAAGAAATAAGTGACAAATGACTGTCACTAAAGTGTACATACGTTACATTTAAATCAGTCTTCGAGTGAGTAAGCAATGCAGTGTTCAAGATAACAACACAACACCGCATTACTCAACTATTACTGTCTCGGAAGTAGGCAAGTGTCATTACCCGAACTTGTTTTGTTGACTTCACTGTCAGAAGTCAAGGTGCTGCCAGTTTTATCCAATCATCGACCAATTCATAAATATTGGTGCATACGATTTAATTTTAGACAGGGGCGCACAAATTTTCCTAACATCTAGGAATCACCTCAAAATTGTAGTTGCCGGAAGGGTGACATGAAGCAAGTTCCATGCTGAGGACCCACAAACATTAGGCGCCAGCGTATAAAATTTAGTCGCCCGGGATTTGTGCACTCGTTCCAGAGGCAGTCTGTAAACCAGTCTCTATTTTAGTGTTGCTTAACCTGTTTCTGCCGCGACCCTGAACAGGCGAACCAATGTCAATTAAAAAAAAAAAAACATGAATCGGCGTAACGAATGGAACATTTTAATAATTTAATGAAACAAAGAAATACATATATGCGTTTACATCCCTCTGCATGAGCCTGAGTTTAGTACTGTGATTCTTCTTATCGGTTTTATGACTAGATTTAGCCTTCACAGTATTTTAAATTTGAATTTTTCCGTCTTCTGCGAGGTATTCCTCAAATTAAAAAAACGTTGCCAACCGTGAACTTAGGCAGAAAATGGTAATTTTATTTGGCTGATCCCGTAATTTTTCATTCAGAGGCTGGCAACCGTGGTAGTCAATGGTCTGTGTCATTTTTTATAGCATGACAGTTCAGCCGATATTGCCACAATGTCAATACAAGTGATGACCTTCACAAAATGCCGTTTTTAATACACGTATCAAGTAGTGTGAGTTAGCAATAAGCGTATTCATTAAATTATCTCGCGATCCAGTCATAATAGCTTCGCCACCCAATTATGGGTCCTGACCAATAGGTTCAGAATCACTGCTACATAGCGTCGAATGATAGGCAGCATCACTGATTAGTGATAAATTCGATAGAATGTGGAAGGAAGCGGTTATAGCCTAATGGAGGTACTATACCGGAATTTTTCTGGAAGGTTGAGGAAAGGTACGAAAACATCAGTCAAGATTATCAATGTCCAGACCGACATTCGAATTAGACACCTTCCGAATACAAGTCTAAGGGCGTTACCGCTTCAGTAACCTGCTGTGTATTTTATTCTTAAAAATATTATATCTTCGGCGGATACCATTATGGTGTGATAAAAAAACTGTAGGCCTATTTAATATAGTTAACCATTTGAATGCTTAAACAAAGTATGTAAATCTTTCATAACCACAGTCGAACTCGGTTATAACGTCATGAGAGGGACTGAATACTTTGTGTCGTTATAAGCGAGTGTTGTTATAACCAAGGAGTATATGTTATGGTTAACAGTGGGGAATTAATTGGTACCACAGTATATCTGACGCTATAGACGAGGTGTCGCATAAACCGATGTCGCTATAACCGGGCTCGACTGTATTTTCTGCCTTAAACGGGTTCTATTTAAGAATGTCAATAAATGAAACCTACAACGTCATTCGCAGAAACCATGAACTTAATTGCTTTCAGTAATAGAAATCGTGAGTTACCTTGGAAACAAACAATGTTCTTTTCTTACAAATGTCAGCGTGGAAAGGAATTAGTAATGGTCGCTCACCTAACCAAATGGAATTTCCCCCACCTAGCCCAGTTAAAATGAACCAGGTGTACGTAACACTTCCTCAGAATTCAGTTTCCGCTTAGAAGAGACTGAATCCTTTCTAGTACCCTCATCGCGACAAAACAAAATTGCTGGCTTCATTTCAGCGGCGGCACAAACGGCTAACCTTGTAAAAAAAAATGAGTCATACCTCTTTCCTGGTAGAGGAAATTACTCACGACATAAATGCTTTACTGTTCTATCAGTTATCTGCATTTCGGTACAGGCATTAATCCTTTTGTTGCGTCTTAGTTTACATGTGCTTTTATCAAGGGTTACTAGTGCTGAAAGCCTATCCCAGTAGCCGCATGGTCTTAGGCGTGGGTCTGCGGCCGCTCGCTTACTAGGATCGTGGATTCGAATCCCACCGGGGACATGGATGTCTGTCTGTTGTGAGTGTTGTGTGTTGTCAGGTAGAGGTCTCTGCGACGAGCTGGTCCCTCGTCCAGAGGAGTCCTACCGAGTGTGGTGTGTCTGAGTGTGATCGTGAAGCCTTGATAATGAGGAGGCCCTGGCCCACTAGGGGCTCTTGCGCCATTGCGGGAAAAAAACTAATACTGAGCGTGAAAGCAGATTAATGTAGTGTTGACACCGTATATTTGTATTCGAGAGGTGCTTGATTCAATTCTGGGCCGGGACACTGGCTATTCTCGCTGAAGTCTTTCGCGCTTTTGCTCAGACACTTCGTACAAATTTGGGGTATTATTTTGTTTACGGACTTCCAAGGCATCGTCAGTGTATAGAAGCCAATATAACAACACGGCATTCGCGATGTTTATATACACTTACTTACACACTTTCACGGAAAGCAACTGACCGAATAAAATATAAAAGAAAATATGGGAATGTCGACATCAGAACCATTCCTCCGAGTGAAAACACGTATCAAGGAACGTAAGATATAACAACCCCCAAGGCTGGTCTTCACTGACCTAGTTCTATATTCCTATCTAGAAGGGCTAATATAACATATACAGTCGAACCCGATTATAACGCCATCGGTTTATGCGACACCTCGTCTATAGCGTCAGATATTCTGTGGTAACAATTAATCCCTCACTGTTAACCATAACATTATACATTTCGGTTATAACAACACTCTTTTATGACACAAAATATTCAGTCCCTTTCATGACGTTATAACAGAGTTCGACTGTACTTTTAATCACAACTGTTTTAACGCCACTTATAATGTGCCATTGTTTTATGTCCACATAATTCTAATATTTATGGTTTCGGCTTATCGTATGTTTTTATGGAATCGTAAGTCGATATTTCAACCGTATACGTACAAGGACATTGTAAACTAATTAATGTGATCTACATAAAAAAGTTTCTTTAATACCCTGTTAGCCATACGATGACTCTTTATACACGAGCCGAAACATGTTGCAGTAAAACATTACAGCATATAAAGAATTGTTTTGATTGACGGCTACTACCATTACTTCTACTTTGATTACACCCAACTGCTACCTGTCAAATCCTTCCTCTTTAGTTCACTCATCTTTCGCCTCTGTGTCGTCTTTCGACCACAAATATAAAAGAAAGGAGTTTTTTTTGGGTGAACTTGCATTTATAGACGCTTTGTAATGTGGACATGCAGTGGAGCATTATCCAGGGATGAAGTAATGGAACTGATCATTCGATTCTCTTTCATTTTCGAGAGGTTCTACTTTTGGAATTCGTAGTATAAAAAATATGTAATTACAGTCAAACCCCGATATTGCACCACCCTGACTTGGTGCCCATGAAAGTCTGAACAGAAATACCCCAATACACAGTAATTCGATTTATGGCCACTCGCGATATATTTTACAAACTGAATTAAAATTTGTCATTTCTTTTCAGAAGTATGATGGTAAGCTATACATGGCTTCTGTGCGTATCTGTCACAGTCAGTGTGGCAGTCTCTTCAACAACAATAAACTTCATGAACTCAACACCTGAAAGTTTACCAGACCCACAACAGATGTCACCACATCAAATTCAACAAATTCAACGATGTATGGAAACTGGTATAGGAACTATGATGAACGTCCAGATTTCAGCAGCATTAGTTTTCAAAATGACGATGGAAGTAGGAACACAATACGGGAAAGTCTTATAGAGAAGTTCATAGTCAGAGGAATTATGCGATTTGCTTTACAAATGGATAATGCACTATCTACAGAGGACTACATAAAGAAGGGTGATAAGAGCAATATAGTTTTCTCCCCTGTTAATATTGCTTTAGCATTGGCATTAGTAATGGTCGGAGCAGCGGGAAGGACTTATACAGAGATTGCTAATGTGTTAGGTTTGGCTGCTGGTGTTGACTTGGGTTCAAGTGGTGATGAAATGCATTATCATCTTGGGAAGTTTATGAAAAAGATTGAAGAGTACTCTGATACTCCAAATGTTACAATGGCAGGAGGAATTTTTGTGCAAGATGGTTTCCCAATCACAGAAAGGTTTGCAAACCTGAGCAAGGGAACTTATGAGAGTGAGGTGCTGAACCTGGACTTCACTGGGCAAGGCAATGAGGCAAGAGATATCATAAACCAGTAAGTACCGTGCACATTCCTGTGTGTGTAATGATGCAGTTTTGTATTATTCAGGAGGTGCACAATTTGAATTTCAGCTGGGTTATCGTATGTGCTAACTAAAGTTTCAGCTCAGAATTTGAAGATTACTGTTGTGTAGTGCCTTGAAACAGGTAACAATTGCTGACATTTTATGTATCATCGGTCACTGTACTTGTTATCTAGTGGTAAATGTGTTACAGTTCTTTACTTTGTTTCTGGACTTTTCACACCACTGAAACAATTTTGAAGCCCATCATGACTGATATATTAAAATTTTGGTCATTTCAACCAGTGGCATAGTTAAAGCCCCCACAGACTCTGAGGTGTTGGGAGCCCCCATCCATATGGAATTCTACAATTTTTATGGGTTTTTTTTTGGACTGCATTTTGTTATTCTGACAGAAGAACCACTGTTATGAGACCTGGGAGTGACTTCACTTGTCATTACTGGGGCCCCTCCTTATCAAGTCATGGGGCGCTTGCAACCAGTTATCTGTGCTTCTAATTTCAACACTAGTATACTGTAGGTGCTGGAGGTTATTTCATTCTGAAACATGTTATTTTCATTTTGCCTGCATATCCATACACTGGTTGCTTTGCAAAATGAAATCGGCAGGTTGCTTGCCAAATATGACATAAAGACTATTCACATTCCAGTGAAGAAAAACATACACTCAAACGAATTAAGGGCAGCTTAGGCCTCAAAACCCATGGCATACATTGCCTCGTATGTGAATGTGGTGAAGTGTATGTGGAACAGACAGCCAGAACAATGGGAACCAGAAGCAGGGAACAGTATGACACACTTATACCTCAGCCGGCCAGGAAGTTCACTGTGGTAGAGCATGTTCTGTATATGGGACAAAAAATTACAGGAAAAGGCACATGCAGATTAGACAAGGCAACCGACCACATGGACCACTTGGTTACAGAAGCCTTAGAAACACAGTTACAGCCTAATAACTACAATAGTGATGGGGTTTCATGCACAGGCATAAATTGGCAAATAACACTGCAGGGGAATCAAACATGGGTGTTAGGAATTTTAATTTATGAAGGAGTCAAGTTAGAATGAGGAGGAAGATTGGTTTGAACCAGTCCTAAATATACATATACCCCTTTCCCTGACTCTCACCCCAATTTTTTATTTGTCCCTTTTTAGCTCAATAGTCACAAGAAACAATTCTAAGGTAGAAAAACAATTTCTGGGAGGGGGGCATTTGTCCCCCCTTGCCACCCCACTCCCCAAGTTAGCCTATGATTTCATGTAAAGTCGAGCCTGGCAGCCTGTGACTAATATGTGCTAACACACCAGAGAGTCATCCAGTGGGAAACAAAGCCAGGCACAACAATATTTGAATACCATCCGCTAACCTTATTGGCTTGTGTCTCATCACATTCTTTAGCCTGGTGCAGATATTATTCTGGATAGGTTGGGTATTGTGTCATATAATTACCATCACATGGTCTCCAAAACATGGGTTGATTTGAATCACCTAATGCAGCTGTCAGCCCAAGTACAATAAAACTTTTCTAAATCCCTTCCTGCATGCTGGTCCAGAAGTGGTACAGCTCAGTGAAGTCCTTCTTCTTATATACCACTGAATTTTCTTTTTCCTATGGCTCGACAGCCTCATATGGCTGGGCCTGGGCCTCCTCGTTTCATCGAGGTTTCATGGTCACACACATTTGAGACACACAACAGTCGGTAGGACTCCTCTGGACGAGGGACCAGCTCGTTGCAGAGACCTCTACCTGACAACACACAACACTCACAAGAGACAGACATCCATGCCCCGGTGGGATTCGAACCCACGATCCTAGTAAGTGATCGGCCGAAGACCCACGCCTTAGACCGCACGGCCACTGGGATCGGCTACCACTGAATAAGCAAACACATTATTTTGTGCATAGACATTAATTTGAATTACCTTAATTTCAGATGGGTGAAAAACAGAACTTATGGACACATCCCCAGCATTCTGGACTATACACCATCCCGAAGTACAAAGTTTATAATTGTCAGTGCCCTGTACTTCAATGGTGCATGGAAGTATCCGTTCTTTCCGACTACTAAATTGTAAGTAATTCTGGACAGCAAGAAACATCTCAAAGGATGCCTGTATTTAAAGTTACATCTGAAGCCGAAGCACATATGGCTTACTTGTTAAGTCAGTTAGATGACCAAACAATTGGTATTCAATTCCCAGCAGGAGTACCAGATTTTACTTTCTTTCAAAGTGACCAGACTGGCTCTGAGCCCAATCCTGCTTCCTATCAAATGGTTACTAATTGCAGTTTCACTGGGGGCAAAGAGGTCTGGTTGTGAAGCTAACAGATTACCTCAATCTGGTGCAGCCGTTCTTAACCTGGGCTCCATGGGCCTCTTGGTGGTCCATGGATAGATTTCAGAAGGTCGGTGATCTTGGATAGGAAAAAATTTCAACTTTATTTTCATTAACCTCTAACTGAAATTTATCTTTGCATTCAATAACAATTGTAGGCAACAAAGTAATTTATGGTCCCTAGACTGTAAAAATGTTTAACTTCAATAAATCTCACTATCCCAATTTTATGCATTTAAATACATTTTGCTGAGAAGGGGTCCATAGGTTTCACCAGAATCTCAAAGGGGTCCACGGACAAAAATGTTAACAGCCCCTGACCTAGTGCAATGATTAAGACAATTTCATTTATTTATTTTCCATTTATCCATTTACAAGTTAAAACTTATGGATATAGAAATGGTCCCATATAAACACATTAGCATTGTATCTGTAAATTACAGCAGTCCATACTAAAATTATTGTCATAATATTTACATAATACAGTATCACATCAAACATCTGGAGTAAATTGATTATGTTGCTTATTGTACTCAATATATTTATCAATCAAATAAAAGGAATTAAAAAGAAGGAACCTTTTTAAGGTCTTTTTAAGAACCCTGGTGTCATTATCAACATTTTTTATATAAGCAGGAAGTTGATTATAAATTTTTACATCCAAGTAATAAGCTCCTCTTTGATACCTTGTTAAAGTAGCAGTAGGTAAATGAAGGTCATTGCTAGTTCTAGTATTATAGTTGTGCACTTTTGAGTTATCCATGAATAGATGCTTATTATTCAACATATATAACAATAGTGAATATATATATTGTGAATATAGTGGAAGAATTTTCATTCTTTTAAGCAATGCCCTATATGAATCCATTTTCCCGGAATTAGTCATACTTCTTATAATCCTTTTTTGCATTTTGAAAATCTTAATACCATTAGGCGTATTCCCCCAAAATATTATTCCATATGTTATTATGGTATGTACATATGAAAAATATATATCTTGGATACTACAGCCCTTAAAGATCTTATTACATAACATGCAGAACTCAGTTTAGAAATCGGTTGGTATATATGATTATCCCACTTCAATAGGTTATCTATTATTAATCCTAAAACTTTTGCAGATGTAACATTTTTAATAATTTTATTACTGTAATTAATGTTTACTGCAGGATCCTGACACTTTTTGGTTTTGAATTCAATGTAGTAAGTTTTATTAAAATTGAGTGATAGTAAATTAGCTTTAAACCATGCAACTACATCACTAAATGTTTTATTTATTGTCGTTTGAAGTTCCTCATGATTTGGTTTTGCAACTATAATACTAGTATCATCAGCAAAGAGAACTATATTTGTGTCCTTGTCTGCTATTTTTGGTAAATCATTTATGTATATAAGAAAGAGTAGTGGCCCTAAGATCGATCCCTGTGGAACTCCTGCTACCACCTTTTCCCACCTGGAGGATGTTCTGTTGTATGAATTTTTATTTTCAATAATTACTTTTTGAAATCTATCCCTGAGATAAGATGGGATCAATTCTAAAAATTTCCCCTTAATACCATAAAACTGCAATTTATCCAGCAAAATTGTATTGTTAATGCAATCAAACGCCTTCTCAAGATCACACAAAATTCCACCCACCTTTAAATTTATTGTTCATGGCCTGCAAAATTTCATTTATTAGTTTATACGATGCCTTCTCGGTAGAACTATCACTTTTGAATCCAAACTGTTCTTCTTCTACTTCTACAAGTATTTTATTGGTGCATATGTGTTTATATAATCTCTCATGATTAAGACCTTCATTCCCCCACATGCCTGCATGTTGTAATGCTTAATTAAGTACACAGTCAACTTTATTTTTCCATATTAACCTCTAATTACAATAAATAGAAATATTATTTTAGACACTGTCAAATGTATCCAGTTTTTCAAACATAGCATTTTGGAAATGATCCATTTCTATCATCAGGCATATGAGGAGGAGAGTTTTCTACTCAGTCAGGCCCACTGAAAACAGCTGGTCACAGTCTCTTCACTACAAACACACCATCATCAGTAATATTTATGCTTCTCACTAATTATTTAATGACAGGAGCGCGCCCAAGGGGGGGGGGGGCTGCAGGGTTGCAGTTCCCCCCCCAAACCCCCCAAAACCGAAATAAAAAAAAAATTGATTTTGTAGATATTATGATATCAGAAGTTTTATGTGATTTCCCTTTCACCCATAATCAGCCAATTAAATTGGCTGATGAGTAGTACATTAAAATTTTGAAAAATAAATTAATAAAATTAAAAAATCAAGAAGATCGGACTTGTGACTAAGTCATGAAACATGTAGTTATATTTGTATGTATATAAATGCAGTTGCAGACAGTGTTATGTTTTACTTACAACACGATTTTTATAACATAATTTTTAAAATCAAACATAAATTATATTCGTATATAGCCACAGGGTCAACCCCCCCCCCCCCCCCAAAGAAAAATTCTGGGTGTGCACCCGTTTAATGAATACAGAAACACATTGCAAGGATATATCAGAGGACATTCAACTGAATAAAGCTTGACTCAGATCATTCACATTTTTAAAGCTTCCAATGAGCAATATATATATATATATATATATATATTCACCAAGAAAAGACGGTCAAGTCACAGGCAGTTTATACTACGGTTGGAGCATTTGGCGCCATCCCTGCCTTAAGTGTAACTATATCTCCTTGCATTTTCAGTATAACATTTAGATAAGGAATTTTGGTGAGCAAACCTCTTCAAAAGAAATAAATTATTAAGACAGGAGATGACTGGCGGGAGGGGGGAGGGGGAGGATATTATGTTAGTGCTAAAGTAACAAGGTTTTAAGAAAGGTTATCATATGGAGCTGACTCAAAATCACATGCAGTACATGTTTAAGTCTTAACAATTTCACGCTTTGGATTCTGTTGCCTCAGAATAAGCTAGAGTTCAAGAAACAAACTTAATGGCATTCCAAATGGAAAGTACACAAAATAGGTCCCATCTGCATCAGATGTACGTAAATAGGGTTCATTTTAAAAAGGGCAGGAAAGTTAGCATTACTTCCCCAGTGAATTTTGCATAATCCTTAGATAGACAAGCAATTCCACACACACTTAGAAAAACATAAAATGATATACTGCAAATAAAAAGAAAACAGGAGGTGGAAAATTAATTATTGATATTTACAGGATGAGAGCATGGATAAAATTAAAACAAAAAAATAGCAAGGAATCTGTATTGGAGAAGCAGCAGTTTTAGTGCTCAAAAACTTGCAAGTACCATACTCAATTTATCATCTGTGGAATATGTCCACATAAATTAAATCTATTAAGCTGAAGAGTTTCTTCATATTAATGCCTTTCCCAAGAATACGGTCATTCAATAGACTATGTGCCAACTTGCTACATATGTCCGATACAGTATGACTTGATGCCAGCTCTTTCTAATAATATTCGCTTAGAAACAAGAATGATTATCAGCTCATTGCAGGTTTAATGAACTGCAACGTTAAAGGTTGCAAAGGCCTTTAATTTATTTTTGGGTAAGGAATTTGAATCCAACTCAACTCCAATGGTTATTCGTGAATTTTGACAAGTTGAAGCAAAAGAAATAGATAAAATTTTTTAAATTAATCTAAATTTTGGCAGCATTATTTCCTTCACACCAAATACAGTGTTATAACCCCATTACCACAGCCTGATTCATGACAGCAGAATGTAAGAAGTGACTTATATATGTTATCCTGAACCCTCGGGACAAAGAAATAATATGGATCTTAATTTTACACTGTCATTTTCCAGGAGACCATTTTATGTCACAGGCAGTGAAGATAATGATTCCATTGAGGTCCTACATGTCCCCATGATGGAAAATGGTGCTGATTTCCCATATTACTCTGATCCAGTACTTGGTTGCCAAGTTGTTGGGCTACCATATAAAGATAATATAGCAACAATGTATCTTGTACTTCCAAATGAACCTGGTTATCAGGCTCTGAAACATTTATTGTACAGACTGACAGTGAACCACTTGCAAGGACTTGCAGATTCCGCAAACGAGACAACTGTACTCATTCGTGTACCACGAATGAAACTTGAATCAACAATATATTTGAAGAAGGCCTTGGAAGTACTTGGTGTTCAGGCATTATTTGATCCACTTCAAGCTGATCTAAGTCAGATATCAGACCATAGAAATGCCGATTATTTTACAACCACAGACTGTTTCGGAGACAAAAATGTGACTCAGGAGCATAGTAAAAGTTCTGATAACATTACGTTAACTACATATCCATGTACAGCATATGGAACCTTACTTACAAACAACAGTACAGACAAAATGCTTAACAAATCAATACACCAAGCAGACTCGGTGAAAAAAAGGACAACTAAGGATATTGAATTATCTACTTCTGAAGGTAATTCAAATGTACGTAACAATGGTGGACTTTATGCTGACGAAGTGATCCATAAAGTTACAATTGATGTCACAGAAGTTGGTACAGAAGCTGCAGCTAGCACTGTTGTGTCACTCGCTAAGTCTGGATCTTTCAAGCGTGTCAACTTTGAAAGACCCTTTTTGTTCTTCATTCGTCATGAAGCAACAGGTTGTATCTTGTTTTGGGGAACTGTGGTGAAACCTACACCCAATTACAAAGTAACTTCTGTTAAATGACTTGAATACCATTTGAGAAAAACAAACTACAAAACTGTCACTCAGTTAGTTGCTCTGCATGGAGAGATGGCAGTGCAGTATTAATGTTCTGGAAATGATTAGCAATGTCCAAACATGGCAAGCGAGAGATATTTTTTGTCCAAAATAAATATAAGAAAATGATGACAGCAAGTGCATAATTGTCTTTTGTTTTTTGTCTAAACACTAGTCAAAATCAAAATATTTTTATTATGATCTTTTAGCTGTTGAAGCCTGTGACACTGTAAAACTAGTAAGCTTATAGGGCAACTTGGTTTTAGTCATTATACCAGTTGTGTGTCAGAAAATTATGTCACTTTATAGAGTTTGAGTGGACAACTCAATTAAAACAATTTTAAAATCGCGCGACATGAAATGTAGGCAACACATGATTCTAAATTTACTACTGGATGCACTACTGCACGACATTTCATTGTTCAAATATGATCACTGTGAGAAAATGCTTTTGTCAGGTGTTCAAACAGGGGACTGCAGTCCTGCTTTACCCACTGAGCAGTAGGCTTTCATTACCCCTGCCATCTTTAAACCCTTAACTTTTTTCCGATAAGATATCTTGTTCATTTTCTCTCAATTTGTGTGGAATGAATTAGATGTATGTAAAATGTACAAGGCTGTGACAGAATTTCTTAACTACACGACTGAACATATCGAAGTCTTCATAACACAATAGGCAATTTTATGCTTGTAGTGGTTTTATGACAACTGAAAAACAGTACATGAAATGTAAGAAATCATATATGCAGTTCCCATGATAATTAAGAAAAAAAAAACAGTCTTCAGGCAAACTGCCAGAAGGATTAAATATATTAATACTGTATATTATATTTACCAAGGGCTGACAATGGCAATGTTCTTAAATTCAGTCTATGAAAGCAGTCTCTTGACAATATGGTTTTGAAAGTTTATTTGACCATATGCAGGAATATAAACATTGTTAAATGTTGTTACCTTGTCTTAAAAGAGAGTATTGCTGTAAATGAAATGTATGTTTTCTCAATATGCTTGTGCATGCAAACTGTAAATGTTCACTACAATAAAATGTGCCAGGCACTGGTGTAGCTAGGTTTTTTGACACCCAGGGCAAGCAGAAATAAGGGCCGCCACTGATAGAAATTGCGAATTTTATTGCATTTTCTTTTGTTTTGCTCAGTAACTTAAAATTTGTTGGGCACAGAAAATCAATTTTCTCATTTAAAATATTCATTTTACAGCCCCTTGGACTCTGCTGCCCGGGGTGGCCATATCACTTGCTCCACCCTAACTATGCCCCTGATGCTAGATGAGGCATCAGACATATTGAAAGCCACACAATGACAATTGTTACAATTTCAACTTATGTGACTTATACAATATTGTGTAAATACTGAATGATTTAGAAATTATAAATAACAAAAGTTTTGAAGTCCTTACAGAGTAGTCTGTACCTCATACTTTAACATACATGTACATAAACTTGGTGTTCAACAACCTATCTTGAAAGGTTTTCTATGTTTTTGAGCATAAGCAGCTACTTCCCTGAATATCATTAACCCATTAACACTGATATGTGTGCATATACCGTATTCTCCCAGACACTAGTCCTTTCGTGTACACTCTTATGCAATGCGTGATTGGTAGCTTCTGCTGCTATCTGTGAGTGCTATTCAGATACTACATGGTTTATGAATATTACATTAGCAGCAGGTGACATCTGGAGACTGCTGAAAGTATGTTTTAGTGATCCATGTTCAATTTTTCAATTCAATTCAATTTATTGTAATATTCCATCAATCCAGACCAGGCTACAAAATCGCCTGTTGGATATAGAACCCGTCACAAGCCAAAACACACATACAATAGACATTCAACAAATAAGCAACACAATAAACTAGACAGAACACAACAGAAACCAGCAAGAAATACAAAGAAGTAGTTTACATTAGAGTAAAAGTATAATTATTATTAAGCTTCTGTCCTGTTTAGACTATTCAATATACAATAAATAAGCATCATTAAATTAATCATGCACTGAATATGCTTTGTTTTACAATATCACAATTAAAATGAGGAATACAATATCCCATTTTATTTATTGTTAAAAAACTCCTGTAATGAGTAGAAAGAATTTACTAAAAGGTATCCTTTTAATGCAGATCTAAACTGTTTCTTATTGTCTGACATGGCTTTCAAGTAGGATGGAAGATGATTAAATATCTTAATGCCCATGTAATAAGCACCCTTTTGATAGATAGATAATCTTGGTTGTGGTAAATAAAAATTATTTTTGCTTCTAGTATTTATACTATGCAACTCTGTGTTTGTTTTGAATAAATAAATATTATCAGTCACAAAGATTAATAATGAAAATATGAAATGAGAACACAACGGTAAAATGTCCAATTCCTTAAAAAGTTCTCTACAAGAGTCTCTTTTCCTGGAATTTGTAATAATTCTTATTACACTTTTTTGCAGTCTAAATATACTAACGCTATGCGAAGAATTCCCCCAAAAAATTATTCCATATGTCATAATGCTATGAAAGTAAGCAAAATAAATCATCCTTAAGGATTCTAGTGTTACAAAGGGTCTAAGTGTTCTAATTGCATAGGAAGCTTTACTTAATTTTACCGTGAGACCATCAATGTGATTTTTCCAGGACAGGGAACTATCTATGGTAATACCTAAGAATTGTGTCTCTGTACTATTGACAATATATTTATTGTTATAACTGATGTGTATGGGAATTGTTAAGCTATTAGTCGTTTTAAATTGTAGGTATTGAGTTTTATTAAAATTTAATGATAACAAATTGGTGTTAAACCACATGTTTAATTGTTCAAATGAAGAAATAAGATCTTTTTTAAAGTTTACTGAATTAGGATTATTGACAATTATGCTAGTATCATCAGCAAAAAGGATCGACTGAGAAGTAATATTTACTACTTTAGGTAAGTCGTTTATGTAGAACAAAAAAAGTAGTGGTCCAAGTACTGATCCCTGTGGGACACCATGATTAATCTTACCCCAATCTGAGGTGGTATTAGCTTGTGTTAAGTTATCTTCAACAAGGACACGTTGATACCTGTTTTCAAGATATGATTTAACTAAAGTATTTGCCCTACCTACAATTCCATAAAATTCTAATTTCTTCATTAATATGTCATGATTTACACAATCGAATGCCTTTTCTAAGTCACAAAATATACCTCCGACAAATGATTTATTATTGAATGCCTGCAGAATGTCATTTAATAATTTGTACATTGCTTTTTGTGTAGAGGAATTGCTTCTAAAACCATACTGTTCCATAGATAATATATTATTATTAATTACATGTTCTGTGAGTCTTGCATGTATAACTTTTTCAATTATTTTAGAGAAGGAGGTTAATAGAGATATTGGTCTATAATTCTTTATATCTTTTTTGTCGCCCTTTTCAAATAATGGTTTTATTATACCATATTTCAAGCGTGACGGGAATTTACCTGGTGGAGGTATATCAATAAAAATAACAATCACTTTATATTTGTTTTCTAGGACACGCTACATGAGCAGGGAAAGATAAGACAAGTTAACCAACTTATGTTGATGATGCAGAGGTGGTATGTTTTCTTGCAAGAACCAAGCTTTCAAATACTTCATTATTCAGATGAGATACATTGTTTGAACTTTTAACAGTGACTTTTTGTTGCATTATTTAGACAAGAAAAACTATGGGAAAGAATTATCTTTGGGCATAATTGGAAATATAGGTACATATCTGCCTACTGTAGACCCAACCATGTAAGAGATTATGGTTTTGTAAAAATTTCCTTGTCTTCTTGTGAAAGGCATACAACAATATACTACAACATAAAAAACTATGCATTATTTGAGGCATTCCAACAGATTACCACCATGCAAGCAAACACACTGGGACAAAAAATGAGCCTACTAGTAGCTAAATAACTACAGCAAGTACAAGAAAAATGTCATGGAAATGTTGGAGTAGAACGAGGTGACAAGATTATTTGAATGTCTATGGACCTCTCATTTAACCCTTCCCAATCGGTATAACCATACAACAGGATTCCTTTGATCCCACATTCACAGGGATGGATATGTGCCAGATTATAAAATATACCAGATTATCAAACAGTATATATACTGATCTAAGTTCTTACACACAATTTTTTATTACTGTACCTATACTTGAGCTGTACTACTAATCGGAGGAGTATTCCTTTTAGATACCTCTCTCACCTGCTGGTTCAGAATCATCAGGCCACTTTCAATCCTCCTAATTATTTCAAGTTTCTGAAGAATATTAATGTTACATGCTTCCTACTGCCAGCAGCACATTGTTTATTCATTTTGGGACTTTGAAAGCCATTATAGTAGCTTGATGGTCTCAATAAATTTCAGATAACAGAAAATAAAAATCACAGAATCACTATGCACACAGACTGACACTCATACCCAGACTTCCAGACTTTGGATTATTTTCCTTAACTGCGAAAAGAACAGGATTTCTGAAGTATCAGCTTCCAGATTGAAGAATTCTACTGTATTCTGTACTTAAGATTTTCTTTTGTGCATCATTTACTACATATTTCACCAGCAGTTTCCTGTCTCTCCTGATCACACACAACGTATTTAGCAATCTGCCATTTGTATATACTGCTCTCATTTTAGTCTGTGAAAGACCCTGTGGTAGGTAGCAAGAAGAACAGGTGCACTCTAGTGGACTGGAATGAGTGCAAAAACCCTTCATATTTGAAATTTTGGCTGAAAGAATAAATGGGACTTAGGGATGACAGTAAATTTTTGTGGCATGGGAAGATTAACAAATTTTTGCCTGTAGTACACCATATTCCTCGTTTACACACACTTGTAAAGAATTTCTACTAAATTAAACAGTTAAAGACAAGTGACCTGAAGAGGTACAGTTCAATCTGTCTCATATTGGAGCGTTAATAGATGGTTTTCATGAATTGATGCTGTTACTAAAGCAACGTGTGTTCCATTATTTGTAGTGCATCCCATCTCGCATGCATACATACATACATATATACATACATACATCATACATACATACATACATACATATACACATACATTCACCAATCCAGTATCCACGCAAGTAGGTTTGGATATGGAATTCGTCATGAACAGAGCAGATTGCAATATGTAATCAAGTCAAAACACTGAGATACAAATGGGATACAAAGTTACATAAAATTAGTAAAGCACTGTAAATATCAAGAGAATTCATACTCACTCACTAAGACAAAGTAAATATATGGATTACAATAAATAATAAGAAGTCAACATTTTAAAATTAAGTAGAATAAAGAACATACACAGAATAAACATATATGTTGCCAATAATAATGAACTACAAAATGAATGCAACAGCTGTTGAAAAATTATTTGTTGCTGGTTAACTAATACAATCTTTAGAAAGAAATTCGTCAATAGAATAAAAAGCATTCTCAACAAGATACATTCCTTAACATAGTCTTAAAAATATGTATATTGTTATGAAGTTTTGAAATATTTTGCGGAAGGTGATTGAATATTTTAACAGATGAATAATATATACCTCTCTGTATTGTGGAAGTTCTCACAGAAGGTACATGCAGTTTATTTTGTTGCCTAGTATTCCTGCCATGAACTGAAGTGTTGGTTTGATAGATTTTAGGATTTTAACTACTAATGACATCAAAACATAGATATATAAACAAGGAACTGTAAGTATATCCAATTTTTTGAAACCTTCTCTACAAGAACTCCTTGGACCCAGCCTCAGCATAATCCTAATTGCTCTCTTTTGAATTATGAAAACATTTCTCATTGATGAAGAAGAACCCCAGAAAATTATACCATAATTGATTTATGAATAGAAATGTGCAAAATAAGCCATTTGTAGCATTTTTACGTTTACAATAGATGACAATTTTCTCAAAAGAAAACAAATAGAACTCAGTTTTTAAATTAAATTGTCTAGATGCAAATTCCATGTAAGATGACAATCTAGATACACGCCTAAAAATTTAATATTTTCAGCGACAGTAAGAGCTTGATTATTGTATGATATATGTAACAGATAAGTAGAAGATTTAGAGGAAATAAATTTGATCAATTGCGTCTTATTTAAATTAAGTGCCAACTGATTGTTTTGAAACCATTCAGAAATGCAACAAAATACCTTATTTAATTTAGTATTTAGTTCAGTATGATCACTGAAAGAAACAAGAATATTAGTGTCATCAGCAAAGAGAATTGTGTGATAAACTTTACCTATGATGCTTGGAAAATCGTTAATATAAACATTGAATAGTAAAGGACCCAAAAGAGATCCCTGAGGAACACCATATCTAGCAATTTCCCAGTCCGATAAAATATTAGGTGAACTGTCAAGTTGCAAAAGAACTCTGTGTTTTCTGTTATACAAATAAGATTTAAGCCAATTTAAAATAGAGCCATTTATTCCATAAAATTCCAACTTTGAGATCAATAATTCATGACTAACACAATCGAAGGCGTTTGTCAGATCACAAAATAACCCTGTTACATATTCTTTGTTATTCCAAGCTTTGAGAATTGAATCAGTAAGTTTAAATATTGCACTTTCAGTAGATAAATTATCCCTAAAGCCATATTGCTCAGAGACAAAAATATTGTTACTCACTAGATGATGTTTTAACCTCTGGAAAATGAGCAATTCAAATATTTTAGAAGAAGCAGTCAATAATGATATGGGTCTCTAATTTGATATTTGTGATTTTTCACCTTTCTTAAAACAGGGTATAATGATAGCATACTTTAGATGCTCCGGGCAGATACCAGATGACAATGATTTGTTATAGATGTAAGTGAGAGGTTTAAAAATATGGCTACCACATAATTTTAATATTTTATTAGATAAACCATCATAACCGGATGAACGTTTATTTTTTAATGAAGAAATTGTGCATATGACTTCTGCCTCAGCATGTGCGAGAAATACCTCTAAGATAAGACTTCATGGCTTGGTACTTTACTAAGCACATACAGCTTTACATGTACCTACACAGAACTGATAAACTGTTGTCAACTTTAATATTTACGTGACAGATTTAAATTCCATTTGTCAAATTCTCCTCAATGGAATTACTTTCCTGCTTCTACAAAGTTACTCAATCTTTTATTGTAACATTAATACCACATGAAATATTGAACGAAATGCAATGAAACTAGAAATATACAACAGCAACATGATAATCAGTATTACTGTGTAGGGCATATTCTATAGTATCAGTGTCCTATACACCAGTGTTTCCCAAATTGTGTTCCACGCAGTGAAAAAATGGTTTCCGCGAGAAAGCTCCATTACAAAAGGTGATGTTAACTTAAATATTAGCGTTACAAACTTCATTCAAAATTATTTTAATTTTTGTTTGACAATGATCAATTTTTTTTAAATGTTTCTGAATTGTTACAACAGTGGAATAAACACAATAACCATATTCAGAAAAGTTTTTCTATGGAACCGGATGCTAGTTTTCAAGGTTAATTTTTCATAAAGGTAAAGGCAAAGGTCACCCTGTAACAGGCCATGAAGGCGCAGAGGTTGAGTAGAGGTATATTTCTACTATTTCTTTAACATCGGCGCTAGATGGTGTGGGTGGTTAACGCCACGCCTCGGCCTCTTTACCCGTTATCTACTTTGTAGCGGGGTACGCGGTGGCGCAGTTGGTTAAGGCACTGCGCTACAAGCCGGAAAGTCGCGGGTTCGAGTCCCGATGTCATTGGGATCGACATAACCATTCCGGCCGGACTATGGCCGTGGGGTCGACTCAGCCTCTAACAGAAATGAGTACCAGGAATATCTTCTGGGGGGTAAAGGCGGCCGGTGCGTAGGACTGGGAGCCTCAACCTCCTGGAGCCCTAAGGGTCTGTCCAGGCCTGTAATGGGATAACTTTACCTACTGTATAGAAGGCTGGGTGGACCCCAGATCCGGTCTGGACAGGTGCGTAAAAATCTCTCCCCCACTGTCATTAGATGCCCGGACCGTCCAGCCCGTAGCGAGCCGCTATACTGCGCTATCGTATAAATATAATTAAACTTTTATTTCTAAGTATGTGCAACTATATAATACGTCCACCTCATGTGTCCGTGAAAAATTTAGTTACTATAATTCTAAATAATTTATGGTCTAGCTTTAGCGTCATATTAAGAATTTTGTTAGGGGTTCGGAAACAATTTTTCGAGTGCGACACTGTTTCGTGGCCGAATTAAATTGAGAAACACTGCTATATATTGAACCTAAAATAAAGCCATGACTTCTAATAATATAAATTATAATATATATATTACTCACGTTGCTTGTAAAAATCGTAAATGCGGATCCATGTTCTTCTGCTCTGCAACTGGTCGAGGTAATGTTCGTTTCTTTCACTGCAGAGTTTCCTCTTACTAGTCATGACCCGCTCTGAACAGTGCTACGACGCACTGAATCAATCAGCAGCACAAAAAGTACCCGTTATTCCATAATAGCCAATGAAAGGTACAAACTTTCCCGTTAACAACATGACTAGTACTGTGAATGTGGACTTGTATGGACATGCATAAGTGGACGTATTTTTTAAGTGTGAGACACGGAGGAAAAGAGAAATCAGCTCACTTCACTGGCATATAAGCAACAATTATTACGTCTATTTGGACCTGAAAAATCGAAACAATTTAGTAATACAGAATGATTCAAAGGCGAGCAATCCAAGTGTCAATAATCAAAATTTATTAACTGTTCTGTATTACAAAATTATGCAGTGAAATAACCACAGTTTTCCAAACACACGAAGGCGTGAAACAGCTCACCTCATGCCCATTATAGTAAGGGCGTTTCAGGAAAAATAGGAAAATTTTCAGTAATCCATACCTTGCTGTTATGGTCATTTACATGACCACTTGTGGAAACAAGCTTTATTTCTGAAAAAAAAAAAACGTAACTGTCAATTCCGTTGGAAACAAAAGAGATTCGAAAGAAGCGGCAGCAATGCCATATTTTTTTCTCTATCAAGTTCTGTCAATTCTTGTATTACATTAATAAATAAGAATTTAGACCTAAATTTTTAACAGTGTTTGAATAAAGCACGTTTTGCGATGTTAATTTTCTCAGTGACTTTGTGGTCGGCCCCAATAAACGCTCATTGACAACTTCATGTGTTTCTTCTGTTAGTACGGACGGGTGTCCAGTTCTTTCTTGAAACAACTGCGACTGTTTCATGAAAACGGGTTGCAAATCGTGTAATTGTTTATTTTTTGATTTTGAAAGAAAAAGTGTATTGTTCGCCTATAAACATACCTTTACACAGAAGATATTTCATGACGGCTTCGACGCGAACTGATCGTTATGAAAGACTTTGTGTCAGTGTAATGTAACAACCATTATTCTGTAGTCGGAAATATACAATGTTTCCACGCATGTAATTTTGTAAGAATTGCATAGGATTACCACGTGAGAGAACTTATCTATTACATATATTGTTGCAAAAGTTTTGAATCATCCTGTAAGAGGTCTCAGTAACGACAGCTACAGAACTTTGCAACGTCATACAAAACATCTAGTGAAAAACGATCTTGTTTACAAAGAGCGTAAAGCCGTGAAAATGAGCTGGAGACACTAATGGGTTATACTCAAGGCCACAGTAAATGAAATGATTCAGAATGCGGCAATAGTATGTGACGATTTTCAGGCAGCTGTTTTGACGGATCGGGTTGAATATAAGAAACAAAAAAAAATTACGGAGTATCAGTAGTAAAATACCATTTAACACATTCCTTTTATTTTTTATATTACGTCTACTAAGTGGTCTTCCTGGCGTGCAATACATTCCTGTAACTGTGACCGGAAATTAACCGTAACTTCACAGCAGACGTTTATCAGTGGCTCTAATGTCGACCCTGACGTGCTCCTTCATCCCTTAACTTGATTATATTCAGGACGCAACTGTAACTAACGTACCGCAACGTCGGGTGTAAGTTGTGAGCCTTGTGCGGTTATGGTTAATTTCCGACCACGATTACAGGAATGTTACATATGCCAGGGACACCAACTAAAAAAACACAATTTTTAAGCAGCCGATCCCAGTGGCCGCGCAGTCTAAGGCGTGGGACTGTGGCCGTCCGCTTGCTGGGATTGCGGGTTCGAAAAGGTTATGTAAAAATTATGATTGATTTTAAAAGGTGTGTCATAACATTGTCATAAATATAAATATGTCATAAATATAATTACAACACAACATAATCTGACTTCAAAATCTCCGAGCCGACAGATAGATTAGAGAGGGAATTAACACTAACTGAAAAAATGTTTCAAAATTTATTTTGAAAAATTCCAGTGTACTAGTTATCAGCCGATTTCAGTGGATGATTTCGGCTCAAGAGCAACAAGTAAAACCTTGAATTCATCGTGCCTACAAAATTTGAGTTTTTTTAAATTCTGATTTGGGAGGGCCTGCAAACCGGCAGTCCCGTCTCTTTTGGGTGCGTGCCTGATATATCACAATAAACCCTGTTTGAAAAGGAACTTTTGTTTGGTGCCGGACTCCCATAAAACCTGCCTCAATAAACCCTGAATTAATCGGCCTATTACTGTAAAAAGTGTCCAAAAGAAATACGCGATTGAATGTGGTACTGTAGGTCTTTTGAAAAACGAAAACTGAATTTAATATTTTGTTGGAGTGAAGCCTGTGCGTAACTGAATTAGGGTTAAGAGGCCTACAACTTTGAAATCCGTAAAAACAGAGAATGGATTAAAGAGAACAAATTGTCGTAAAAGCAAGAAATTAGATATATTAAAATATAGAAGAACCCGGTTACAAAGACATCGGTTTATGCGTCACCTCGTCTATAGCGCCAGATATTCTGTGTACCAATTAATTCCTCACTGTCAACCATCACATTATACTGCTCGGTTAGAACAACGCTCGTTTGTAACGACGCAAAACATTCAGTCCTTTTCATGGCGTTATAAACGAGTATGACTGTATTTTCTGAAATGGAAACTCGATTAATTACGTATTACGATAAAACTCGTCTAAAAGGAAAATGTATTCAATAGCGAACTGCAGGAATCCTACTTATACCGCAACTGGAATAAACGTGCACTACAGAGCAGCTGTTGACGTAGGCAGAATGAAGAACTTTAAAATTTTGAGGGTTGCTTTTATTTGCAGTAGGATGCCACCATAGCAGATTCAGTAAAAAGAAAGTATCTTAGACCTTAAGGCCATTTCAGGATTCCAAGTATTCGTTATTTCCTGGAGTAAAACCTGAAAACAATAATGTGATGTTTTAAGCAAAATAAGAACATAGTGTTTTTCTTCAAATCCAAGTAATTAAATTCAGGAAAAAATTGACACGACATATGTCGTAGTTATCAGATAACAAAATATTTTTTAACCTATGCACTCGTAAGGAATTACAAAAGTGGCGTCTCGTGGCACATCCTTATGATAGTGCTGTAGCTAGCATTATTATATGATTAATCAGAAGGGCTTAAGACAGCATTGCTTTCAGCGCAGCCACTCAACCATTTACGTTTAGCGTATATAGTAGGGTTAAATTTCCTTACGTAAGTTTGTATTCTGCTTGATGACGTCAGGTGTTATACGCCAAAAATTCTTCATCTCGCTCTTATCGGCCATAGGCAATTGCAAACAATTGATGCTATGTAAATACTTCACACTGTTCGTATTCATGTTTATCTTAAATTTGCAACTACTAAAATTAAAATACTCAAAAAGATGGCTTTGAAAACAGCTAGGCATGTCATAAAGCAGTTTAAAGACATCTAAAGTTATCCAATACACGAAGACATTCATCTATATGTGACAAGAGTTGAGATAATAACTTTGACGCCGACAATCTAAAGAGGTTGTATTAAATCATTGTAAGTTAATACGTGTAAAAACAAACGTACACATACCTAAGAATGACTTTCAATAAAGAAAAAGATCTGATAACATTGCAAACATATAATTAAATAATGGAACAGATTAGGTGGGCCGATCCCGGAGGTACTGCAATACCGGGCCAACCCGTGACAGAGGTGGAGCAAGCCCCTAGCACTCCGTCATTTTCCAAAAATCAGTTTAATATACTGGTCCTGCAATGCAGGACGTATCAGATATTAAGCTGATAAGAACAGATTAAACTTTTATTGAGCAAATGCTTAAAAAGAAATACAATAGTTTTAACAATAGTAATGGTTTAAAGGTGGTTATACCACCTCTGAATGTGAATATTACATAGTTTGAGATAATAAACAGGACAGGGGTATCCTGACAAGCCCCTGTTGTGAACAAATGATAAATTTGATAGCAGTTACAGTTACAGTGGTGACATAAAATAATAACATAAAATAATAGATGATAAATTTGACAGCAATTACAGTGACAGTGGTGATACAATCAC
Organism: Reticulitermes speratus; assembly: GCA_021186555.1. Classification (NCBI taxonomy): domain Eukaryota; kingdom Metazoa; phylum Arthropoda; class Insecta; order Blattodea; family Rhinotermitidae; genus Reticulitermes; species Reticulitermes speratus. Next base: position 14,695,225 of record JAJKFL010000003.1, on the reverse strand, counting down.
CCCTCCAGTACACATTAATGGGCGGAATAAAGTCTTGGTCTAGCCACATGCGACAGTCAGTAGTGGCTGTTATGCTTACAAAGTCACTTACACTGTGTTCTCTATTGTAAGTACATAATCACCGTATAGTCACATTAATGTCAACTTCACTTGCACTATCACTCTAGTGGACGGATAAAAAAAAAAAAAGTGATCCTAATATGGTAACGTAGAGTGGGTTATAATAACATCACTACACTGTTCGATTATCGTCCCGGTCACCTCGGTCCTCTTCTGTGGCCTCGGAGTACTGCCGTACTGACGTCAGGTGCTCGACGTAGATGTCTCGGCTCCATCGGATGGCATCTGAGACCATGAGTTTCCTCATGAGGCGGCAGTAATTGTGGCTGAGTTTGAGATGGTTGATCACCAGTTCGTTTGCTGGATCCCAACCCCCGAGTGCCCCTACTATGAAGGCGTCTAGGTACACAGAATACCCTCGCTCTTTGTAGTGGTCTGCAAGGGAGGCGTATTTTCTCTGCTTCTCATGTCGTGCTGTCTGGAAGGCAGCGTACCTGTTTTCGAAAGGCATAGTAACGTCCACGATGGCCACGGTCTTGCAAGCCTCATCTACAGCGACGAAGTCTGGACGGAGGGACTCGTCCGCGCCTGGGATCGCCTGGTTGATCCTGATGGTTGTAGAGGCGGGGGCATGAAACGCTTTGACCAACCTGTGCAGGATGGCGTCGTGGCGTTTTGTTATTGCCGTAAAATGGGGCTTGCAGTGGCACAAGACATGAGGGAGCGTCTCCCTCGCATAGCCACACCTGCGGCATCTCTTATCTCTATGGCCAAATCGTTGGCTGCCGTTGAGTGGGACGCAATCCAGTCTTGCCCGGTGGATGAATCGCCAGTCAGCAAAGCGCGTGAAGTCACCATTCCGCATGAAGTGGTTTGGCGGGGCCGTGGCGCTGGTCACCTCGAACACTTTGCCTTGGTCTGGTTTCCCCAGAAGTTTTTGACGATAGTATCCCCGGATGGCATTGCGGAGTGCTGTTTCAACGGTACCTGTCTTCAGCGCGAATCCATTTAGACACAGGCTGATGTTGCCGCCATCGTGGACCCAGGACAGGTCAAGTTTGGCCCTGAGCCGCCGCGTCGCGGAGCGGAGTCGCGTCCACGTATTTGTTATGTCTGTGGATTCATTGGCGAAGTCGCCTTCCATCATGCCGCAGAGGTAGTTGCCTAGGTCTTTTGTTTCTGCGGGTCGCCTGATCCGCCTCTCCACAACGCTGTTAAGTAGCGCCATGGATAGTTGTCCAAGATGTGGGGATTGCAGCAGTCGAAGTCCGTGGGTGATTTGGCATACGTCTGCCAGCAGGCTCATGGGCAAGAGGTTCACGCCACCCATTTGGTAACTGAGGTAGAGGGGCTCTGCACTGGCTCTTTGGGGCAAGTTGAGACACTTCTTCCCAATGTGCTTGATTTTCTTGTCCAGCGCTGTCAGAGATTTTTTCTGGACGACCCCATTCTTGAGATGGAACGAAATGCACGGGAGGATGAATGTGTTGATTGCGTCCAACTTTTGCCATGGGGCCAATAGGGAGTCTCCTATCTTTTGTAGATTGGTGGTCATCTCACCTAAGGCCTTGTCGGCGGATTGTGCTACATGGTAGCCGGTTGGAACGCCCAGATGTTCTATACCTCCATTTCGCTTAGGGTTGTTGGGGTACCCTCTTGGATTTTGAATTGGGTGGGAAGGACCTCACGCCTTCTGCCGTCTATATGTAGGGTGGCACATTTCTTGTGATTGAACCGCAGTCCGGCCCATGAGGCGATCTTGCCTGCAGTGTCAAGCATATCTTGAAGACCATCCGGTGTTCTCGATACTAGGGCCAAGTCGTCAGCAAAGCCAGCACATCGATGGTGGAGTCGTGAAGTTTGTAGCCATGCCCCAGTTGGGTGATGGCGCGAATCATTGGTTCTATTGTCATATTGAAAATAATGGGGCTGAGTGGGCATCCCTTGTTTAACCCCTGCTTTGATGGCGATGTCCGGTGTGAACCCTTGATGGCTGCGTATAACTGTTGTGTTAGCAGCATAGAGACGTCGAATGACGTCTATGGCGTCTTCGTCTAAGCGGGCCCACTTCAATGACGTGAAGATGGTTGTGTGTGGTACTGACCCGAAGGCATTAGTTAGGTCTAGCCAGGCAACAGAACATTGTCGCTTGGAGTGACGTGCATCTACAATGGTGGATTGTAGAGCGAAGTTGTGTTCAGAACATCCGTCAAGCGGGATGAATCCTTTCTGGTTGGTGCTGATCCGGTCGTTGCGGGCGGCCCAACTTCCAAGTCCGCCGGCTAATACCGAGGCGTAAATCTTTGCTATGGTGTTGCTTAGGGTGATTGGGCGCCAATTTGAGACGTCTGATTTGTCACCCTTTTTGTGAAGCAGTATCGTTGTTGACTGCCCCCAGCACTGTGGCATGTAGCCGAGTCGCTTCACCGTGTTGAACAAGGCGTTGAGGACATAGCTGCCTCTGTCGATCTTTTTCCAGTGCATATAGCGGATTCCGTCAGGGCCCGGGGCGGTATTTCTGCATCGGCAGAGTCGCCGCCATATTTCGTCCGGAGTAAATTCCGCAGCAAACGGGTTGCTGTCCTCCCCGTCGACCTCCCTGCATGTGGGTACCTCCGCTGGCACTGCTGAGTCGATATGCCCTCCCTGCTGGAACACGCGGGAAAAATGCTCAAATAGTTCATGTTTCGAGATTGTACAGAACTGCGACTCGGCCTCCGTCACCTCCCTAACCGCGCGGGCCCGTGATTGCCGATACATTCTCTGTATACGGGAGGCGGCGGCTGCGTCATAATGGTCCCGTTGTTGTTGCTGCCTTCTCCGCTGTTGAGGCCGTGGCGGACGCTGCAGTGGCTGCCGTTTCGGTTTCTGTGTGCCGGGCGGAGGGGTTCTTAGCTGAATGGATGTTACTTCTGCTAGAAACCTTGTTATGTTGTCTTCTAAATCGGTGTTGTCGGTGATATTGTTAAATTGTTGGGCCCATTCTCTTTGCCAGTTACTAAGTGGCAGTTCGATGGTTGTTTCTACTTCATTGTTGTCGGTTTCGTCTGTGTCCATATCATGCCGGGGTGTGGTGGTTTTGTCTGCGTTCTCTGGACCATGTCTTGTTGATTCAGCATGGTTGGGTTCTTCCCCGGTCAGTAGTGGAACTGCAATGCCGCCGTCACTGTGTTCGTGGGTTGTCGTATTCGGGTGCTTGGTGGTATTTTCTTGGTTTATGAGGGTAACTTCTGTTTGTTCAGCGTAGGCTGGGGTTCTTGTGTTGATGGCTAACTGTAGTGCCGCACTGATGTTGTGGTTGTCGGCTGGTAGGATTGCGGTTGCGGCTGCTGTGTAGGTTTGGGTTCATCATTGATCAGTGCTTGAGCCTCTGTGCCGTTATTACTGATTGTATGGTCTGCCCTGCTTGTTTGCTCGGTGTTGTGTCCCTGATCTGTAGGGGTAACTTCTGTCTGCTCAACGCCGATTGGGGTGTTTATGTTGATGTGGGCAGCGTTGGTTGGCTTCTATGTTATTGTTGATGTTGTTTTAGGTGTCAGTTGGCAAGCTTGCGGATGTAGCTGCTGTGCAGGGTTTGGGTCATCTCTGATCATTGGTTGAACATTTGCGCTGCCGTTGTTATTTGTAGAACCTGCCCTGCTTATGTGCTCCGTGGTACTTCCCTGGTTTATAGGTTTAGCTTCCCTCTTGTGTGGGGTAGTGGTGGATGGTTGCGTCGCCGTTATTGTTTCTGTATTAGTCGTCAGTCGGCAGCGGCGTACGGGTAGCGTGTTAGACTGCTGTGTCGGCAAGGTTGGAAGTGTTGTTGGTGTGTCAGAAGGGTTCCAACACTTAGCTTTTGTTTGGTGGTGTTTGCACCCTTTTAATGTCGGAAAAGTTTTGAAGCATCCGAGGCACCGGAACACTAGTTGTTGTGAGTGATATCTTCTTGTGTGATTTGATAGGTCCCCGTGTCGCTTGTAGAACTTAGGGATGGGCGCGCATATGCTGCATTGGAAGATGTTCGTCAGGGGTACGTCGACAGGGTAATTGTTGTCAGCAGTCAGTGGTTCCTCATCTTCGTCTGTTGCTGCAGACGAAGATGAGGAACCATTGACTACACTTTGATCTTAGCCAAAAGGCCGAGAAGCAGATAACGTCGACTGTCGTCGCGACACTTAACTTAAGATTGCCGACGCTTCCTGCATGCGAGTGTTAACTAGGTTCTGTGTAATATCGAGCCCGTTTGTCAGTTTTGCTTCAAATAATTTTCACAGATAAGCAAAGAAACATTGTGCAGTGTCCAGTTGCTTTCCATACATAGAAAAATCACCACTCAATCTTTTGGGTTTATTAATCAAAATTCTATGAATTTCCCCTCATGATAATTTTTAACGCGCACTGCCATCTAGTAGTAGAAGTGACGTTCGTTTACCCGTCCGCGCGCAGCAACAAAGACAGCCTGAATATCTTTCTCTGTCACACACTCGCTCTCTCCTTCTGCGGTCGCGCCGACACAAATATATTGTATGTGTACATGTCTGGCGTGTTTTAAGCACGGGTGAGATTTTGTCTCACATTAAAGTCTGAGGATGCTCGAGAATATGGTGCTGAGGTATTCTGGGTTGTTACGCCCTGTGTTCGGGTTATTTCTTCCCGACGAGCCGAAGGAGCACAGCACCTTCGTTTTTCAGGCTCATGAGTCAATTCACGGATTCATAACCATGAATATTAAAGCGGTACTTACCTTCGAAACGTCAGGAAGGAATTACGCAAGCACACGGCGCAACAACCCAGAAGGCCTGGTTCCTCAGCACGAAAATGGGTTTGAAATTAATGGCGAATCCTGATCCCGAGATCAGGTCTAGCAGAAAGGTAAGGCACTCAACCATTTACGTTTAGCGTATATAGTAGGGTTAAATTTTCTTACGTAAGTTTGTATTCTGCTTGATGACGTCCGACAAATAACTAAACCAGGTGTTGCACAACAAAAATTCTTCATCTCGCTCTTCTCGGCCACAGGCAATTGCAAACAATTGATTCCCTGTAAATACTTCACACTTTTCGTATTCATGTTCTTCCTAAAATTGAAACTACTAAAATTAAATACTCACAATCATGGCTTTGAAAACAGCTAGGCATGTCACAAAGCAGTTTAAAGATATCTAAAGTTATTCAATACACCAAGACATTCATCTATATGTGACCAGATTTGAGACAATAAATTTGACACCGACAATCTAAGGAGGTTGTATTACATCGCTGTACGTTAATACGTGTAAAGAAAACGTACACATACTTAAGAATGACTTGCAATAAACAAAACGATCTGATAACAGTGCAAACTAATAGCTAAATAGTGGAACAGATTAGGTGGGCCGATCCCGAAGTACTGCAATACCGGGCCAACCCGTGACAGAGGTGGAGCAAGCCCCTAGCACTTCGTCATTTTCCAAAAATCAGTTTAATATACTGGTCCTGCAATGCAGGACGTATCAGATATTAAGCTGATAAGAACAGATAAACTCTTATTTAGCAAATGTTTAAAAGAAATACAATAGATTTAACAACAGTAATGGTTTAAAGGTGGTTATACCACTTCTGAATGTGAATATTACATTGGTTCAGAGAATAAACAGGACAGGGGTATCCTGACAAGCCCCTGTTGTATGCAAATGATAAATTTGACAGCAATTACAGTTACAGTGGTGATACAATCACCCTTCCAGTACACATTAATGGACGGAATAAAGTCTTGTTCACAGCCTAGCCACATGCGACATTCAGTAGTGGTTGTTATGCTTACATCACTTACACTGTGTTCTCTATTGTAAGTACATAATCACCGTATAGTCACATTAATGTCAACTTCACTTGCACTATCACTCTAGTTGACGGATAAAGAAAAGTGATCCTAATATAGAGACGCAGATTGGGTTATAATGACATAAAATAATAACATAAAATAATAGATGGTAAATTTGACAGCAATTACAGTTACAGTGGTGATACAATCACCCCTCCAATACACATTAGTGGACGGAATAAAGTCTTATTCACAGCCTAGCCACATGCGACAGTCAGTAGTGGTTGTTATGCTTACATCACTTACACTGTGTTCTCTATTGTAAGTACATAATCACCGTATAGTCACATTAATGTCAACTTCACTTGCACTATCACTCTAGTAGACGGATAAAGAAAAGTGATCCTAATATAGTAACGTAGAGTGGGTCATAATAACATCACTACCCTGCTTGGCTGTAGTCCCGGCCACCCCAGGCATCGTCTGCAGCCTCGTGATACTGTCGTACTGACGTCAGGAGTTCGACGTAAATGTCTCGGCTCCATCGAATTGCATCTGAGAACATAAGTTTCCTCATGAGGCGGCAGTAGTTGTGACTGAGCTTGAGGTGGTTGTCGACTAGCTCGTTGGCTGGGTCCCAGCCACAAGCGCCCCTACTATGAAGGCGTCTAGGTACACAGAATACCCTCGTTCTTTATAGTGATCTGAAAGGGAGGTGTATTTTCTCTGCTTCTTTGTCGTGCTGACACATCATGCTACATATATTATAACTTCGTTCTAACGTATTTATTTCTTAATTCAATACGTAGTTTAACCATTATTGTTGTTGAGTCTACTATTGTAACTCAACTTTTCTTTGATAGAAATGTGCGTAGTAAACTGTACAATCGTCTGCTTTCACTGGGGCACAACAGCTTGCCCTATCGGTAGTCATCATTGCTAAGTGTTACGTCAGGAAATTTTAATGTTTGCAGTAATCTTGTAGGTGGGTTTTTACGTGCGTTTTGAAGGAGGAAAATGATGGAAGTGAATAAAGATGAAGAGGAAAGGTGTATTGAATATACTGAAAGGTTTATTTTGGAAGGTGAAAAGGACAAAGCGGAGAAAATTTTGCTTAAAGCGGAAAGATTATTTCCAACACAGTAGGAGAAAGATCTTCTGGAGCACTTGAAAACATTTCAGCCTCAAGCAGAACAAGAGGGTGAACCAAGGAAGCGACATGTTCCAAAGAAGGAATCGAATGAACAGCCACAACACAAGGAACACCAGCAGCAATCTAAATCTGCAGCAAATGACAAAGAATTAAACAAGAAGCATTCAGAAGCTGTAGAAAGGATTAAGAAATGAAGATTTGAATTCTTGGTGTGGACAAGGATGCTACGGACAGTGATATCAGGAAGGCTTATAAGAAGCTTGCGCTTCAGCTTCATCCAGACAAAAACAAATTTCTGGGACCGCGGAGGCATTTAAAGCCATTGGGAATGCTGTTGCAATCTTAACAGACCCTGGAAAGCGAAAGCAGTATGACTTGTAAGGCTCAAACGAATGCATGCAACAGACCCAAAGGCATACTCGTGGTGGCCATCATGAATACGACTACATCCATGGATTTGAGGCTGATATTACTGCAGAAGAGCTTTTCAACATGTTCTTTGGAGGTGGATTACGTAAGCAGAAAGTTTACACAAGGAGAGGGGGCCGATGGCAGAGTGCGGAGAATGACAGTCAGAACGGAGAGCAACAAGCAAGTGGTTACAGAATATTTTTGCAGATGTTATCATCTCTGTTCCTGAACTGATAACAGTGCAAACTTATTTCTAAATAATGGAACAAATTAGGTGGGCCGATCCCGGAGGTACTGCAATACCGGGCCAACCCGTGACAGAGGTGGAGCAAGCCCCTAGCACTCCGTCATTTTCCAAAAATCAGTTTAATATACTGGTCCTGCAATGCAGGACGTATCAGATATTAAGCTGATAAGAACAGATACTACACTTTGATCTTAGCCAAAAGGCCGAGAAGCGATAACGACGTATGTCGTCGCGACGCTTACTTAAGATTGCCGACGCTTGCTGTTTGCGAGTGTTAACTACGGTATGTGTAATATCCAGCCCATTTGCCCCTTTTCCTTCAAATAATTCTCTCAGATAAGCAAAGAAACATGATTCAGTGTCCAGTTGCTTTCCATATATAGACAAATCACCACTCAATCTTTTGGGTTTATTAATCAAAATTCTGTGAATTTCACCTCATGATCATTTTTAACGCGCACTGCCATCTAGTAGTCGCAGTGGCGTTCGTTTACCCGTCCGCGCGCAGCAACAAAGACAGATGCCTGAACATCTTTCTCTGTCACACACTCGCTCTCTCCTTCTGCGGTCGCGCTGACACAAACATATTGTATGTGTACATGTCTGGCGTGTTTTAAGCACGGGTGAGATTTTGTCTCACATTAAGGCTGAGGATGCTCGAGAATATGGTGCTGAGGTATTCTGGGTTGTTACGCCCTGTGTTCGGGTTATTTCTTCCCGACGAGCCGAAGGAGCACAGCACCTTCATTCTTGATGCTTATGAGCCAATTCACGGATTCATAACCATGAAGATTAAAGCGGTACGTACCTTCGAAACGTCGGGAAGGAATTACGCAAGCACACGGCGCAACAACCCAGAAGGCCTGGTTCCTCGGCACGAAAATGGGTTTGAAATTAATGGCGAATCCTGATCCCGAGATCAGGTCTAGCAGAAGGGTAAGACACTCAACCATTTACGTTTAGCGTATATAGTAGGTTTAAATTTTCGTACGTAAGTTTGTATTCTGCTTGATGACGTCCGACAAATAACTAAACCAGGTGTTGCACAACAAAAATTCTTCATCTCGCTCTTCTCGGCCACAGGCAATTGCAAACAATTGATTCCCTGTAAATACTTCACACTTTTCGTATTCATGTTCTTCCTAAAATTGAAACTACTAAAATTAAAATACTCACAATCATGGCTTTGAAAACAGCTAGGCATGTTACAAAGCAGTTTAAAGATATCTAAAGTTATTCAATACACCAAGACATTCATCTATATGTGACCAGATTTGAGACAATAAATTTGACACCGACAATCTAAGGAGGTTGTATTACATCGCTGTACGTTAATACGTGTAAAGAAAACGTACACATACTTAAGAATGACTTGCAATAAACAAAACGATCTGATAACAGTGCAAACTAATAGCTAAATAGTGGAACAGATTAGGTGGGCCGATCCCGAAGTACTGCAATACCGGGCCAACCCGTGACAGAGGTGGAGCAAGCCCCTAGCACTTCGTCATTTTCCAAAAATCAGTTTAATATACTGGTCCTGCAATGCAGGACGTATCAGATATTAAGCTGATAAGAACAGATAAACTTTTATTTAGCAAATGTTTAAAAGAAATACAATAGATTTAACAACAGTAATGGTTTAAAGGTGGTTATACCACTTCTGAATGTGAATATTACATTGGTTCAGAGAATAAACAGGACAGGGGTATCCTGACAAGCCCCTGTTGTATGCAAATGATAAATTTGACAGCAATTACAGTTACAGTGGTGATACAATCACCCTTCCAGTACACATTAATGGACGGAATAAAGTCTTGTTCACAGCCTAGCCACATGCGACATTCAGTAGTGGTTGTTATGCTTACATCACTTACACTGTGTTCTCTATTGTAAGTACATAATCACCGTATAGTCACATTAATGTCAACTTCACTTGCACTATCACTCTAGTTGACGGATAAAGAAAAGTGATCCTAATATAGAGACGCAGATTGGGTTATAATGACATAAAATAATAACATAAAATAATAGATGGTAAATTTGACAGCAATTACAGTTACAGTGGTGATACAATCACCCCTCCAATACACATTAGTGGACGGAATAAAGTCTTATTCACAGCCTAGCCACAAGCGACAGTCAGTAGTGGTTGTTATGCTTACATCACTTACACTGTGTTCTCTATTGTAAGTACATAATCACCGTATAGTCACATTAATGTCAACTTCACTTGCACTATCACTCTAGTGACGGATATAGAAAAGCGATCCTAATATATAACGTAGAGTGGGTCATAATAACATCACTACCCTGCTTGGTTGTAGTCCCGGCCACCCCAGGCATCGTCTGCAGCCTCGTGGATACTGCCGTACTGACGTCAGGTGTTCGACGTAAATATCTCGGCTCCATCGAATTGCATCTGAGACCATAAGTTTCCTCATGAGGCGGCAGTAGTTGTGACTGAGCTTGAGGTGGTTGTCGACTAGCTCGTTGGCTGGGTCCCAGCCACAAGCGCCCCTACTATGAAGGCGTCTAGGTACACAGAATACCCTCGTTCTTTATAGTGATCTAAAGGGAGGTGTATTTTCTCTGCTTCTCTTGTCGTGCTGTCACATCATGCTACATATATTATAACTTCTTTCTAACGTATTTATTTCTTAATTCAATACGTATTTAACCAATATTGTTGTTGAGTCTACTATTGTAACTCAACTTTTCTTTGATAGAAATGTGCGTAGTAAACTGTACAATCGTCTGCTTTCACTGGGGCACAACAGCTTGCCCTATCGGTAGTCATCATTGCTAAGTGTTACGTCAGGAATTTTAATGTTTGCAGTAATTTTGTAGGTGGGTTTTTACGTGCGTTCTGAAGAAGGAAAATGATGGAAGTGAATAAAGATGAAGGGAAAGGTGTATTGAATATACTAAAAGGTTTATTTTGGATGGTGAAAAGGACAAAGCGGAGAAAATTTTCTTAAAGCGGAAAGATTATTTCCAACACAGAAGGAGAAAGATCTTCTGGAGCACTCGAAAACATTTCAGCCTCAAGCAGAACAAGAGGGTGAACCAAGGAAGCGACATGTTCCAAAGAAGGAATCGAATGAACAGCCACAACACAAGGAACACCAGCAGCAATCTAAATCTGCAGCAAATGACAAAGAATTAAACAAGAAGCATTCAGAAGCTGTAGAAAGGATTAAAAATGTAAGATATTATGAGATTCTTGGTGTGGACAAGGATGCTACGGACAGTGATATCAGGAAGGCTTATAAGAAGCTTGCGCTTCAGCTTCATCCAGACAAAAACAAATCTTCTGGGCCGCGGAGGCATTTAAAGCCATTGGGAATGCTGTTGCAATCTTAACAGACCCTGGAAAGCGAAAGCAGTATGACTTGTAAGGCTCAAACGAATGCATGCAACAGACCCAAAGGCATACTCGTGGTGGCCATCATGAAACGACTACATCCATGGATTTGAGGCTGATATTACTGCAGAAGAGCTTTTCAACATGTTCTTTGGAGGTGGATTACGTAAGCAGAAAGTTTACACAAGGAGAGGGGGCCGATGGCAGCGTGCGGAGAATGACAGTCAGAACGGAGAGCAACAAGCAAGTGGTTACAGAATATTTTTGCAGATGTTATCATCTCTGTTCCTGAACTGATAACAGTGCAAACTTATTTCTAAATAATGGAACAAATTAGGTGGGCCGATCCGGAGGTACTGCAATACCGGGCCAACCCGTGACAGAGGTGGAGCAAGCCCCTAGCACTCCGTCATTTTCCAAAAATCAGTTTAATATACTGGTCCTGCAATGCAGGACGTATCAGATATTAAGCTGATAAGAACAGATTAAACTTTATTAGCAAAGCTAGAAGAAATACATATTCATGAAGTTTAAGATACCACCTCTGAGTGTTATACTAGTTGGTAATAATATCAGGTTTGCCCCTTTTCAAATAATTTGATAAGCAACAGACATAAATTCATATATAATTATTTCCATTAATATTGACAATCACCCTCAATCTTTTGGGCATAATCTTCTGAATCAAATCATGTCTTTTTAACGGTTCTATTCTAGATAGTCCACATGCCTTCCTTTACCCGTGGCGGAAAGCAAAAAGAGATGGCAACTAACACTTTCTATGTCCCACTCGCTCTCTTCCTCTGGTCGCGCTGACCAACTATGTCTGGTACATGTCCGGCTGTTTTAAGCGGGTAATTTGTTCATTAGGTGGTTGTCCAGTTGTTGCTGAGGTTATTGGGTGGGAACGTACGCCCTGTGTTCGGGGTATTTCTTCCCGCGGCCGAAGGCACGACCTTTTTGAAAGCTTAATAGAGACCAGTCTCAGTCATAACACGAAGTTAGAGGGACTCCCGCGTCGGGATGGTTACCATGTGAACGGGGACGCACAACCCAGAGGCCTGGTTTGGCCGAAAATGGGTTTGAAAAATGGGGAGTCCTGATCCCGGATCTTCTAGCGAAGGGTAGGAACCAACCATTCGTGGATATAGTAGTTAAATTTTCGTACGATTGTATTGCTGATGACGTCCGAAAATAACTAAACCAGTTTGCACAACAAAAATTCTCATCTCGCTCTTCTCGCCACAGGCAATTGCAACAATTGATTCCCTGTAAATACTCACACTTTTCGTATTCATGTCTTCCTAAAATTGAAACTACTAAAATTAAAATACTCACAATCTGCTTTGAAAACAGCTAGGCATGTCACAAAGCAGTTAAAGATATCTAAAGTTATTCAATACACCAAGACATTCATCTATATGTGACCAGATTTGAGACAATAAATTTGACACCGACAATCTAAGGAGGTTGTATTACATCGCTGTACGTTAATACGTGTAAAGAAAACGTACACATACCTAAGAATGACTTGCAATAAACAAAACGATCTGATAACAGTGCAAACTAATAGCTAAATAGTGGAACAGATTAGGTGGGCCGATCCCGAAGTACTGCAATACCGGGCCAACCCGTGACAGAGGTGGAGCAAGCCCCTAGCACTTCGTCATTTTCCAAAAATCAGTTTAATATACTGGTCCTGCAATGCAGGACGTATCAGATATTAAGCTGATAAGAACAGATAAACTTTTATTTAGCAAATGTTTAAAAGAAATACAATAGATTTAACAACAGTAATGGTTTAAAGGTGGTTATACCACTTCTGAATGTGAATATTACATTGGTTCAGAGAATAAACAGGACAGGGGTATCCTGACAAGCCCCTGTTGTATGCAAATGATAAATTTGACAGCAATTACAGTTACAGTGGTGATACAATCACCCTTCCAGTACACATTAATGGACGGAATAAAGTCTTGTTCACAGCCTAGCCACATGCGACATTCAGTAGTGGTTGTTATGCTTACATCACTTACACTGTGTTCTCTATTGTAAGTACATAATCACCGTATAGTCACATTAATGTCAACTTCACTTGCACTATCACTCTAGTTGACGGATAAAGAAAAGTGATCCTAATATAGTAACGTAGAGTGGGTCATAATAACATCACTACACTGTTCGATTATCGTCCCGGTCACCTCGGTTCTCTTCTGTGGCCTCTGAGTACTGCCGCACTGACGTCAGGTGTTCGACGTAGATGTCTCGGCTCCACCGGATGGCATCCGAGACCATGAGTTTCCTCATGAGGCGGCAGTAATTGTGGTTCAGTTTGAGGTGGTTGATCACCAGTTCGTTTGCTGGATCCCAACCCCCGAGTGCCCCTACTATGAAAGCGTCGAGGTAAACAGAATATCCTTGCTCCTTGTAGTGATCTGCAAGGGAGGCGTATTTTCTCTGCTTCTCATGTCGTGCTGTCTGGAAGGCAGCGTACCTGTTTTCGAAAGGCATAGTAACGTCCACGATGACCACGGTCTTGCAAGCCTCATCTACAGCGACGAAGTCTGGACGGAGGGACTCGCCCGCGTCTGGGATCGCCTGGTTGATCCTGATGGTTGTAGAGGCGGGGGCATGAAACGCTTTGACCAACCTGTGCAGGATGGCGTCGTGGCGCTTTGTTATTGCCGTAAAATGGGGCTTGCAGTGGCACAAGACATGGGGGAGCGTCTCCCTCGCATAGCCACACCTGCGGCATCTCTTATCTCTATGGCCGAATCGTTGGCTGCCGTTGAGTGGAACGCAATCCAGCCTTGCCCGGTGGATAAATCGCCAGTCGGCAAAGCGCGTGAAGTCACCATTCCGCATGAAGTGGTTTGGCGGGGCCGTGGCGCTGGTCACCTCGAACACTTTGCCTTGGTCTGGTTTCCCCAGAAGTTTTTGACGATAATATCCCCGGATGGCATTGCGGAGTACTGTTTCAACGGTACCTATCTTCAGCGCGAATCCATTTAGACACAGGCTGATGTTGCCGCCATCGTGGACCCAGGACAGGTCGAGTTTGGCCCTGAGCCTCCGCGTCGCGGAGCGGAGTCGTGTCCACGTATTTGTTATATCAGTGGATTCATTCGCGAAGTCGCCTTCCATTATGCCGCAGAGGTAGTTGCCGAGGTCTTTTGGTTCTGCGGGTCGCCTGATTCGTCTCTCCACAACGCTGTTAAGTTGCGCCATGGATAGTTGTCCAAGATGTGGGGATTGCAGCAGCCGTAGCCCGTGGGTGATTTGGCATACGTCTGCTAGCAGGCTCATGGGCAAGAGGTTCACGCCACCCATTTGGTAACTGAGGTAGAGGGGCTCTGCACTGGCTCTTTGGGGCAAGTTGAGACACTTCTTCCCAATGTGCTTGATTTTCTTGTCCAGCGCTGTCAGAGATTTTTTCTGGACGACCCCATTCTTGAGATGGAACGAAATGCACGGGAGGATGAATGTGTTAATTGCGTCCAACTTTTGCCATGGGGCCAATAGGGAGTCTCCTATCTTTTGCAGTTTGGTGTTCATCTCACCTAAGGCCTTGTCGGCGGATTGTGCTACATGGTAGCCGGTTGGAACGCCCAGATGTTCATATACCTCCATTTCGCTTAGGGTTGTTGGGGTACCCTCTTGGATTTTGAATTGGGTGGGAAGGACCTCACGCCTTCTGCCGTCTATATGTATGGTGGCACATTTCTTGTGATTGAACCGCAGTCCGGCCCATGAGGCGATCTTGCCTGCAGTGTCAAGCATATTTTGGAGACCATCTGGTGTTCTCGATACTAGGGCCAAGTCGTCAGCATAAGCCAGCACATCAATGGTGGAGTGGTGAAGTTTGTAGCCATGCCCCAGTTGGGTGATGGCGCGAATCATTGGTTCTATTGTGATGTTGAAAATAATGGGGCTGAGTGGGCATCCTTGTTTAACCCCTGCTTTGATGGCGATGTCCGGTGTGAATCCTTGATGGCTGCGTATGACTGTTGTGTTAGCGGCATACAGACGTCGAATGACGTCTATGGCGTCTTCGTCTAAGCCGGCCCACTTCAATGACGTGAAGATGGTTGTGTGTGGTACTGACCCGAAGGCATTAGTTAGGTCTAGCCAGGCAACAGAACATTGTCGCTTGGAGCGACGTGCATCTACAATGGTGGATTGTAGAGCGAAGTTGTGTTCAGAACATCCGTCAAGCGGGATGAATCCTTTCTGGTTGGTGCTGATCCGGTCGTTGCGGGCGGCCCAACTTCCAAGCCGGCCGGCTAATACCGAGGCGTAAATCTTTGCTATGGTGTTACTTAGGGTGATTGGGCGCCAATTTGAGACGTCGGATTTGTCACCCTTTTTGTGGAGCAGAATAGTTGTTGACTGCCCCCAGCACTGTGGCATGTAGCCGAGTCGCTTCACCGTGTTGAACAAGGCTTGGACAAGCTGCCTCTGTCGACCTTTTTCCAGTGCGTAAGCGTATTCCGTCAGGGCCCGGGGCGGTATTTCTGATCGACAGAGTCGCCGCCATATTCGTCTGGAGTAAATTCCGCAGCAATGGTTGCTGTCCTCCCCGTCGACCCCCTGCATGTGGGTACCTCACTGGCACTGCTGAATCGGTATGCCCTCCTGCTGGAAACGCGGGAAAAATGCTCAAATAGTTCATGTTTCGAGATTGTACAGAACTGTGACTCGGCTCCGTCACCTCCCTAATCGCGCGGGCCAAAGGCCGAGAAGCGATAACGACGTATGTCGTCGCGACGCTTTACTTAAGATTGCCCGAACGCTTGCTGTTTTGCGAGTGTTAACTACGGTATGTGTAATTCGCAGCCCGTTTGCCCCTTTTCCTTCAAATAAATTCTCTCAGATAAGCGAGATTGTAACATGATTCAGTGTCCGTTGCTTTCCATAATAGAGCAAAGTCACCACTCATACTTTTGGGTTTATTAACTAAAATCTGTGAATTCACCTCATGATCATTTTACGCGCACTGCTCTAGTATCGCAGTGGCGTTCGTTTACCCGTCCGCGCGCAGCAACAAAGACAGATGACCTGACATGCTTTTTCTGTCACACCAACTCCTCGTCCTAGTCCTTCTGCGTTGTCGCGCTGACGACCAAACACATATTGTAATGTGTACCATGTCTGGCGGTGTTATTAATGCTACGGGTGAGATTTTGTCTCACATTAAGGCTGAGGATGCTCGAGAATATGGTGCTGAGGTATTCTGGGTTGTTACGCCCTGTGTTCGGGTTATTTCTTCCCGACGAGCCGAAGGAGCACAGCACCTTCATTCTTGATGCTTATGAGCCAATTCACGGATTCATAACCATGAAGATTAAAGCGGTACGTACCTTCGAAACGTCGGGAAGGAATTACGCAAGCACACGGCGCAACAACCCAGAAGGCCTGGTTCCTCGGCACGAAAATGGGTTTGAAATTAATGGCGAATCCTGATCCCGAGATCAGGTCTAGCAGAAGGGTAAGACACTCAACCATTTACGTTTAGCGTATATAGTAGGTTTAAATTTTCGTACGTAAGTTTGTATTCTGCTTGATGACGTCCGACAAATAACTAAACCAGGTGTTGCACAACAAAAATTCTTCATCTCGCTCTTCTCGGCCACAGGCAATTGCAAACAATTGATTCCCTGTAAATACTTCACACTTTTCGTATTCATGTTCTTCCTAAAATTGAAACTACTAAAATTAAAATACTCACAATCATGGCTTTGAAAACAGCTAGGTATGTCACAAAGCAGTTTAAAGATATCTAAAGTTATTCAATACACCAAGACATTCATCTATATGTGACCAGAGTTGAGACAATAAATTTGACACCGACAATCTAAGGAGGTTGTATTACATCGCTGTACGTTAATACGTGTAAAGAAAACGTACACATACCTAAGAATGACTTGCAATAAACAAAACGATCTGATAACAGTGCAAACTAATAGCTAAATAGTGGAACAGATTAGGTGGGCCGATCCCGAAGTACTGCAATACCGGGCCAACCCGTGACAGAGGTGGAGCAAGCCCCTAGCACTTCGTCATTTTCCAAAAATCAGTTTAATATACTGGTCCTGCAATGCAGGACGTATCAGATATTAAGCTGATAAGAACAGATAAACTTTTATTTAGCAAATGTTTAAAAGAAATACAATAGATTTAACAACAGTAATGGTTTAAAGGTGGTTATACCACTTCTGAATGTGAATATTACATTGGTTCAGAGAATAAACAGGACAGGGGTATCCTGACAAGCCCCTGTTGTATGCAAATGATAAATTTGACAGCAATTACAGTTACAGTGGTGATACAATCACCCTTCCAGTACACATTAATGGACGGAATAAAGTCTTGTTCACAGCCTAGCCACATGCGACATTCAGTAGTGGTTGTTATGCTTACATCACTTACACTGTGTTCTCTATTGTAAGTACATAATCACCGTATAGTCACATTAATGTCAACTTCACTTGCACTATCACTCTAGTTGACGGATAAAGAAAAGTGATCCTAATATAGAGACGCAGATTGGGTTATAATGACATAAAATAATAACATAAAATAATAGATGGTAAATTTGACAGCAATTACAGTTACAGTGGTGATACAATCACCCCTCCAATACACATTAGTGGACGGAATAAAGTCTTATTCACAGCCTAGCCACATGCGACAGTCAGTAGTGGTTGTTATGCTTACATCACTTACACTGTGTTCTCTATTGTAAGTACATAATCACCGTATAGTCACATTAATGTCAACTTCACTTGCACTATCACTCTAGTAGACGGAAAAGAAAAGTGATCCTAATATAGTAACGTAGAGTGGGTCATAATAACATCACTACCCTGCTTGGCTGTAGTCCCGGCCACCCCAGGCATCGTCTGCAGCCTCGTGATACTGTCGTACTGACGTCAGGAGTTCGACGTAAATGTCTCGGCTCCATCGAATTGCATCTGAGAACATAAGTTTCCTCATGAGGCGGCAGTAGTTGTGACTGAGCTTGAGGTGGTTGTCGACTAGCTCGTTGGCTGGGTCCCAGCCACAAGCGCCCCTACTATGAAGGCGTCTAGGTACACAGAATACCCTCGTTCTTTATAGTGATCTGAAAGGGAGGTGTATTTTCTCTGCTTCTCTTGTCGTGCTGACACATCATGCTACATATATTATAACTTCGTTCTAACGTATTTATTTCTTAATTCAATACGTAGTTTAACCATTATTGTTGTTGAGTCTACTATTGTAACTCAACTTTTCTTTGATAGAAATGTGCGTAGTAAACTGTACAATCGTCTGCTTTCACTGGGGCACAACAGCTTGCCCTATCGGTAGTCATCATTGCTAAGTGTTACGTCAGGAAATTTTAATGTTTGCAGTAATCTTGTAGGTGGGTTTTTACGTGCGTTTTGAAGGAGGAAAATGATGGAAGTGAATAAAGATGAAGAGGAAAGGTGTATTGAATATACTGAAAGGTTTATTTTGGAAGGTGAAAAGGACAAAGCGGAGAAAATTTTGCTTAAAGCGGAAAGATTATTTCCAACACAGTAGGAGAAAGATCTTCTGGAGCACTTGAAAACATTTCAGCCTCAAGCAGAACAAGAGGGTGAACCAAGGAAGCGACATGTTCCAAAGAAGGAATCGAATGAACAGCCACAACACAAGGAACACCAGCAGCAATCTAAATCTGCAGCAAATGACAAAGAATTAAACAAGAAGCATTCAGAAGCTGTAGAAAGGATTAAGAAATGTAAGGACTATTATGAGATTCTTGGTGTGGACAAGGATGCTACGGACAGTGATATCAGGAAGGCTTATAAGAAGCTTGCGCTTCAGCTTCATCCAGACAAAAACAAATTTTCTGGGACCGCGGAGGCATTTAAAGCCATTGGGAATGCTGTTGCAATCTTAACAGACCCTGGAAAGCGAAAGCAGTATGACTTGTAAGGCTCAAACGAATGCATGCAACAGACCCAAAGGCATACTCGTGGTGGCCATCATGAATACGACTACATCCGTGGATTTGAGGCTGATATTACTGCAGAAGAGCTTTTCAACATGTTCTTTGGAGGTGGATTACGTAAGCAGAAAGTTTACACAAGGAGAGGGGGCCGATGGCAGCGTGCGGAGAATGACAGTCAGAACGGAGAGCAACAAGCAAGTGGTTACAGAATATTTTTGCAGATGTTATCATCTCTGTTCCTGAACTGATAACAGTGCAAACTTATTTCTAAATAATGGAACAAATTAGGTGGGCCGATCCCGGAGGTACTGCAATACCGGGCCAACCCGTGACAGAGGTGGAGCAAGCCCCTAGCACTCCGTCATTTTCCAAAAATCAGTTTAATATACTGGTCCTGCAATGCAGGACGTATCAGATATTAAGCTGATAAGAACAGATTAAAACTTTTATTGAGCAAATGCTTAGAAAGAAATACAATAGTTTTTACAATAGTAATGGTTTAAAGGTGGTTATACCACCTCTGAGTGTGGATATTACATAGTTTGAGATAATAAATAATACAGGGGTATCCTGACAAGCCCCTGTTGTGAACAAATGATAAATTTGATAGCAGTTACAGTTACAGTGGTGACATAAAATAATAACATACAATAATAAATTATAAATTTGACAGCAATTACAGTGACAGTGGTGATGCAATCACCCCTCCAATACATATTAGTGGGCGCAATAAAGTCTTGTTCTAGCCACATGCGAAAGTCAGTAGTGGCTGTTATGCTTACACTGTGTTCTATATTGTAAGTACGTAATCACCGTATAGTCACATTAATGTCAACTTCACTTGCACTATCACTCGAGTGGACGGATAAAGAAAAGTGATTCTAATATAGTAACGTAGAGTGGGTCATAATAACATCACTACACTGTTTGATTATCGTCCCGGTCACCTCGGTTCTCTTCTGTGGCCTCTGAGTACTGCCGCACTGACGTCAGGTGTTCGACGTAGATGTCTCGGCTCCACCGGATGGCATCCGAGACCATGAGTTTCCTCATGAGGCGGCAGTAATTGTGGTTCAGTTTGAGGTGGTTGATCACCAGTTCGTTTGCTGGATCCCAACCCCCGAGTGCCCCTACTATGAAAGCGTCGAGGTAAACAGAATATCCTTGCTCCTTGTAGTGATCTGCAAGGGAGGCGTATTTTCTCTGCTTCTCATGTCGTGCTGTCTGGAAGGCAGCGTACCTGTTTTCGAAAGGCATAGTAACGTCCACGATGACCACGGTCTTGCAAGCCTCATCTACAGCGACGAAGTCTGGACGGAGGTACTCGCCCGCGTCTGGGATCGCCTGGTTGATCCTGATGGTTGTAGAGGCGGGGGCATGAAACGCTTTGACCAACCTGTGCAGGATGGCGTCGTGGCGCTTTGTTATTGCCGTAAAATGGGGCTTGCAGTGGCACAAGACATGGGGGAGCGTCTCCCTCGCATAGCCACACCTGCGGCATCTCTTATCTCTATGGCCGAATCGTTGGCTGCCGTTGAGTGGAACGCAATCCAGCCTTGCCCGGTGGATAAATCGCCAGTCGGCAAAGCGCGTGAAGTCACCATTCCGCATGAAGTGGTTTGGCGGGGCCGTGGCGCTGGTCACCTCGAACACTTTGCCTTGGTCTGGTTTCCCCAGAAGTTTTTGACGATAATATCCCCGGATGGCATTGCGGAGTGCTGTTTCAACGGTACCTATCTTCAGCGCGAATCCATTTAGACACAGGCTGATGTTGCCGCCATCGTGGACCCAGGACAGGTCAAGTTTGGCCCTGAGCCTCCGCGTCGCGGAGCGGAGTCGTGTCCACGTATTTGTTATATCAGTGGATTCATTCGCGAAGTCGCCTTCCATTATGCCGCAGAGGTAGTTGCCGAGGTCTTTTGGTTCTGCGGGTCGCCTGATTCGTCTCTCCACAACGCTGTTAAGTTGCGCCATGGATAGTTGTCCAAGATGTGGGGATTGCAGCAGCCGTAGCCCGTGGGTGATTTGGCATACGTCTGCTAGCAGGCTCATGGGCAAGAGGTTCACGCCACCCATTTGGTAACTGATCTTAGCCAAAAGGCCGAGAAGCGATAACGACGTATGTCGTCGCGACGCTTACTTAAGATTGCCGACGCTTGCTGTTTGCGAGTGTTAACTACGGTATGTGTAATATCGAGCCCGTTTGCCCCTTTTCCTTCAAATAATTCTCTCAGATAAGCAAAGAAACATGATTCAGTGTCCAGTTGCTTTCCATATATAGACAAATCACCACTCAATCTTTTGGGTTTATTAATCAAAATTCTGTGAATTTCACCTCATGATCATTTTTAACGCGCACTGCCATCTAGTAGTCGCAGTGGCGTTCGTTTACCCGTCCGCGCGCAGCAACAAAGACAGATGCCTGAACATCTTTCTCTGTCACACACTCGCTCTCTCCTTCTGCGGTCGCGCTGACACAAACATATTGTATGTGTACATGTCTGGCGTGTTTTAAGCACGGGTGAGATTTTGTCTCACATTAAGGCTGAGGATGCTCGAGAATATGGTGCTGAGGTATTCTGGGTTGTTACGCCCTGTGTTCGGGTTATTTCTTCCCGACGAGCCGAAGGAGCACAGCACCTTCATTCTTGATGCTTATGAGCCAATTCACGGATTCATAACCATGAAGATTAAAGCGGTACGTACCTTCGAAACGTCGGGAAGGAATTACGCAAGCACACGGCGCAACAACCCAGAAGGCCTGGTTCCTCGGCACGAAAATGGGTTTGAAATTAATGGCGAATCCTGATCCCGAGATCAGGTCTAGCAGAAGGGTAAGACACTCAACCATTTACGTTTAGCGTATATAGTAGGTTTAAATTTTCGTACGTAAGTTTGTATTCTGCTTGATGACGTCCGACAAATAACTAAACCAGGTGTTGCACAACAAAAATTCTTCATCTCGCTCTTCTCGGCCACAGGCAATTGCAAACAATTGATTCCCTGTAAATACTTCACACTTTTCGTATTCATGTTCTTCCTAAAATTGAAACTACTAAAATTAAAATACTCACAATCATGGCTTTGAAAACAGCTAGGTATGTCACAAAGCAGTTTAAAGATATCTAAAGTTATTCAATACACCAAGACATTCATCTATATGTGACCAGAGTTGAGACAATAAATTTGACACCGACAATCTAAGGAGGTTGTATTACATCGCTGTACGTTAATACGTGTAAAGAAAACGTACACATACCTAAGAATGACTTGCAATAAACAAAACGATCTGATAACAGTGCAAACTAATAGCTAAATAGTGGAACAGATTAGGTGGGCCGATCCCGAAGTACTGCAATACCGGGCCAACCCGTGACAGAGGTGGAGCAAGCCCCTAGCACTTCGTCATTTTCCAAAAATCAGTTTAATATACTGGTCCTGCAATGCAGGACGTATCAGATATTAAGCTGATAAGAACAGATAAACTTTTATTTAGCAAATGTTTAAAAGAAATACAATAGATTTAACAACAGTAATGGTTTAAAGGTGGTTATACCACTTCTGAATGTGAATATTACATTGGTTCAGAGAATAAACAGGACAGGGGTATCCTGACAAGCCCCTGTTGTATGCAAATGATAAATTTGACAGCAATTACAGTTACAGTGGTGATACAATCACCCTTCCAGTACACATTAATGGACGGAATAAAGTCTTGTTCACAGCCTAGCCACATGCGACATTCAGTAGTGGTTGTTATGCTTACATCACTTACACTGTGTTCTCTATTGTAAGTACATAATCACCGTATAGTCACATTAATGTCAACTTCACTTGCACTATCACTCTAGTTGACGGATAAAGAAAAGTGATCCTAATATAGAGACGCAGATTGGGTTATAATGACATAAAATAATAACATAAAATAATAGATGGTAAATTTGACAGCAATTACAGTTACAGTGGTGATACAATCACCCCTCCAATACACATTAGTGGACGGAATAAAGTCTTATTCACAGCCTAGCCACAAGCGACAGTCAGTAGTGGTTGTTATGCTTACATCACTTACACTGTGTTCTCTATTGTAAGTACATAATCACCGTATAGTCACATTAATGTCAACTTCACTTGCACTATCACTCTAGTTGACGGATATAGAAAAGCGATCCTTATATACTAACGTAGAGTGGGTCATAATAACTCACTACCCTGCTTGGCTGTAGTCCCGGCCACCCCAGGCATCGTCTGCAGCCTCGTGGTACTGCCGTACTGACGTCAGGTGTTCGACGTAAATATCTCGGCTCCATCGAATTGCATCTGAGAACCATAAGTTTCCTCATGAGGAGGCAGTAGTTGTGACTGAGCTTGAGGTGGTTGTCGACTAGCTCGTTGGCTGGGTCCCAGCCACAAGCGCCCCTACTATGAAGGCGTCTAGGTACACAGAATACCCTCGTTCTTTATAGTGATCTTAAAGGGAGGTGTATTTTCTCTGCTTCTCTTGTCGTGCTGTCACATCATGCTACATATATTATAACTTCTTCTAACGTATTTATTTCTTAATTCAATACGTATTTTAACCATATTGTTGTTGAGTCTACTATTGTAACTCAACTTTTTTTGATAGAAATGTGCGTAGTAAACTGTACAATCGTCTGCTTTCACTGGGGCACAACAGCTTGCCCTATCGGTAGTCATCATTGCTAAGTGTTACGTCAGGAAATTTTAATGTTTGCAGTAATTTTGTAGGTGGGTTTTTACGTGCGTTCTGAAGAAGGAAAATGATGGAAGTGAATAAAGATGAAGGGAAAGGTGTATTGAATATACTGAAAGGTTTATTTTGGATGGTGAAAAGGACAAAGCGGGGAAAATTTTCCTTAAAGCGGAAAGATTATTTCCAACACAGAAGGAGAAAGATCTTCTGGAGCACTCGAAAACATTTCAGCCTCAAGCAGAACAAGAGGGTGAACCAAGGAAGCGACATGTTCCAAAGAAGGAATCGAATGAACAGCCACAACACAAGGAACACCAGCAGCAATCTAAATCTGCAGCAAATGACAAAGAATTAAACAAGAAGCATTCAGAAGCTGTAGAAAGGATTAAGAAATGTAAGGACTATTATGAGATTCTTGGTGTGGACAAGGATGCTACGGACAGTGATATCAGGAAGGCTTATAAGAAGCTTGCGCTTCAGCTTCATCCAGACAAAAACAAATCTTCTGGGGCCGCGGAGGCATTTAAAGCCATTGGGAATGCTGTTGCAATCTTAACAGACCCTGGAAAGCGAAAGCAGTATGACTTGTAAGGCTCAAACGAATGCATGCAACAGACCCAAAGGCATACTCGTGGTGGCCATCATGAATACGACTACATCCGTGGATTTGAGGCTGATATTACTGCAGAAGAGCTTTTCAACATGTTCTTTGGAGGTGGATTACATAAGCAGAAAGTTTACACAAGGAGAGGGGGCCGATGGCAGCGTGCGGAGAATGACAGTCAGAACGGAGAGCAACAAGCAAGTGGTTACAGAATATTTTTGCAGATGTTATCATCTCTGTTCCTGAACTGATAACAGTGCAAACTTATTTCTAAATAATGGAACAAATTAGGTGGGCCGATCCCGGAGGTACTGCAATACCGGGCCAACCCGTGACAGAGGTGAAGCAAGCCCCTAGCACTCCGTCATTTTCCAAAAATCAGTTTAATATACTGGTCCTGCAATGCAGGACGTATCAGATATTAAGCTGATAAGAACAGATACTACACTTTGATCTTAGCCAAAAGGCCGAGAAGCGATAACGACGATGTCGTCGCGACGCTTACTTAAGATTGCCGACGCTTGCTGTTTGCGAGTGTTAACTACAGTATGTGTAATATCCAGCCCGTTTGCCCCTTTTCCTTCAAATAATTCTCTCAGATAAGCAAAGAAACATGATTCAGTGTCCAGTTGCTTTCCATATATAGACAAATCACCACTCAATCTTTTGGGTTTATTAATCAAAATTCTGTGAATTTCACCTCATGATCATTTTTAACGCGCACTGCCATCTAGTAGTCGCAGTGGCGTTCGTTTACCCGTCCGCGCGCAGCAACAAAGACAGATGCCTGAACATCTTTCTCTGTTACACACTCGCTCTCTCCTTCTGCGGTCGCGCTGACACAAACATATTGTATGTGTACATGTCTGGCGTGTTTTAAGCACGGGTGAGATTTTGTCTCACATTAAGGCTGAGGATGCTCGAGAATATGGTGCTGAGGTATTCTGGGTTGTTACGCCCTGTGTTCGGGTTATTTCTTCCCGACGAGCCGAAGGAGCACAGCACCTTCATTCTTGATGCTTATGAGCCAATTCACGGATTCATAACCATGAAGATTAAAGCGGTACGTACCTTCGAAACGTCGGGAAGGAATTACGCAAGCACACGGCGCAACAACCCAGAAGGCCTGGTTCCTCGGCACGAAAATGGGTTTGAAATTAATGGCGAATCCTGATCCCGAGATCAGGTCTAGCAGAAGGGTAAGACACTCAACCATTTACGTTTAGCGTATATAGTAGGTTTAAATTTTCGTACGTAAGTTTGTATTCTGCTTGATGACGTCCGACAAATAACTAAACCAGGTGTTGCACAACAAAAATTCTTCATCTCGCTCTTCTCGGCCACAGGCAATTGCAAACAATTGATTCCCTGTAAATACTTCACACTTTTCGTATTCATGTTCTTCCTAAAATTGAAACTACTAAAATTAAAATACTCACAATCATGGCTTTGAAAACAGCTAGGCATGTCACAAAGCAGTTTAAAGATATCTAAAGTTATTCAATACACCAAGACATTCATCTATATGTGACCAGAATTGAGACAATAAATTTGACACCGACAATCTAAGGAGGTTGTATTACATCGCTGTACGTTAATACGTGTAAAGAAAACGTACACATACCTAAGAATGACTTGCAATAAACAAAACGATCTGATAACAGTGCAAACTAATAGCTAAATAGTGGAACAGATTAGGTGGGCCGATCCCGAAGTACTGCAATACCGGGCCAACCCGTGACAGAGGTGGAGCAAGCCCCTAGCACTTCGTCATTTTCCAAAAATCAGTTTAATATACTGGTCCTGCAATGCAGGACGTATCAGATATTAAGCTGATAAGAACAGATAAACTTTTATTTAGCAAATGTTTAAAAGAAATACAATAGATTTAACAACAGTAATGGTTTAAAGGTGGTTATACCACTTCTGAATGTGAATATTACATTGGTTCAGAGAATAAACAGGACAGGGGTATCCTGACAAGCCCCTGTTGTATGCAAATGATAAATTGACAGCAATACAGTTACGTGGTGATACAATCACCCTTCCAGTACACATTAATGGACGAATAAAGTCTTGTTCACAGCTGCCAATGCGACATTCAGTAGTGGTTGTTATGCTTAATCACTTACACTGTGTCTCTATGTAAGTACATAATCACCGTTATCACATTATGTCAACTTCACTTGCACTATCACTCTAGTGACGATAAAAAAAGTGATCCTAATATAGAGACGCAGATTGGTTATAATGACATAAATAATAACATAAAATAATAGATGGTAAATTTGACAGCATTACAGTTACAGTGGTGATACATCACCCCTCCAATACACATTAGTGGACGAATAAAGTCTTATTCACAGCCTAGCCACATGCGCAGTCATAGTGGTTGTTATGCTTACATCACTTACACTGTGTTCTCTATTGTAAGTACATAATCACCGTATAGTCACATTAATGTCAACTTCACTTGCACTATCACTCCAGTTGACGGATAAAGAAAAGTGATCCTAATATAGTAACGTAGAGTGGGTCACAATAACATCACTACCCTGCTTGGCTGTAGTCCCGGCCACCCCAGGCATCGTCTGCAGCCTCGTGATACTGTCGTACTGACGTCAGGAGTTCGACGTAAATGTCTCGGCTCCATCGAATTGCATCTGAGAACATAAGTTTCCTCATGAGGCGGCAGTAGTTGTGACTGAGCTTGAGGTGGTTGTCGACTAGCTCGTTGGCTGGGTCCCAGCCACAAGCGCCCCTACTATGAAGGCGTCTAGGTACACAGAATACCCTCGTTCTTTATAGTGATCTGAAAGGGAGGTGTATTTTCTCTGCTTCTCTTGTCGTGCTGTCACATCATGCTACATATATTATAACTTCGTTCTAACGTATTTATTTCTTAATTCAATACGTAGTTTAACCATTATTGTTGTTGAGTCTACTATTGTAACTCAACTTTTCTTTGATAGAAATGTGCGTAGTAAACTGTACAATCGTCTGCTTTCACTGGGGCACAACAGCTTGCCCTATCGGTAGTCATCATTGCTAAGTGTTACGTCAGGAAGTTTTAATGTTTGCAGTAATCTTGTAGGTGGGTTTTTACGTGCGTTCTAAAGGAGGAAAATGATGGAAGTGAATAAAGATGAAGAGGAAAGGTGTATTGAATATACTGAAAGGTTTATTTTGGAAGGTGAAAAGGACAAAGCGGAGAAAATTTTGCTTAAAGCGGAAAGATTATTTCCAACACAGAAGGAGAAAGATCTTCTGGAGCACTCGAAAACATTTCAGCCTCAAGCAGAACAAGAGGGTGAACCAAGGAAGCGACATGTTCCAAAGAAGGAATCGAATGAACAGCCACAACACAAGGAACACCAGCAGCAATCTAAATCTGCAGCAAATGACAAAGAATTAAACAAGAAGCATTCAGAAGCTGTAGAAAGGATTAAGAAATGTAAGGACTATTATGAGATTCTTGGTGTGGACAAGGATGCTACGGACAGTGATATCAGGAAGGCTTATAAGAAGCTTGCGCTTCAGCTTCATCCAGACAAAAACAAATCTTCTGGGGCCGCGGAGGCATTTAAAGCCATTGGGAATGCTGTTGCAATCTTAACAGACCCTGGAAAGCGAAAGCAGTATGACTTGTAAGGCTCAAACGAATGCATGCAACAGACCCAAAGGCATACTCGTGGTGGCCATCATGAACACGACTACATCCGTGGATTTGAGGCTGATATTACTGCAGAAGAGCTTTTCAACATGTTCTTTGGAGGTGGATTACGTAAGCAGAAAGTTTACACAAGGAGAGGGGGCCGATGGCAGCGTGCGGAGAATGACAGTCAGAACGGAGAGCAACAAGCAAGTGGTTACAGAATATTTTTGCAGATGTTATCATCTCTGTTCCTGAACTGATAACAGTGCAAACTTATTTCTAAATAATGGAACAAATTAGGTGGGCCGATCCCGGAGGTACTGCAATACCGGGCCAACCCGTGACAGAGGTGGAGCAAGCCCCTAGCACTCCGTCATTTTCCAAAAATCAGTTTAATATACTGGTCCTGCAATGCAGGACGTATCAGATATTAAGCTGATAAGAACAGATTAAAACTTTTATTGAGCAAATGCTTAGAAAGAAATACAATAATTTTTACAATAGTAATGGTTTAAAGGTGGTTATACCACCTCTGAGTGTGGATATTACATAGTTTGAGATAATAAATAATACAGGGGTATCCTGACAAGCCCCTGTTGTGAACAAATGATAAATTTGATAGCAGTTGCAGTTACAGTTACAGTGGTGACATAAAATAATAACATACAATAATAAATTATAAATTTGACAGCAATTACAGTGACAGTGGTGATGCAATCACCCCTCCAATACATATTAGTGGGCGCAATAAAGTCTTGTTCTAGCCACATGCGAAAGTCAGTAGTGGCTGTTATGCTTACACTGTGTTCTCTATTGTAAGTACGTAATCACCGTATAGTCACATTAATGTCAACTTCACTTGCACTATCACTCGAGTGGACGGATAAAGAAAAGTGATTCTAATATAGTAACGTAGAGTGGGTCATAATAACATCACTACACTGTTTGATTATCGTCCCGGTCACCTCGGTTCTCTTCTGTGGCCTCTGAGTACTGCCGCACTGACGTCAGGTGTTCGACGTAGATGTCTCGGCTCCACCGGATGGCATCCGAGACCATGAGTTTCCTCATGAGGCGGCAGTAATTGTGGTTCAGTTTGAGGTGGTTGATCACCAGTTCGTTTGCTGGATCCCAACCCCCGAGTGCCCCTACTATGAAAGCGTCGAGGTAAACAGAATATCCTTGCTCCTTGTAGTGATCTGCAAGGGAGGCGTATTTTCTCTGCTTCTCATGTCGTGCTGTCTGGAAGGCAGCGTACCTGTTTTCGAAAGGCATAGTAACGTCCACGATGACCACGGTCTTGCAAGCCTCATCTACAGCGACGAAGTCTGGACGGAGGGACTCGCCCGCGTCTGGGATCGCCTGGTTGATCCTGATGGTTGTAGAGGCGGGGGCATGAAACGCTTTGACCAACCTGTGCAGGATGGCGTCGTGGCGCTTTGTTATTGCCGTAAAATGGGGCTTGCAGTGGCACAAGACATGGGGAGCGTCTCCCTCGCATAGCCACACCTGCGGCATCTCTTATCTCTATGGCCGAATCGTTGGCTGCCGTTGAGTGGAACGCAATCCAGCCTTGCCCGGTGGATAAATCGCCAGTCGGCAAAGCGCGTGAAGTCACCATTCCGCATGAAGTGGTTTGGCGGGGCCGTGGCGCTGGTCACCTCGAACACTTTGCCTTGGTCTGGTTTCCCCAGAAGTTTTTGACGATAATATCCCCGGATGGCATTGCGGAGTGCTGTTTCAACGGTACCTATCTTCAGCGCGAATCCATTTAGACGCAGGCTGATGTTGCCGCCATCGTGGACCCAGGACAGGTCAAGTTTGGCCCTGAGCCTCCGCGTCGCGGAGCGAGTCGTGTCCACGTATTTGTTATATCAGTGGATTCATTCGCGAAGTCGCCTTCCATTATGCCGCAGAGGTAGTTGCCGAGGTCTTTTGGTTCTGCGGGTCGCCTGATTCGTCTCTCCACAACGCTGTTAAGTTGCGCCATGGATAGTTGTCCAAGATGTGGGGATTGCAGCAGCCGTAGCCCGTGGGTGATTTGGCATACGTCTGCTAGCAGGCTCATGGGCAAGAGGTTCACGCCACCCATTTGGTAACTGAGGTAGAGGGGCTCTGCACTGGCTCTTTGGGGCAAGTTGAGACACTTCTTCCCAATGTGCTTGATTTTCTTGTCCAGCGCTGTCAGAGATTTTTTCTGGACGACCCCATTCTTGAGATGGAACGAAATGGACGGGAGGATGAATGTGTTAATTGCGTCCAACTTTTGCCATGGGGCCAATAGGGAGTCTCCTATCTTTTGCAGTTTGGTGTTCATCTCACCTAAGGCCTTGTCGGCGGATTGTGCTACATGGTAGCCGGTTGGAACGCCCAGATGTTCATATACCTCCATTTCGCTTAGGGTTGTTGGGGTACCCCTTGGATTTTGAATTGGGTGGGAAGGACCTCACGCCTTCTGCCGTCTATATGTATGGTGGCACATTTCTTGTGATTGAACCGCAGTCCGGCCCATGAGGCGATCTTGCCTGCAGTGTCAAGCATATTTTGGAGACCATCTGGTGTTCTCGATACTAGGGCCAAGTCGTCAGCATAAGCCAGCACATCAATGGTGGAGTGGTGAAGTTTGTAGCCATGCCCCAGTTGGGTGATGGCGCGAATCATTGGTTCTATTGTGATGTTGAAAATAATGGGGCTGAGTGGGCATCCTTGTTTAACCCCTGCTTTGATGGCGATGTCCGGTGTGAATCCTTGATGGCTGCGTATGACTGTTGTGTTAGCGGCATACAGACGTCGAATGACGTCTATGGCGTCTTCGTCTAAGCCGGCCCACTTCAATGACGTGAAGATGGTTGTGTGTGGTACTGACCCGAAGGCATTAGTTAGGTCTAGCCAGGCAACAGAACATTGTCGCTTGGAGCGACGTGCATCTACAATGGTGGATTGTAGAGCGAAGTTGTGTTCAGAACATCCGTCAAGCGGGATGAATCCTTTCTGGTTGGTGCTGATCCGGTCGTTGCGGGCGACCCAACTTCCAAGCCGGCCGGCTAATACCGAGGCGTAAATCTTTGCTATGGTGTTACTTAGGGTGATTGGGCGCCAATTTGAGACGTCGGATTTGTCACCCTTTTTGTGGAGCAGAATAGTTGTTGACTGCCCCCAGCACTGTGGCATGTAGCCGAGTCGCTTCACCGTGTTGAACAAGGCGTTGAGGACATAGCTGCCTCTGTCGACCTTTTTCCAGTGCGTATAGCGTATTCCGTCAGGGCCCGGGGCGGTATTTCTGAATCGACAGAGTCGCCGCCATATTTCGTCTGGAGTAAATTCCGCAGCAAACGGGTTGCTGTCCTCCCATCGACCCCCCTGCATGTGGGTACCTCCGCTGGCACTGCTGAATCGGTATGCCCTCCCTGCTGGAACACGCGGGAAAAATGCTCAAATAGTTCATGTTTCGAGATTGTACAGAACTGCGACTCGGCCTCCGTCACCTCCCTAATCGCGCGGGCCCGTGATTGCCGATACATTCTCTGTATACGGGAGGCGGCGGCTGCGTCATAATGGTCCTGTTGTTGTTGCTGCCTTCTCCGCTGTTGAGGCCGTGGCGGACGTTGCGGTGGCTGCCGTTTCGGTTTCTGTGTGCCGGGCGGAGGGGTTCTTAGCTGAATGGATGTTACTTCTGCTAGAAACCTTGTTATGTTGTCTTCTAAATCGGTGTTGTCGGTGATATTGTTGAATTGTTGGGCCCATTCTCTTTGCCAGTTACCAAGTGGCAGTTCGGAGGTTGTTTCTACTTCATTGTTGTCGGTTTCGTCTGTGTCCATATCTTGCCGGGGTGTGGTGGTTTTGTCTGCGTTCTCTGGACCATATCTAGTTGATTCAGCATGGTTGGGTTCTACCCCGGTCAGTAGTGGAACTGTAATGCCGCCGTCACTGTGTTCGTGGGTTGTCGTATTCGGGTGCTTGGTGGTATTTCCTTGGTTTATGAGGGTAACTTCTGTTTGTTCAGCGTAGGCTGGGGTTCTTGTGTTGATGGCTAACTGTAGTGTCGCCACTGATGTTGTGGTTGTCGGCTGGTAGGATTGCGGTTGCGGCTGCTGTGTAAGTTTGGGTTCATCATTGATCAGTGCTTGAGCCTTTGTGCCGTTATTACTGATTGTATGGTTTGCCCTGCTTGGTTGCTCGGTGTTGTGTCCCTGATCTATAGGGGTGACTTCTGTCTGCTCAATGTCGATCAAGGACGTATCAGATATTAAGCTGATAAGAACAGATACTACACTTTGATCTTAGCCAAAAGGCCGAGAAGCGATAACGACGTATGTCGTCGCGACGCTTACTTAAGATTGCCGACGCTTGCTGTTTGCGAGTGTTAACTACAGTATGTGTAATATCCAGCCCGTTTGCCCCTTTTCCTTCAAATAATTCTCTCAGATAAGCAAAGAAACATGATTCAGTGTCCAGTTGCTTTCCATATATAGACAAATCACCACTCAATCTTTTGGGTTTATTAATCAAAATTCTGTGAATTTCACCTCATGATCATTTTTAACGCGCACTGCCATCTAGTAGTCGCAGTGGCGTTCGTTTACCCGTCCGCGCGCAGCAACAAAGACAGATGCCTGAACATCTTTCTCTGTTACACACTCGCTCTCTCCTTCTGCGGTCGCGCTGACACAAACATATTGTATGTGTACATGTCTGGCGTGTTTTAAGCACGGGTGAGATTTTGTCTCACATTAAGGCTGAGGATGCTCGAGAATATGGTGCTGAGGTATTCTGGGTTGTTACGCCCTGTGTTCGGGTTATTTCTTCCCGACGAGCCGAAGGAGCACAGCACCTTCATTCTTGATGCTTATGAGCCAATTCACGGATTCATAACCATGAAGATTAAAGCGGTACGTACCTTCGAAACGTCGGGAAGGAATTACGCAAGCACACGGCGCAACAACCCAGAAGGCCTGGTTCCTCGGCACGAAAATGGGTTTGAAATTAATGGCGAATCCTGATCCCGAGATCAGGTCTAGCAGAAGGGTAAGACACTCAACCATTTACGTTTAGCGTATATAGTAGGTTTAAATTTTCGTACGTAAGTTTGTATTCTGCTTGATGACGTCCGACAAATAACTAAACCAGGTGTTGCACAACAAAAATTCTTCATCTCGCTCTTCTCGGCCACAGGCAATTGCAAACAATTGATTCCCTGTAAATACTTCACACTTTTCGTATTCATGTTCTTCCTAAAATTGAAACTACTAAAATTAAAATACTCACAATCATGGCTTTGAAAACAGCTAGGCATGTCACAAAGCAGTTTAAAGATATCTAAAGTTATTCAATACACCAAGACATTCATCTATATGTGACCAGAGTTGAGACAATAAATTTGACACCGACAATCTAAGGAGGTTGTATTACATCGCTGTACGTTAATACGTGTAAAGAAAACGTACACATACCTAAGAATGACTTGCAATAAACAAAACGATCTGATAACAGTGCAAACTAATAGCTAAATAGTGGAACAGATTAGGTGGGCCGATCCCGAAGTACTGCAATACCGGGCCAACCCGTGACAGAGGTGGAGCAAGCCCCTAGCACTTCGTCATTTTCCAAAAATCAGTTTAATATACTGGTCCTGCAATGCAGGACGTATCAGATATTAAGCTGATAAGAACAGATAAACTTTTATTTAGCAAATGTTTAAAAGAAATACAATAGATTTAACAACAGTAATGGTTTAAAGGTGGTTATACCACTTCTGAATGTGAATATTACATTGGTTCAGAGAATAAACAGGACAGGGGTATCCTGACAAGCCCCTGTTGTATGCAAATGATAAATTTGACAGCAATTACAGTTACAGTGGTGATACAATCACCCTTCCAGTACACATTAATGGACGGAATAAAGTCTTGTTCACAGCCTAGCCACATGCGACATTCAGTAGTGGTTGTTATGCTTACATCACTTACACTGTGTTCTCTATTGTAAGTACATAATCACCGTATAGTCACATTAATGTCAACTTCACTTGCACTATCACTCTAGTTGACGGATAAAGAAAAGTGATCCTAATATAGAGACGCAGATTGGGTTATAATGACATAAAATAATAACATAAAATAATAGATGGTAAATTTGACAGCAATTACAGTTACAGTGGTGATACAATCACCCCTCCAATACACATTAGTGGACGGAATAAAGTCTTATTCACAGCCTAGCCACATGCGACAGTCAGTAGTGGTTGTTATGCTTACATCACTTACACTGTGTTCTCTATTGTAAGTACATAATCACCGTATAGTCACATTAATGTCAACTTCACTTGCACTATCACTCCAGTTGACGGATAAAGAAAAGTGATCCTAATATAGTAACGTAGAGTGGGTCACAATAACATCACTACCCTGCTTGGCTGTAGTCCCGGCCACCCCAGGCATCGTCTGCAGCCTCGTGATACTGTCGTACTGACGTCAGGAGTTCGACGTAAATGTCTCGGCTCCATCGAATTGCATCTGAGAACATAAGTTTCCTCATGAGGCGGCAGTAGTTGTGACTGAGCTTGAGGTGGTTGTCGACTAGCTCGTTGGCTGGGTCCCAGCCACAAGCGCCCCTACTATGAAGGCGTCTAGGTACACAGAATACCCTCGTTCTTTATAGTGATCTGAAAGGGAGGTGTATTTTCTCTGCTTCTCTTGTCGTGCTGTCACATCATGCTACATATATTATAACTTCGTTCTAACGTATTTATTTCTTAATTCAATACGTAATTTAACCATTATTGTTGTTGAGTCTACTATTGTAACTCAACTTTTCTTTGATAGAAATGTGCGTAGTAAACTGTACAATCGTCTGCTTTCACTGGGGCACAACAGCTTGCCCTATCGGTAGTCATCATTGCTAAGTGTTACGTCAGGAAGTTTTAATGTTTGCAGTAATCTTGTAGGTGGGTTTTTACGTGCGTTCTAAAGGAGGAAAATGATGGAAGTGAATAAAGATGAAGAGGAAAGGTGTATTGAATATACTGAAAGGTTTATTTTGGAAGGTGAAAAGGACAAAGCGGAGAAAATTTTGCTTAAAGCGGAAAGATTATTTCCAACACAGAAGGAGAAAGATCTTCTGGAGCACTCGAAAACATTTCAGCCTCAAGCAGAACAAGAGGGTGAACCAAGGAAGCGACATGTTCCAAAGAAGGAATCGAATGAACAGCCACAACACAAGGAACACCAGCAGCAATCTAAATCTGCAGCAAATGACAAAGAATTAAACAAGAAGCATTCAGAAGCTGTAGAAAGGATTAAGAAATGTAAGGACTATTATGAGATTCTTGGTGTGGACAAGGATGCTACGGACAGTGATATCAGGAAGGCTTATAAGAAGCTTGCGCTTCAGCTTCATCCAGACAAAAACAAATCTTCTGGGGCCGCGGAGGCATTTAAAGCCATTGGGAATGCTGTTGCAATCTTAACAGACCCTGGAAAGCGAAAGCAGTATGACTTGTAAGGCTCAAACGAATGCATGCAACAGACCCAAAGGCATACTCGTGGTGGCCATCATGAACACGACTACATCCGTGGATTTGAGGCTGATATTACTGCAGAAGAGCTTTTCAACATGTTCTTTGGAGGTGGATTACGTAAGCAGAAAGTTTACACAAGGAGAGGGGGCCGATGGCAGCGTGCGGAGAATGACAGTCAGAACGGAGAGCAACAAGCAAGTGGTTACAGAATATTTTTGCAGATGTTATCATCTCTGTTCCTGAACTGATAACAGTGCAAACTTATTTCTAAATAATGGAACAAATTAGGTGGGCCGATCCCGGAGGTACTGCAATACCGGGCCAACCCGTGACAGAGGTGGAGCAAGCCCCTAGCACTCCGTCATTTTCCAAAAATCAGTTTAATATACTGGTCCTGCAATGCAGGACGTATCAGATATTAAGCTGATAAGAACAGATTAAAACTTTTATTGAGCAAATGCTT
Organism: Reticulitermes speratus; assembly: GCA_021186555.1. NCBI lineage: Eukaryota > Metazoa > Arthropoda > Insecta > Blattodea > Rhinotermitidae > Reticulitermes > Reticulitermes speratus. The sequence goes on along the minus strand of JAJKFL010000003.1, from coordinate 14,659,272 downwards.
AGAAAGAAGTACAATTGTTTTTACAATAGTAATGGTTTAAAGGTGGTTATACCACCTCTGAGTGTGGATATTACATAGTTTGAGATAATAAATAATACAGGGGTATCCTGACAAGCCCCTGTTGTGAACAAATGATAAATTTGATTACAGTTACAGTGGTGACATAAAATAATAACATACAATAATAAATTATAAATTTGACAGCAATTACAGTGACAGTGGTGATGCAATCACCCCTCCAATACATATTAGTGGGCGCAATAAAGTCTTGTTCTAGCCACATGCGAAAGTCAGTAGTGGCTGTTATGCTTACACTGTGTTCTCTATTGTAAGTACGTAATCACCGTATAGTCACATTAATGTCAACTTCACTTGCACTATCACTCGAGTGGACGGATAAAGAAAAGTGATTCTAATATAGTAACGTAGAGTGGGTCATAATAACATCACTACACTGTTTGATTATCGTCCCGGTCACCTCGGTTCTCTTCTGTGGCCTCTGAGTACTGCCGCACTGACGTCAGGTGTTCGACGTAGATGTCTCGGCTCCACCGGATGGCATCCGAGACCATGAGTTTCCTCATGAGGCGGCAGTAATTGTGGTTCAGTTTGAGGTGGTTGATCACCAGTTCGTTTGCTGGATCCCAACCCCCGAGTGCCCCTACTATGAAAGCGTCGAGGTAAACAGAATATCCTTGCTCCTTGTAGTGATCTGCAAGGGAGGCGTATTTTCTCTGCTTCTCATGTCGTGCTGTCTGGAAGGCAGCGTACCTGTTTTCGAAAGGCATAGTAACGTCCACGATGACCACGGTCTTGCAAGCCTCATCTACAGCGACGAAGTCTGGACGGAGGGACTCGCCCGCGTCTGGGATCGCCTGGTTGTTCCTGATGGTTGTAGAGGCGGGGGCATGAAACGCTTTGACCAACCTGTGCAGGATGGCGTCGTGGCGCTTTGTTATTGCCGTAAAATGGGGCTTGCAGTGGCACAAGACATGGGGGAGCGTCTCCCTCGCATAGCCACACCTGCGGCATCTCTTATCTCTATGGCCGAATCGTTGGCTGCCGTTGAGTGGAACGCAATTCAGCCTTGCCCGGTGGATAAATCGCCAGTCGGCAAAGCGCGTGAAGTCACCATTCCGCATGAAGTAGTTTGGCGGGGCCGTGGCGCTGGTCACCTCGAACACTTTGCCTTGGTCTGGTTTCCCCAGAAGTTTTTGACGATAATATCCCCGGATGGCATTGCGGAGTGCTGTTTCAACGGTACCTATCTTCAGCGCGAATCCATTTAGACACAGGCTGATGTTGCCGCCATCGTGGACCCAGGACAGGTCAAGTTTGGCCCTGAGCCTCCGCGTCGCGGAGCGGAGTCGTGTCCACGTATTTGTTATATCAGTGGATTCATTCACTTTGATCTTAGCCAAAAGCCCGAGAAGCGATAACGACGTATGTCGTCGCGACGCTTACTTAAGATTGCCGACGCTTGCTGTTTGCGAGTGTTAACTACAGTATGTGTAATATCCAGCCCGTTTGCCCCTTTTCCTTCAAATAATTCTCTCAGATAAGCAAAGAAACATGATTCAGTGTCCAGTTGCTTTCCATATATAGACAAATCACCACTCAATCTTTTGGGTTTATTAATCAAAATTCTGTGAATTTCACCTCATGATCATTTTTAACGCGCACTGCCATCTAGTAGTCGCAGTGGCGTTCGTTTACCCGTCCGCGCGCAGCAACAAAGACAGATGCCTGAATATCTTTCTCTGTCACACACTCGCTCTCTCCTTCTGCGGTCGCGCTGACACAAACATATTGTATGTGTACATGTCTGGCGTGTTTTAAGCACGGGTGAGATTTTGTCACACATTAAGGCTGAGGATGCTCGAGAATATGGTGCTGAGGTATTCTGGGTTGTTACGCCCTGTGTTCGGGTTATTTCTTCCCGACGAGCCGAAGGAGCACAGCACCTTCATTCTTGATGCTTATGAGCCAATTCACGGATTCATAACCATGAAGATTAAAGCGGTACGTACCTTCGAAACGTCGGGAAGGAATTACGCAAGCACACGGCGCAACAACCCAGAAGGCCTGGTTCCTCGGCACGAAAATGGGTTTGAAATTAATGGCGAATCCTGATCCCGAGATCAGGTCTAGCAGAAGGGTAAGACACTCAACCATTTACGTTTAGCGTATATAGTAGGTTTAAATTTTCGTACGTAAGTTTGTATTCTGCTTGATGACGTCCGACAAATAACTTAACCAGGTGTTGCACAACAAAAATTCTTCATCTCGCTCTTCTCGGCCACAGGCAATTGCAAACAATTGATTCCCTGTAAATACTTCACACTTTTCGTATTCATGTTCTTCCTAAAATTGAAACTACTAAAATTAAAATACTCACAATCATGGCTTTGAAAACAGCTAGGCATGTCACAAAGCAGTTTAAAGATATCTAAAGTTATTCAATACACCAAGACATTCATCTATATGTGACCAGAGTTGAGACAATAAATTTGACACCGACAATCTAAGGAGTTTGTATTACATCGCTGTACGTTAATACGTGTAAAGAATACGTACACATACCTAAGAATGACTTGCAATAAACAAAACGATCTGATAACAGTGCAAACTAATAGCTAAATAGTGGAACAGATTAGGTGGGCCGATCCCGAAGTACTGCAATACCGGGCCAACCCGTGACAGAGGTGGAGCAAGCCCCTAGCACTTCGTCATTTTCCAAAAATCAGTTTAATATACTGGTCCTGCAATGCAGGACGTATCAGATATTAAGCTGATAAGAACAGATAAACTTTTATTTAGCAAATGTTTAAAAGAAATACAATAGATTTAACAACAGTAATGGTTTAAAGGTGGTTATACCACTTCTGAATGTGAATATTACATTGGTTCAGAGAATAAACAGGACAGGGGTATCCTGACAAGCCCCTGTTGTATGCAAATGATAAATTTGACAGCAATTACAGTTACAGTGGTGATACAATCACCCTTCCAGTACACATTAATGGACGGAATAAAGTCTTGTTCACAGCCTAGCCACATGCGACATTCAGTAGTGGTTGTTATGCTTACATCACTTACACTGTGTTCTCTATTGTAAGTACATAATCACCGTATAGTCACATTAATGTCAACTTCACTTGCACTATCACTCTAGTTGACGGATAAAGAAAAGTGATCCTAATATAGAGACGCAGATTGGGTTATAATGACATAAAATAATAACATAAAATAATAGATGGTAAATTTGACAGCAATTACAGTTACAGTGGTGATACAATCACCCCTCCAATACACATTAGTGGACGGAATAAAGTCTTATTCACAGCCTAGCCACATGCGACAGTCAGTAGTGGTTGTTATGCTTACATCACTTACACTGTGTTCTCTATTGTAAGTACATAATCACCGTATAGTCACATTAATGTCAACTTCACTTGCACTATCACTCCAGTTGACGGATAAAGAAAAGTGATCCTAATATAGTAACGTAGAGTGGGTCACAATAACATCACTACCCTGCTTGGCTGTAGTCCCGGCCACCCCAGGCATCGTCTGCAGCCTCGTGATACTGTCGTACTGACGTCAGGAGTTCGACGTAAATGTCTCGGCTCCATCGAATTGCATCTGAGAACATAAGTTTCCTCATGAGGCGGCAGTAGTTGTGACTGAGCTTGAGGTGGTTGTCGACTAGCTCGTTGGCTGGGTCCCAGCCACAAGCGCCCCTACTATGAAGGCGTCTAGGTACACAGAATACCCTCGTTCTTTATAGTGATCTTAAAGGGAGGTGTATTTTCTCTGCTTCTCTTGTCGTGCTGTCACATCATGCTACATATATTATAACTTCGTTCTAACGTATTTATTTCTTAATTCAATACGTAGTTTAACCATTATTGTTGTTGAGTCTACTATTGTAACTCAACTTTTCTTTGATAGAAATGTGCGTAGTAAACTGTACAATCGTCTGCTTTCACTGGGGCACAACAGCTTGCCCTATCGGTAGTCATCATTGCTAAGTGTTACGTCAGGAAGTTTTAATGTTTGCAGTAATCTTGTAGGTGGGTTTTTACGTGCGTTCTAAAGGAGGAAAATGATGGAAGTGAATAAAGATGAAGAGGAAAGGTGTATTGAATATACTGAAAGGTTTATTTTGGAAGGTGAAAAGGACAAAGCGGAGAAAATTTTGCTTAAAGCGGAAAGATTATTTCCAACACAGAAGGAGAAAGATCTTCTGGAGCACTCGAAAACATTTCAGCCTCAAGCAGAACAAGAGGGTGAACCAAGGAAGCGACATGTTCCAAAGAAGGAATCGAATGAACAGCCACAACACAAGGAACACCAGCAGCAATCTAAATCTGCAGCAAATGACAAAGAATTAAACAAGAAGCATTCAGAAGCTGTAGAAAGGATTAAGAAATGTAAGGACTATTATGAGATTCTTGGTGTGGACAAGGATGCTACGGACAGTGATATCAGGAAGGCTTATAAGAAGCTTGCGCTTCAGCTTCATCCAGACAAAAACAAATCTTCTGGGGCCGCGGGGCATTTAAAGCCATTGGAAGCTGTTAATTTAACAGACCCCGGAAAAAAAAGCAGTATGACTTGTAAGGCTCAACGAATGCTGCAACAGACCAAAAGGGATATCGTGGTGGCATCAGAAAAACGACTACACCGTGTTTTTTGGGGATTTACTGCAGAAGGTTTTCAACTGTTTTTTGGAGGGGGGATTACGTAACAGAAAGTTTTACAAAGGAGAGGGGGGGGATGCCGGGGCGGGAATGACGTCAGAAAGGAGAGCAACAAGCAAGTGGTTCGAATTTTTTGCAGATTTTCATTTGTTCCTAACTGAAAAAGGCAATTATTTCTAAATAATGGAAAAATTAGGTGGGCGATCCCGGGGGGGTATGCAATCCCGGGGGAACCCCCGGGCAGAGGGGGGCAAGCCCCCGCCTCCCTCATTTTCCCAAAAATCGTTTTAAAATACTGGTCCGCAATTTCAGGACGTATCAAAATTAAGGATGAAAAAATACTCACTTTTTTTGCCAAAAGGCCGAAAGCGTAACGACGTATGTCGTCGCGCGCTTACTTTTAAAAATTTTCCCCCGCTTGCTGTTTGCGATGGGTTTAAATAGGTATGTGTAATATCCACCCCGTTTGCCTTTTCCTTCAAATAATTCTTGATAAGCAAGAAAAATGTTCAGTGTCCCGTTTCTTTAATATAGACAAATCCCACTCAAAACTTTGGGTTTTTAATCAAAATTTGTGAATTTACCCATGAATTTTTAACGCGCATGATCAGAGTGCATGGCGTTGTTTTTCCCCCCGGGCGCAACAAAAGTGTTTAACTTTTTTTCCGTACACCTCCCCTTTTTTGCGGTCCCCTGAACAAACTTTTTTTGTGTACAGTCTGGGTGTTTTAAAACAGGGGAGTTTTTTCCCATTTAAGGCTGAGGATGCTGGAATATGGTGCTGGGTATTCGGGGTTTTTACGCCCCGTGTTCGGTTATTTCTTCCCCA